>CAMXCT020003952.1:0-49373 GCA_947184155.2 Cladocopium goreaui
TCCCTGTCGTGTCGAAGGCATGACTAGCTTCCCTAGAATGTTGGCCCGATGCATGCTGTTTGCAGCTGCCATGGCCGCATCATTCGATGATCCCCTAGCCCAATGGCTGGACAGCCTGAAATTCTCGCTGCAGGATGTAGCTTGGCAAACAAGCAGTGCCAAGTGCTCTTTTGGCGGGTTCGGTTCAGTGGTTCTGATTGCTGTTTCTACTGGCAGTCCAATGACTCACTTTGATTTTGATTCATTCAGAAAGAACTGTCTTGTTTGCGCTTTATTCACTTGTCATTTGTGCGAAGGGCGACTCAGTTGCGAAGCCCACTGACGCCCACTGCAAGGTAACGCAGGAGAAAGCGGGCATCACATTCAAAGTCTCCAACTTGGTGTGTAGCTTGGCCATTTTTTGCATCAACTTGCAGGCTTCCTGGCTCTTCCTGGTCGTGCTATGCTGCTTGGGGTTCATGTTCTTGGGGCCACTTGACAGGTCAGAATCTCCAGCTTTCAGACATCAAGTCAGCAGTTGAGGAGCAACTTTGGTGCATGACCTGTGAGATCCAATTGACAGTTGGCAGATGTGTCCACCTCTTTCAATGTCCAGGACGTGGGGATGTCCATCACGCTGGAGGGCATCGGGATTGTCTGCAATGGACACTTTGATTATCACGGCTTGGCCATTGTCAGCGGCTCTGGTGATCTTCAAGCTGTGGCCACTGGGCAAATTTCGCAATCCATACCTCAAGGATCCTAAAGGGTTGGCCACAGGGCTGGGGTACCTGGGCTGTTCGGCCCTGGCTCCTCGTGTGGGGGAGAGCATCCAAATCTTTCTCTCAAGTTGCCGTCCAGAACATTGTAACAATTGTAGCATGTTGGGAAGGTGTGATATGCGCCGACATGCCACTGCAGGTGAAAAGCAGCCCAAGCTCCACTGCCACTGTGGCACTGCATGGAACCAACATGGCTCAGAACTTGCCCTGGGCTGTTGAGGTGAGATGACCTCAAACATCCCCAAGGGCCCTGGGTGCCTAGCTGGGGTTCGTGTTCCAAGGGCTCACCCGGGGCTCACCCGGCAGGCTACATCTTGCGATGCCAATTTGGACTTGAAGCTCACCCTCTCTGGCTCCATCATCTACGATGTCATCAACATCTTCAAGACGCCTGTGTCAGCTTTGATCAAGCATCAGGTGCTGCTTGCGGTCGTCTCAAAATGTGGAACCCAAATCCCATGCTTAATCATAGTTTCATATAGTTTCATAGTATTTCATAGTATTTCATATGGTTCAATTTGTATCAATTTGTTTCGGCCATCAATTTGTTTCGCATTCCCAGTCTGGAGACAACCCCATATCTGCCATAGCCAACCCCACAACGATAGTCGAAAAAAATTGAGCCAGGCCATCGCACAAGCCTGCACGCAGCTGAAGACCATGGCAGCTGGACAGCTGCTCAGCGGTCAACAAATGGATGGCACACTCTAAGGTGATGAAAATCTATCAAAACCTGTGGCTTGGGTTATAGTTCATAATTAATTGATATAATTCTGACCGAAACCAGCTGATACAATATCAACATATATTAACATGTGCCCCGATATTATTGTACTTGCTTTACACATCTTTATACGTACGTATGGTGGACCATGTGAGTGGTCATGTATTTTTGTTGCTCCACCGGCCTGGCAGTGGGTGCCTGATCGTGAGGGTATTTTCACACAACCAACCTGTCTTGCAATTCAAAATTTGGATGCGGCTCACGTATGGCTCACGTCATTGCAAAAGGGCTGAATTCTTGGTGGTAAAGTCTACTGAGTATATGCGCATGCAAGGACACGCAGATGCTTCAAAATGCACGGCAATTGAGGCTTTCCCAGAAGCTTGCTGACTTCAACCGTCTGATGTTGCCATCGGATGATGGTGAGTTGTTGCTGAAATCTACCGGGTTAGCTGCCAAGCCGGAGGCGCCCACCAGATCTTATTGGCAGCCTATCAAACATATCAAACATAATCAATTATAAATTATAGATGTGCAATAATGTGCATATGTATTGGGCATACATGGAAAAACTGTATATGTATGTATATGTTACTTTATGTTGAAAGCGAGTTCCATTTTCCATCATGGGCCAGTCACCTTGTGTTCATAAGACACTAGTGTCGGGCTATGTTCAGAGCCGTGTCAGGCTGGAGCTCCGTGGTTCCACGTGGACATGGAGAGCTTTGAAGATTTCGTGGAGGACGTCGCCAACGGCGACCACGGTGACCGCCCAAAAGCCGAAGAAAACGACGCCGGATCGCAGGGAAACCTGTTCCTGGCGGAGCGACGCCTGAAGGTGGAAATAGAGTGGGACAGAGTGGCCATGAGTGGCCGATGGTTCCCAGCTAGGAAGTATTTGATCGATTTTGATAGTATGTAGTAATATGTAGTATTTGTATGAATTTGTGTGTCATTTGTAGTGTCATGCAAAGTAACATAAGGCAATCGTAGGCTGTAGGCAATCCGCCAATTTGATGTCTGGGTTTCACCTTGGAGGCAGTCAGTAAGGATGGCACCGTGGATTGGACCCATGACGAAACTTTGAGTCACTTGGCAAATGTTCTTTGGAGGTGTGTTCCATGTGTTCCAACACAACATCCACAGGAAGCTGTGAAACCTTGAATCTGCATAGGATTGGCATACTGGGGGTGCTTGAAAACCTGCAGTGTCAAGTCGTTTTCCACTTCACTATGCATGCACTTAGCGGATCTTAGCGGCATGAAAGCAAGCACGAATACATTTCCATCCTTTACATCACTTTACTACAGATGCCAGTGTTATAGATTATTTGAGGAGTGTTTGGCCAGTGTTCAGTTGCATTTGATTGTGCCTTCTCACCGGGTTTCACGCGGTGAGTTTGATGTGATGTTGGCCCAAAATGGCCCAAAGTCATAGAAACAGCTCCGGCTTCTCGCACTCAGAATGGATCTCTTGGTTGGTGGATGATGTCATTGGACCCGAGCGTTTGGATCAGGCTGTGAGCAACTTGGCTAGCGTTTTTCAAACATGAAAAACATGGTTCTTGCTTACAGTAGGTACCCATAGATCCCTGGTACAGTATCTCCATGTTGGTCCATGTGTTCGAGATTTTCGGATTTCACCTGTGTTGTGAATATGCCATGTTTGGAGACTAGATTTTGAGCTCATGAAGATGTTCAACAGGGAGTGGGAATGATCAGAGACTCAAAGAATGATCAAAATGAATCAAAATGAAGAAAATAAACAGGTGATGATTCCCCCCTGAGATGAGCTTAGTAACTTTAGTACTTGACTATACTTGACTATACTTGACTCCTGTTTCGGGATGACCATGGCACCCTAAGGTTGGGCAGTGAAGGGCAATGAGACCGTGATCATCCCTGGACCTGCGCCTTGTGCGACATGGGACAGTGCCAGGGACAGTGCCAGTGCTACGGGATGCTACGGGTATCCAATGGAGCATTCAATGGAGAAAATAACTGAAAATAATGGAGATATATGGAGATCAATGGAGCAATTTGCAGCGGATTCGACATGATTCGACCGGCACCGGGGGTCGAGGCCAATCCCCTGATGACAACCACTGTGAAGCAGCCTGACGCAGGCCGCAGTCCGGATCAACTCGTTAAGGCTCCTTTTTGTGCCCAGATTCACCAATAGAAATCAGAGTTGTGAGCTATTTATGAGTATGTAAGGATCATTCAAAATATTTACATGAAATTGTATGGAATTTCACTGTGGATTAGTATGAATGAGTTTATACAGATCACCGCATTAAAATGCAAATGCCTGGCTTCATCGTACAGTTGGAATCCTGTGCGAGAGAGTCACGCCCGCGCCACTGGCAAGGCCTCGAGTTGAGGGTGACCGCCTTTCTGAAGTCCGCCAGCATTGAAGGCCCCCACATTTTACATGACGGATTTTCACTTATGGGTTCCTCACTTGGTTAAGTCGGTTAAGTTGAAGGTCCTATAAGAATTTTATAAGACTGGTACGTAGTACATACTGGTACTTATGGGCTTATGACATCAGTTATCATCAGTTTAATGGAGTCCTAGGTATATGGTAATCGCATTAATTGTAATCTGGATCATTGTCTCAAGTTGCGTCCAGGCGCAGATGGGATGTCTGACTTCTCTCCGGTTGCGGCAGTAGGGCCCAACGACCTGCGTTTCAAGGTGCAGCTGCCTTTCCTGGCCCTATCATATGTTTTGAAGTGAAGTTCGCCCGATGGTAAACACTTGGTTTGCTTTCACAGTGTTTGCTGAGGAAAGTCTAGATTCTTAAGACTTTAGGAAGACTCCCTTTGTTTCAAAAGCTTCTGCAGGTCAGCTGGGGCACTGCAAAACGTCCAGCCTTCGGTTTGGGTGTGGACGTCAAGGTTCAGGCTGGAAACACAGACCTCTTGGATTCGGTGCTCATTCTGCTGAGAGGATGTAGAATCTAGAAGCATCAGCACAGTTTGGACAAGGTGATATGCAAGTCAGGGCAGTTACGGAAGAAACAATGAGGATTAATTATTGATTGACTATTGGAGATTGTAGTCGCATGTGAATCTGCCATACTGACATATACTGTTAAACATACTGGAAGCAGGCATTCTTGATCATTGCCATGATTTGTCATCATGCTCAGCTCCTTCTGCAAGATTGAGATGCCCAACTTCAACGGCTCAGAACGCCTGGCTACCAATGGCTACCAGGGATTTTGATCGACAGATCCCAACAGTAGCAGTACATAGCCATGCCATCACCGCAGTTGGGAGGTGGAGGCTGTGGACTTGTCGAGCGGGAAGTCCCAAGCCGCCATGGAGCAAGAGATGAGTCTGCACTTGGCAGTGCTTTCGCCGTCCTTGGACGCTTGGACATTTTGGACCTTTTGGGACCAACATGGACCAACGACATAGCGGAGACGGCTACAAAAAATGCTACAAAAAGGCGAAACAGTTCTGTGATGTCCTGTGATGATAGTGGCCTTGAATGATGTTGCCGTTGTCACCGCTTCACCCAGGAAGTCCAGGGAGAAGTGCAAGTCTTGGCCAGGGAATGGCCAGGAAGCTTGGCAGGTGTCAAGTTGGGAGAGGTGGGGATTGTGTTTTCTGGTGGTGAAATGTGGTGAAAATATAAGTTCCATTGCGATCCGTACTGGTTGAATTTTCATGTCGGTGGGATGTTTTTGGATCATGACAGGTATCTAGCAGTCTCATGCAGTCTCATGGTTATGAGACAGAATCAGCTGATGTTGTAGCTGTCGAGGTACCCTTGAAACGCAATGAAAAACATAGCGGCCAGAGAATGTCCTGAGACTGTCTCTCCATCGAGCTGTTCCAGCAATCGCGCCTAGAATGCCCCAGGGGGTCCAAACCTTTGGCAGATGGTTTTAAGATGTACAACAATAATATACAATAATCATTTATGATTTATGACGTATGCACTATATTATTATAAATATGTGCATGCGACCAGAAGTGAGATAAACATAGATTAACATTGATCAACTTATATAAATTCGCATGTGCATGCATCTCCCTCCCTCACTGCAGGAATGGAATTTCAAGCTTCACCAAACAGAAGCACTCAGGAACCCGAAGCCTTGCACAGCTGATGGTGGCACCCAAGCAATGTCTCACCAGCATGTTGAAGCAAGCTCCACTGCTCAAGTCTGTGCAGATGAAGTCCCTTGGCGCATTTTTGAGACGGCAAACTTGGACGTTTTGAAGGTGGATCCATGCCAATCCATACCAATCCGTATATGTTGGGAGATTCTCATAGATTATCTATATTTGATTCAAGATGATTCAAGTAATCAACTTAAGTTCATACCTTAGGCAAAAGAGTCAGAAACACATGGCAATATACATAATATACACAGTTGTGCCATGTCTTCACACTTTACACATCTTTACACACATATTTGTCTCCATATGCACACGCACACAGCCACACATACCTCTTGCAATGATGGTCGTTTGGGTGGCCAAGGTTCCAGCAACTGGCCGCTCCGTTGAGCTTTGTCACCCGCACCCAGGGTGCCTTGGAGAATGCCTTGGCCAACTTGCTGAACAACGGCGTAGGGCTCTTCAATCAGGCACGCAATTGACATATTTTTCTGCCAGCAGTGCAGAAGTTAGTAATAGTTAGTATGAATTGCGGTGCTGTGGTGTTCATTTTATTAAAAAATAATAGGCGGACATTATGTAGTGATTGCGCGAGTGCATATCTTATATGTATATACATAATCCTTGTTGCAATTTCCTCTACAGAATCGAGGGTGTTGGCACCCCAAAAACCTTCGATTCTGTAGAGCCCTCCTGCACCCCTACTTTGCTACAAAATCAAAGGCCATGGGCTGGTAAGCCCCCAAAAATCGTCAATTTTGGACATATTTGGACTATATATTAGTAGGTCCATGATTCTGTAGACAGGGGCCCCAACAGTCAGCCGGGAGTGCACAAAACCTTACTTTTTGGGCATGCAACTGATTTTGTAGAGATCAGGCTTGTGACACCCTAAGGTCTTTGATTTTCCAGTAAAGCATGCCCCTTAATGTCATATCTTCAGATCTTGATTCTGTAGTGGTTTTGAGATAGTAAGAGGGAATGAATTTGATTCTGTAAAGGATAGTTCCCCTGAAACCATCTGAAACCCTTTTTGCCCAACATGTATGGGCCTTTGATTTTGTAAAGAGAAATCAGATGTAGAATATTGTAGAATTCAGGTTCTTGATTCTGTAGTAATATCATTTCCATAAGACCATGTTTCTTTGGATCCATCAGATTTTGATTCTGTAGTGGTGAGAGATGGTGAGAGGGAATAACCTTGGACTGACTTGTGAAACTTGTAAACAAACTCATGCTACAAAATCAAAGACAGGCATTTGGGACTTTGGATGGGGCTTGTAACTTGTAAGTGCATTCATGATACAAAATCAAAGACAGGATAGACAGGCACTTTGGGACTTTGGATGGGGCTTGTAAAACTTGTAAAATTTCATGCTACAAAATCAAAGACAGGCACTTTGGACTTTTGATGGGACTTGTAAAACTTGTAAAAAATCATGCTACAAAATCAAAGACAAACAAAAAATCTCTACAGAATCGACTCTAACCAAAATCTCTACAGAATCATCCTGGAGGTTTTTACTAAAAACACACACCATATGTTTACTTGATACTTTCTCATGTGAGGTTATTGATTTTGTAGAAAAGATGAATTTGCCTTGTCAGATTATTTTTTTGTGGAAGGTTCTTGATTTTGTAGAAACTAACATCCTAGTCTGGAGAGCAGAGGTTGATTTAGTAAAGAATTTTTTGCACCTGACCTAGGGGCCCTCTACTGGATCGAGGGGTCCAGCACCTCCCCCCTAATTGCAAGGGGGATTATATATATATTATAAGTAGAAATATTACGACCCCTATACCACCACTGTATATACTAGTGTTAGTTCACTCCTTACTGTAGCTATTTTACCAACACTCTAATAGATTGTACAGTCATCTCAATCGTAACACAACCTTCAACTAGATGCGTTAGTTGTAGGTGTAGCCATGTAAATAGGATAGGAATTGACCCCCACCTTTTAATCCAGCAGGGTTGGTCATAGTATCCTATCATAACTTACTTGGCTCAAGCGCCCCATCGCAAAAAGGGGCGTTTGCACGATCCATGGGACAAGGGAGATTAATAGGTTTGTTCTTGTTTTTCCCCCTGTTTCTCTGGTTATCAGCCGTATTGGCTTAGTGTTCTTTTGCTGGGAAAGTCTTAATCTCCCTTGTCGGTAACTTAGGCCCCACGCAACCTCGTTCACTGCCTTTCACTTTTCGCTGATTTCCTGTTTCACCTTTTATGGTACCAGAGGGTCTGTTGGAGGGGGCTGCTTTGAGCGCCTCCGAACCGGTTGCTGACGGGAACCCGGAAGCAGAGGCGGAAGCTGCTGAAAGCGCTGAAGTCACTGTTGAAGGTAGTACTGGATTTAACTGGGCAGACGCCTCTGAAGACCCGCCCGTGCCGACAGCTGGTTTTCAAGTGGGAGGGGCTGCATCTAGCGCCCTAGAGGACGACGCCGACGAGGACTTTGACATCTTGAAGTTTGACGCACTTTCCCTTTTGGATCCGAAGCCGGAGGAAGTAGTCACTACTGAACAGTTGTTTGAAGCACTTGAGGCCGACCTCGATCCCACCGCCGAGCCAGCCGAACAGCTTGAGGCATCCGATCAAATCGAAGCAGAAAATAATCTCGAAGGTGATAACCCCGAAAATCTAATTCCAAAAGAAGAAGCTGATTTTTCCAACAACCCTGATCAGGAAACTAGTGCTGAGGTTCCAGACTCCGCCGCAGATCCGATCTTAGGAAGCTCTCCATCCGTAGTTGAGCCAGATCCTAATTCGACATTTGCTCCGGTATACGTCCAACACCTTGGAGGGACAGCGGAAGAGGACGAAGTCCCACCGCCCCCAACATCACCGTTTCTTGAGCAGGAAGGGGCTGCCGCAGGCGCCTCAACAACTGGGCACGTCCAAACAGGCCATTCTCCTGCAGGACCGTCCAGAGGTCCCCGTGTACGTGGAACCAAAGGCGGGAAGAAAGCCCAAACCAAAAGGCTCATCCAGCGTTGGCAATCCGACTTTGATAAACTAGCTGACTTTCTTTGGAACGAGGCAGAATTCTGGCTCAGGTACGTCCATCACTCAGAAGCAAGTGCTGAACTGATCTGGACTGTCCGTGTCTTTAGAGTCCTCTACAATCATTGTACGCTAAGCCAAATCTTAGTCCATTTTGCTAATTCCTTTGCCCCTTATAGAAATTGGGTTTTTACCAACGGATATCGAAGAGGTGAATTGCATCTTGCTCCAGATACTGCTGCAAATACTGTGCTACCTGATAGGGATCACATTAACTTGCAAGCTTTTGGGGATCCAGATCCACCTAGATCCGTTTGGGACGACTACGATACCTATAGGGGTCCACAACCACAAGGTAAGGCAAAAGCCAAAGCTAGTGTGTTTACCCAAAATACTGAACTAC
This sequence comes from Cladocopium goreaui, assembly GCA_947184155.2. Lineage (NCBI taxonomy): Eukaryota > Dinophyceae > Suessiales > Symbiodiniaceae > Cladocopium > Cladocopium goreaui. Next base: position 9,031 of record CAMXCT020003952.1, read on the forward strand.
CATCTGGATCCGAGCAAGCTACAGCATTAGGTGTTGACCCAGCATTAGATAGGGGTGTTAGTTCTTCTGAAGAAACCCACACTCCATCACCAAGGGGCCCACCGAAGGCTAAAGCTAGGCCTAAGCCAGTGTCAGAACCCAAGGAACCTAGTCATCCACCGCCGTGGGTGCCATCCCTTCGACCTGCAGGCCATCAACCCGCTCCGAAAGTTTCAGAGTCCGTAGCCAGTGTTCCGCCGCCACGTGCCACGGGAGGGGCTGCTGAAAAGCGCCCTAAACCTGAAAAGGCTGAGCAAGCATCCGATCCAAAAGCATCCGGCGAAGCATCCGTGCCAGAACCGGCCAAGCCTAAAGCATCGGACCCCAAAGTTGCTAAGCCCCCTAAGGATAATCCTTTAAAAAGATTAGGACCCGCACCTAGTTATCCAGCACCACCGGTGCCTGTACATCGAGATTTCCACCAAACTTTAGGACCTCCTCCACAGCGGCCGCCAAGAGCTGCAACGCCAAAAGGAGAAGGGGCTGCAACAGCGATCCCTCCGCCACCATCTCATCCACCGCCATCGGCGGCTGACTTGGATAAGGCAGAGCGTGGGAGACCACGTGAGAGAGCTGGCACACCCCCTGCCCGAAAAGTTAAAGGTGGTAACATCGATAAAACCCCAGCTGCGTCAGCACCTGCTGCGCCTAAGCCAGTGAGCCGATCTAGATCACGGGTTCCAGCCACTCTCACCCGAGAGCTGACGGTTCTTTTGCAGATCAGGACACTGAGGTGTTACGCCGTGCAAGGGGTGGTAACTTAGGTACCCCTAGTCTTAGTTCCCGACCAATAGCCCTAAGACCCACTGATAATAATTATCCTCCTGTGATAATAAACTCTGAGGGCACTTGGGTGCGTATCTCAAAGCCGCCTGGCTCTGTAGGAAGGGAACCCACAACTGTTCCTGTTGCCATTCCTGGCACCGCTACATCATCCGTTGACCCCCACGAACTTGCTGACGAAGTTTGGCGTGATCCGTCATTGGTTGGTAGCAACACTGCATTGGTATCCTCCCATAATACCCAGGTTATCCCGATCTCTGAACCTGAAGGTCTAGTTGCTGTAGACTCAGAGCTTGTTGACGGGGTTGAAGAAGAAGAAGAAACTACAGTTCCTCCACCAAAAAGAAGGGCTATTGTTACAACAACTTCTTCTGGGCGTAGGCAGGTTTATCAATCTCGACGTAGATCAATTCCTCAACCCGAACCAACATCAACTGCTGCTGCGCCAGGTGGGCCTCCATCTGAGCCCGAGGCACCGGACGAGGACCCAGATCCCTCCGATCCAGGTGAACCAGAAGGCGAAGAGGAAGAGGATCACTCATCTGACCCTCCTGAAGCCCCGCCCGAGGGCGAGGAGGAAGTTGAGGTTGAAGTAGAAGTTGAGGAAGGGGCTGCTCCCTTAGCGCCTCAAGAACCCAACACACCATCGCAGGCATCGCCGAAAGCTCCAACTACTAGAGGTAGTGTTAGTAGGTTTTTGTCACCCAGTGCAAAAGGTGCTGAACGTTCTAGATCTCGTCACAGGGACACAACAGCTGAGGAAGAGGCTCCAGTTGCCGTAACAACTTCTTCAACAAGAGTTTCAGGTACAATCCAAACCCAAATCTTTCGAGACGGCACCAAAGCCGAGGTTTTTGTCCCTGATATCCCAAGACCTAAGACTCCTCCAAAATCAATAGGTTCGCCGCCACCTAGATCATCATCCCAACCAGCTAAAGCTAAGCCGCCTCCACCCGGAGTTAGTGCAGCAAGTAGGTCCGCATCAGCAGTTCCACCCTGGCGGGAAGGGGCTGCACGTGCGCCCCAAGGAGGTCCTCCAATCAAAAAGAAGTATAAGGCTCCTCCTAGACCTCCCTATAACTACTCCGTAACTGTTGGCCAAGCTTACGAGCCAGGTGTTGATCCAGATCCACCGGCGCCGACCGAGGAGGAACTCAACGCGGCCTGGGCACGTTCAAAAAAACGACAGGACCGAGATTGGGAAAGACACGTGGAGTCACTTGCCGATCGCAAACATCGCCAAGCACTAGAGGCATACCACCAATCGGAAAAGCAGAAGCAAAAACATAATAAAGTTAAGCCTCCTGCTAAACAACCTCCTGTTGTGGTTCCCCCTAGACCCGATCGTCCTGTGCCAAAAGCCCATAAGACCGCGTCCCCAAAACCTAGTCCACCTGCAACACCAGTGTCGACACCTCCAACACCACCTCTGCGACCACCTAAGGCGACTTCTACATCAACAGCATCCGTCCCTACTAGCGGTAAGGCAGGTGCTGCGATTCGCGCGCCAGGGGGTAAAATAGATTTAGGCCCTTTAATCCGAGCTCGTCAAGAGCGAAGTGTAGGTGGCAATAATCTAGTCGTGTTCTTCGATTGGCACGACACCCTCGACTGCGCTAGAAACGCCCTTGGTGTGTTTGATCGTTCTATTGTGGATAAATTCGTGAACCTTGTGCAGCTCGCACAGGGCAGGATCGAGTTCCACATCGTCTCCTTCTCCGGCGTTGCCCGTGGCCGCCAAACGGAAGAAGACGCGAACAATCTGGCGGAGTACTGTAGGTCACAGGGCCTCCCATTTAGGTCAGTGACTATAGTTAACGACCCAGTGGGTCCTGGAGGTAAAACACCCGTCCTCACATCTAGCGGCGCAAACATACATCTTGACGATCGCCAAGACGTTTGCGACGAAGCTGCACGCGCCAACATCTTTACGATTTGTGTATACAAGTCCAGCACATTGAGTTGGTGGCCTCAATTGGAAAGTGCGGTCAGGGACAAAGGGGTGGACTACTTTTTGCGTAATCACGCATCGGTGCCTTTGAGGGGAGATCAATTTTCCCGCCGTAGGAATTGACTTTCTTGTGGCCTGAGCTTCATCGGCATCCAATCTAGGCATCACCGGCGATTTGGTAGGGGCTTGAGCGTAAAATTCAAAACCAAATAAATAGCTCGCCCTTGTACAGTTTTGCCTGTCATTGTCTTTTCGTTTCGCCTGAGGTTGTGCCATCTGCACACCCAGTACCGCGTCTCTTTCGGCACAGCCGTGCCCTTTGGTCGTCCGTGTCTTGTCTTGTTGTTTCACTGGGAGGTGCTTGAGCATCCGCTCGCGCCAGGACCCATTCGTGCTGGTCCCGTGGTAAAAGATGCAATCTGGATTAACTCCACCAAGTGAGAGTTCAGGTGCAGATAGGTCTAGGAGCTCTCCAGAAGACCCCAAATTACCTAGTGGTACTAGAATACCTGCCGCTTCCACAATACTTGTTCCCCGAAGAGCATCTGGAAGTAACCTATCCCGTAATAATCCCCAAGCTGAATCATCTGACACCAGTATGGAGGATAGGGGTGGGGCTAGGCAGAGAGCACGTTCAGGTCCTGATCCATCCAGTAGCAGCAGTAGGCACAATCCAAATGTTCCCATTGACCTTAATGCCACACAAGCGTCTTTCTTGGCAGGTGCAGCTGTAACCCAAGCGCATCAAGCGTCCTTAATAGCTAATAATGCTGCCGATGTAGCACTCTCATCACAACTAGAAGTTCAACATGCCCAACAGGTTGCCAAAGCCATCCATGCCGGGGCCGTGCAACAACAGTCTGATTTTGCTCAGGCTGCAGCGGCGTACCAACAGCAGGCCACACGTGCCTACTTGGCTCAGCAGGAGGAAGCTCGGGCTGCCATTGAGCAGAGGGATAGAAATTTCCAACTTTTAGAGATGAGGGCCCAACAACAAGTTCAGGGGATTCGTAATGAAGCTGAACGGGAAATTTTGGCTAATAGGGGTGTAGTTCAAGAAAGGGCACAACAATGGGTTAATGATAACATTCGACCACTTCAACAACAAATTGCAATTGGTTCACAACAGTTGGTTGATCGTGATAATCAGTTAGTGGATAGGGAGATAAGGATAGCTAGACTCCAATCACAAGTGGATGCCATCCAGCAACAGGGTGCCCATAACATCCCAGTTGCAACCCCGACCCCAATTCCTGAATCACCAATGACCGTTCATACCGAATTTGATTTGTTTGAGGGCCAAAATAACCCTTTTACTTCAGACGTTATGGATGGATCAGCCACACCAATTCATACTCCACCTAGGCAACCAACAGGTATGTCTCCTAGGGAATCCCCTTTGATTCAGTTTAATCCTGTTTTGCCTGATGCAGCACAACCTGCGTCATCCACCCAAAATATGTCTAGTGTTCCAAGCATCCCCATAAGTTTTGGACCGCCTGTTTTGGTAGAAGCCCCCGAAGGCCTACCATTATCTTCTAGTGCTATTGTTCCCCTGCAGTCGGGTCTAGTACAACCTAGCCCTGTTCCGGCACCTAGTGCTGTGCAACTTAATGTTGGTACTGCGGCAAGTGAGCATTGTACAAATGAAGATCGCATTAGTGCATTACAGGACCAAGTTTCACAACTTATGCAAGCGTTGCACACCCAGACACAACTTGTAGCACAACTGCAAGCGGCGAAAGCACCAATGCCTATAGCTCCACCACCTAGCACCCCTCAAGCTTTGGCCATGGGAGGTGCTGCTTTGAGCGCACCAAGCGGGTCAAGACGTCAGACCCCCGTCGCGCCTTTGCCACAACAGGTGTTGCCACCGGGCCTGCCGCCGTTGCCTCTAACTAAAGCTGGTCTTTTACCCCATGGGTCTCCATATGTTTATAACTCTGGGTCCCAACGTTCTAAGCAGTCGGGTAGTTCTGAGTCCTCATCAGATTCTGATGCTGGGCCACCCCCACCAAATCCATATAATCAATGCAGGATTTGTGGAGAGTTTCATGATGAAATTAACTGCCCATACTTGACTATGAACATGGGGGGAGGAGATCTTCCGGACCAAGGGTCTGATCAACCCCGTCCCGGTGATGCTGAAATTAGGGACTATGCAGATGAGGAGGATAATACCATTAGAGTAAAATCACTCAATGATTTGGTCTTTCCAAACCCTCCTGAAAACGCCGGTCAAGCTAGGGGATATGTTAATCAGGTCCTCATGGCCATCGGTAAGCTACAGAAAACCCCAGGTAATGAAGTTTACCAATGGGCCCAAGAATGTATGACATCCACTGAAAATCAGCTAAAAACCGATCCACGCTTCCCACGCACGGATCGAGAAATCGCCTCAAAGCTTATCAAAACTTGCCGACGGGGTCGATTTGGCTTAATCTTTCAGCAAATGGTTGAATCTGAGCGCCTCTCCTCCGGCTCTATGCCGTGTGGACGCGTAATGCTCCAAAAGATCTTTCACTATTTTCAACTGGAACGCGATAGAATTGGCATGTTGGGAGAACGCAACTTGTTATCGCTTCGCATCCCGGGAAATACGCACCAAGATCTAGAGGCCTTCAGAGACAAGTATATTTATGTGATGTCAACCATACCAATCCAAGATTTACCGCGAGAGCAAACTCTTTTTAACCATTTAATTGACGAACTCGAGCGGACCCCTATCATGGCTGCCAAAGTGTTGAAAGCCCGTGAAGCCCCACTTACCAGCCACCGCAGATCGACTAATTGGTTGTGGGAAAAAGTAGAGCTAGTCCTCCAACTTGACCAACAACGCAAGAATCGTATTGAGTTTGATAAACAACTTAAGCTCAAGCCTGCGGAGGGATATCTTGGTACCAATAACCCAAAAGTTGCAGGAGCCCCTGCCACCTCTGATCCTAAGGCTGCCCCAAAAGGTAATCCTAAGGCTGGTGTGCCTGGAGCCCCCGCTCCCAAAAATGCTAATCCAAAATCTAAGGCAGATAAAGGTAAGAAGGTAGAGGCTGCTCCAGCGCCTCATGCTAAAGCTAAGGCCAAACCAAAGGCCAAAGCCAAGGGCACAACCACTACTTCACCACCACCAAAGGCAGGCGCAACCACTCCAAGGAGTGCGGAGGCCAACAGGGTCGCCAATATGACCCCGGCCCAAAAGGCAAGAACACCATGTATGTTCTACGCTTACAACGCCTGCAAGGCGAAGCAGTGCGCCTTCTTACATTCTGCCACCGAAAAGTATAAGGGGCCCCCACCCCGAGCATTATCCAAACCTAAGTCTACAACTAGCGTTCCTGGCAGTATGGCCACTATAGCTGCTGGCACAGCAGCTGTGCCCATTGTTGACGCTATGCCTTCCAAGCTTAACGGAGCAATCCCGTGGCTTTGGGACACTGCAGCCGGTAGGCATCTAATTGGCAAACAAGCCTTAACCCCAAAAATGAAAGAGTTTTTGCAGCAATCTCCAAACCCAGTAGCTTTCGCAACAGGGGAGGGTAGCCAGGCTGGTCAAGAGTCAATCGCTTTTGATGGCAGCAAAATCTTAGAAGGGGAAGAGGTTTATGTCTTGAAAGATGGTCCACCAGCTCAGAGTATCGGCAAGACTGTTATGGATAAAGGTTATATGTTCGTTTGGGATCCCCGAGAAAATGTTCCATATCTAATTGCACCTGAGAACATCAATAGATGCAAACTTAAGGTTCCCCGCAATGCTAGGATTTGTGCCTCACGTGTTGTCGAATATGTTCCGCAATACGATGAACAACTTAGTCCGCGTAACTTTGTTCCAGCAGAAAGGTTAACCCCAGTTTCCACAGCTCTCCCAGCTGATCCTTTGCCGGATGAGGATTCTGGTTATTCACCCAGTTTTGCAGGCCAAGATGTCGCACGTCTTGACGAAGTTGCTGAGGCCGATGATCCAAAAGATGCAGCTGCATCCAGCAGCCCACATGCAAGTGTACCGGAAGGTGCTGCTCCTAGCGCGCCACCGCACCCTTTAGATGATAAGTTGCTTGTTGAGTTAGGTGATGGTATCCCTATCAAAGATGAAGTCTTGAAAAAGGAAGCCACTAGCTTAGAGCATCTTTTGACTCACTACCCCAAAAATCCATATTGCCCATTATGCCATATTGCTAAGGATACTGCAATGCGGGTCTCTCATGTTAAGGATGGTAAGTCCGATGATAAGATTGATCCACCAAAACAACCTTTTGAGCAATTGGCCACTGATGATGTTATCCTTGCAAAAGGGTCTGAGCACTTTGGTACGGGGATAGGAGGGGTTAAAACACACCATATGGTAAGGGACCTTTACTCTGGTGCACGAATAGCATATCCCCTTTCAAAGAGAGATGTTGAATCACATGCCAAAAATTTTCGACATTTCGTGGGATTGAAAGCCAATGAACTTGCAACCCATACTCTTATCAAAATGGACGAAGCACAGGAATTGGAGCAGGCTGCCCATCAGGTCGGCTTCGTTCCTGAGACGTCCCTTCCCAACCGTTGGCCGCACAACGCTCTCCTAGAGCGCGACATCCGGGAAGAGAAAGAGTGTTGCAGGGTCGTTCATTTACAATCTGGTTTGCCTTATGAGTACCACACTTATAGTTACCCATACGCATGTCTTTCCATGACTTTTGATAGACCTTCTATTGTGGACCCTGAAAAGACCCAATGGGAAGCTCTTACACGAGAAAAGTTTGATGGTAAGCGTTTGTGTTTTGGTCAACTTGTGTATTATCGCAAGAAGCATCCAACAAAAAGGACCTTAGAACCCAATATGGCTCCTGGTTTGTTTCTTGGTTGGCGAATCGATTCTGGTTTTCGTTACAGATATGTTGTTCGGATATTAGATTATCAAGAGTTTCGAACTAGAGGTGCTTCATGTGTTTCCGATGTACCCGAGCCTGAACTATACCTTCCAGATGGTGATGCCTATTTTCCCGTCGGTTTTTCGAAGCATCAGGCCTTGATCAGGGGGGATGATCCCGATGATGTTAAACTTCCTGAAATAGCCCTACAAAATGTTCCGTTTCCACCAGACGGCGGTTTAGCTTCCCCATCTACACCCGGTCCCAAACCTAGATCGGTTTATATCACCTTAGACCGCATCATAAAGTTTAAGGAGACTCCCGGTTGTACAGGGTGTAAAAATAAGACTCGGTACCATAATGCAGAGTGCCGCAAACGGTTCCAGAAACTAGTTGATGAAGAAAAGGAGCTGGAAGCCAAGTCAAAGCCCATATCAGAGTCGGTAGTTGTCGAACCTCCGAGCGAAGTTCCTAGTGCGCTTGAGGATGCCCCCGTGGACCCACCACCGGAGGACAGTGTATTTGATGATGAAGGTGAAATCACAATTGCTGTTCCTTATAGCGTCTCTGGTGCTGCCACTTTGCCCCAGACTGCTCCCAGCTGCGCTGAGTTATGTAGGGATTCCTTGCCAGTGTTCGGTGCACAGCCCGTGCCTGCATGCCCTGCAGTTAATCAGCCTCCTAAGAATAACAATAACCGTCGTAAACGACGTGCCTTGAAGAAAAGCCAGAGGTCCAATGAGAAGTCAACACTGTTTGAGTTTGCATGTTCCCTCAACTCACAGCTTGGGTTGACAAGTGAACAATGTAACGTTAATCACATTGGGTTATGCAAGGAAAGGATAGACTTAAGTGATGAGAATCAATGTTCCCAACTTGATTATCAAATAGGTGAAGCCGCAAAAGTTGCACCACCTAACCTTTGGTCGTCCATACCATGCACGTCTGGTTCACCTTGGCAGTATATCAATAGACGGAAGGGAGGAGCTGCTTATATGAAAAGATTAGCGCTCCAACTCCGAGAATCGAAACGACTTTTCAAAAGCTTTACCAAAAGGGCAGAATTAGTTTTGAAACTAGGAGGCACTGTTTCTTTTGAATGGCCACGTCCCTCAACTGGCTGGAAGAGACCAGATGTCGTAGCTTTCTTTAATTCTCACCCTGAGTTTATGGAAGTTGATTTCGATGGTTGTGCAGTAGGTCTTAAGTCCAAGAAAGGTGTTCCCATCAAAAAGCCTTGGAGAGTCCGAACCACTTCCCAAAGAATAGTAGATGTTTTTAAAGATAAAAAGTGCAGTTGTGAACAGCCACATGAAAAGTGTGAAGGTTCGGAAACGGCGCGATCAGCTATGTATCCTCCAGAGATGGCATTTTTGATTACCCAAGCGCTGTACCCTGCTAAGTGTTCTCAACAACATGCTCCCGCAATGCCATGCGCTCCACTTTCAACCGAACCCCAAGAGCACCGCGAAGTTGAACAACATCTTAAACATGTGTCCCCACTAGCTGGTTTTGAGGATCTTGCAGTTGCCATTGAAACAGATCCAACAGTGAACTGCTTAGTGTCGGAGCTTCTAGACCATGAGCGTTTGTTGTCACAAGCCTTCGGGCATGAAGATAACAACGAACCTTCCAAAGAGGTTCAAGCTATGGTAACTAAGTTGCTTTCTAGGGCCGAGATGTTATCCAACCCCCAAGCCCTTGATGCTGTTAAGGCCGAGGCCGACGGACTGATCAAGGCAGGAACGTGGTCACTTGATTCCGTTCGGGAAAAGGAAGATGTATGCGCCGAGGCCAAGCACACAGGAGTGTCCGTTCATTTCGGGCAACTCATGACCATAGCGTCCATTAAATTCTTCGAGCTTGCGCAGCACCTGCAAAAGATGAAGGGCAGGATCGTCTACAGGGGCGACTGCGCAAAGGACGAACATGGCGCTGCAGCGGTCTACCAGGAGCTAGGGGCAAACCCGACTTCGGTCCAAGGTTTGAATGCTTGTTTGGCATACGGTTCCCTGCCAGGTAACAGCTCATCCGCAGCCGATGCTGTAAAGGCTTACGTTCAAGCACTCCTGTCTTCAAAGTACAAGACCCGGATAGAACTCCCGCCTGAGCTGAGACCAAAACATTGGCGAGATAAGTTTGTTAAACCTGTAGTCCTCCTAGTTAAAGCTTTATATGGTCATCCTGATGCCGGTGGCCTTTGGGAGCAGCACTTAAAGAAAATTATCCGCAACCTGGGTGGCCAAGAGGTACCTGAATACCCTGGTAACTTCTTTTTCCCAGATACTAAGTTGTTGCTTTCCACCTATGTAGATGATCTCACGCTTGCTGGTCCCACTGACCAACATGATGCCTTCTGGGCAAAGCTGACATCTGTTGTGGATATTGAACCACCTGAACCAATATACCGAATTTTAGGTCGCAATCATCTAGTAATGCCATTGACCAAAACCGAGGGTTCCGAGGAATGTGCTGCGTTTCGCGCACAAGAAGCCTTAGTCTTTGACATGCTAGATTATGCACACCAAACAGTTGATCTTTATAAGTCCATCACCAACACCAAAAGTTTGAAGCATGCTGCCACTCCTTTTGTACCTGATGGTTCTGTCTCTGTTGAAGATGAAGAGGCTAAAGGTGAACTGGCACCCAATGCATGCCGCATTCTTATGAAGGCGTTGTGGCTTGGTCGGCTGTCCAGACCTGATATAATTAAACCAATTAATGATTTAGCCACTAAAGTGCAGTCTTGGTCCAGGGGGGACGATAAGAGGTTGTTAAGACTCATCCAATACATAGACTCTACACCCCAATACCGTCTAGTGGGTACCATCTAATCCCGAAGATCTTGAGTTACGTTTATACGTTGACGCAGATTTCGCCGGTGATCGTCTTAGTGGAAAATCCACATCCGGTGGGTATTTAGTTCTATATGGGCCTAACTCCTTCTTCCCCCTTGCGTGGGTTAGCAAACGCCAAACATCCACATCCCGTTCTACAACAGAGTCTGAAGTGGTTTCTTTGGCTTATTCCCTGTATCAAGAAGGCCTGCCGGCCCTGCAACTCTGGGAGATTCTCCTAGGGCGCACCGTGACGCTTAGAGTTTTAGAAGATAACCAAGCTACCATCCTGGTAGTACGTAAAGGTTATTCCCCTAAGCTTAGGCACATCACTCGCACCCATAAGGTTAATTTGTCCGGGCTGTCTGAAGTCTTCCGTGATGACTCAGCCGAGCTTGAGTACTGTCAGACCGACAGTCAGGCTGCGGACATCTTCACCAAGGCGTTGCCACTCCAAAAGTGGGCCCCGGCACTGCGCTTGCTTGGCATCCGCGTAGATTTAGGTAGTGAACTTAAACCCAGGGGAGGGGCAGCTACCTAGCGCCCTAACCTGTATACTAGTTGCCAGCATTAGATCGGGTAGGGGGGAGTAGAAATATTACGACCCCTATACCACCAGTGTATATACTAGTGTTAGTTCACTCCTTACTGTAGCTATGTTACCAACACTCTAATAGATTGTACAGTCATCTCAATCGTAACGCAACCTTCAACTAGATGCGTTAGTTGTAGGTGTAGCCATGTAAATAGGATAGGAATTGACCCCCACCTTTTAATCCAGCAGGGTTGGTCATAGTATCCTATCATAACTTACTTGGCTCAAGCGCCCCATCGCAAAAAGGGGCGTTTGCACGATCCATGGGACAAGGGAGATTAATAGGTTTGTTCTTGTTTTTCCCCCTGTTTCTCTTTATATACATATATTATATCCTTACAATTATATTAATCGGATTTAGGCGGGATAGTCTATGAAATCTCGTATGCTCGATCCCTCCCTTAATTATTTGGGATGACTTAACCCACACGATGGCTGCTGGCCATGGAGGTCTATCAGCCTCTGCTGCCGGGAGCCATTCAGCGTTTCGCTGGCTCCCAGAAGCTGATCCAGACGGTGAACAACCAGTTGTCGCAGCAGATGACACCAGGCAGCATGGTGGAGCCATATGATCCATATGGAGCCATGATCACTCTTGGGACTCTTGGGGTCAAACGGTGAATGTTTGGCATAGTTCTACGTGCATCTACGTGCGACCTGTTTGACCGCTTGTGTTTGTTTCCGGCAAAGAACTTGCAGGGGAATTGGTTGACTATATTCCTTTCGTATCTTAGTTCATTCATGTTCGTTCAATCTGTGTTCAAACTTTGTTCCACCCAACTCTTGTCCAATTTCTCCAAGGAAACCGCAGACATGCATCGATCCTGCCTTGGCATCACAGCAGGCTGGATAGCAAGTACTTCTGGTACTTCAGCAAACCTAAGACCTCGAGTTGTGCGGGTGCATGGGGAGTCTCTGCTGATATTTCAGCAATTGATCAAGCTAGAACTTATATATATATATAATATAAAATATATAATCAAATATTATATATATATATACTTGCTTTGATCGATTTGATTTCAACAAAAAAGGCTTTGAACAGCTCATGCATTTTGGACTTTCATTGTTCAACGCACTTGGAAGCGCAGTGAATATTCACTGGCACCTGGCGAATATGGCTGGCACAATGCTTTTTCTCATTTTCCTTTCCAGTGACAACCTCCAGGGCCATGTGTGCCCTGCATTTTGATCATGTTGGTCCTTTTTTGGTCAGGTGAGAAATGTCTTCCCTCAGTACTATGGAGATTGGCCTCCAGTCTTTGGAAACTGGGCGTGCCTTGGTTGAGACTTCGGCTTTATCTGAGTTTTGGGGAATTGGCAAGAGCTCCACTGGTCAATTGGATCATATTGGACCCTTGATAGAGACTTTTGATGACAAAGGCCTGAACATCCACCCTTTGCACTCAGAAGATTCAATGTAAAGATCCACCGTGTGAGCATTCTCGGCACGACAGGTCTGGTACAGCTGTGCCTCAGCGGAAAAACATCTGAGGCGACAGTTGATCGACAACTTCTTCGATGGATTCATTGCCAGCAACACCAGTGTGCTCGAGGAGTTATCGCCGTACGCAGTGGTTGCCAGCCCCAAAATACTGGTCGATACTGGTCAATTGGGTTGGTTATGTTATGTGATATTGTTATACCATGTTATACCGCAGCTTCTGTGAGAGTTGGTAAGGCAATATGCTAAATGCATCTAAATGCCCCATTGTAACCAACATAAAGTGCGAATGTAACTGACACGGAGCGACCTAATAATGCGATCATGTCATAATTCTTACAGTCTGCGCCTACGGAGAGTCCTGTTTGAGAGCCTGAGGCAAATGTTACTGTGAACTATACTGAAACAGGCAGCTCTCCACATTGACAGATTGAAAATAAAATTACCGACTCTTTCCATAGTCTCGCATAGATCCTACACTACGGTAGTAACCTTGCTTGATGTTCGACAGCACAGACTTGGTTCTGAAGAAACATGCTTAGTATTAGTATATGTTAGTATTTGTTATGTTGTTATTTTTGGGTATGTTGTCGTGCCCCGCGTTTATATTGGGACAACGTGGACAGCCCGGGCTCAGCCCGGGGTAGCTCCGAAGGTCCTAAACCCCAAATCCAGCGCAGGACTTCGGTGCCATGCCCAAGGTGCCCCTGCCGCTGGATGGCAAGGTCGCACTACGCCAGCTGATCGCCACAGGGCTCGACCAGGCCAGGGGGAAGCTGTTGATGGAAGTCCTGGTCATAATCCTATAGTCACTATAGTATACTATAGTATACTATAGTCAGAATGTTTCATATGTCATAAGGCGGCAGGATTCAGCACGTACTCATGTCACTGAGTTAATAAGTTCGGGAAATTTTGGGAAATCATTCGCAGCTGCCTTCAGATGACATCAGATGACAAGTTCCCCAGCTGGGGCAGGTCAGCCAACTCCGCGTGGCGCTCCCTACTGCTGATCATCCAAGCTGGTTGGAAAACAAAGCCGTCGCCAAGTGCCCAACAGATCAGGTGTCACGGATTGCCACAGAGTTTGTGTGCAGGGCTGGGTGCGAAATGCATACACATGCTGTGCTCGTCAGCTGTCACCAGCGGATGACTTATCCATATTTGTCGTGATGAACGTCTGTTTCACGTTGGAAGTCCTTTCAATTTTTTCAAACACCTAATGCACCTGATTGTAGCTGCATTCTTTTGGATTCCTGAAACCTTGGTCGACTTACCACTGTTCTGTCAGAAAAAAAGCCTTGGGAATCGCCAGGCCCCGTGGCGTCCCACCTTCGCTGTGAACGGCTCCCTTGTGGCCGGAAACTTCGGGGGTGACGGCCTGGTGAGTTTGGAGATGCCCTGCGGCACATTGGATGCGGAGGCCCCCCCCTTGGATCCGAGCTTGTCATTAGAGACCTGATGAACTCATGAGAATCATTAGAGATATGAGAGCGGATGGGGAACCAGATTTTGGAAGATGATTCGATGATTCATTTTGCCCGTGAAACAAACGGTCTGACTTCATGAAGCTAGACTCAGCTAGACTGCTAGACCCAGCAAGGCCATAGGCATCATAGGCCCTAGGCATCCCTCACCTGTCACATGGCCCTTTTGGGTATCGACATATCCAGGTGGATGTGGTGGTGGATTTCTGGCACCTGATGGACCTGCAGCCTGGTTAAACCTATTAGTTTTGCCTTTTTTTTCCCATTCGTTATGGCCGTTATGGAGGGATGAAATGAACATCCATGACTACCAGCTATTTCACCAGGGCTTCAGGGTGGAGATTCGTCTTCAAGCCTGCCGGCTCCGGCAGATTTGCTGTTTGATGTGGACCATTTTGGTGTGATGAGAGTTGATACAGTCCCGTTTGAGGCAAATTCCGCCTACTATGACCTGCGCGATGATGTTCCTTTCTTGCATTTGGATGCATTTGGACTTTGGGTAACAAGCATAGCTGGATGGTCGGAAGGTTGGCTGGTTGCCATAACAGGATGCGTCAAGATTTAAAACCCACAGTTATTTAGGATTTGAATGGATTTGATGGCTATTGACTCGAGCTCGTATGGTTATGTATTGTTATTTGGCATTATTATCATAAAATACAGCTCTTTTTCTTGCGACTTTGATTCGGTGCCGGGGTCAGGTCTCCTTTGGCCAAGCTGGACATCAAGAAGGTGAACGCCACCTGGGGTGGCAGCGGCCGCGTGAAGGTGCAACCTAAGGACGCCACAGGCAGTTTGTTTTGTCGCAGGAAACCAAGTTGGCCACTTTTTGTAAACATTGCTATTTGTTAAGGGCCATGCGTGAAATCCATGATAGACCCTGAAAGGATGGGCCTGCACAATATCCCGTGGACCAGATGTGCACTTTGCATCCGGATGCCTGCAAGTTGGCGGATGAGATGAGAGAATTTGTTTCCAGCACAGAGGGAGCCACACGCCCTTTGAAAGCACTGGGGAGGATGTGATTTGTCACGTTTGCAAACTCAAACTTCTGATGACAGCGAATGGTATACTATTTTGATCTATTATGATATAGAGAGCAAATTCCGACGCAATGCTTGCAGTTCAGAATGCTCTGACACATCTGACACCCTGATGAATTGATTCACTTCGTCAAAACCGTTATTTTCTTGTCGAGGTCTCTACCACATGGCCCGTGACAAAGTGCTTAGCAAGTGCACCAGCCCACAGCTTTCAGCAGAACAGGACCCAATTGCAAGAAACAACAGGGCCCTTGTCATCAAAGTTGTCAGATGTCGGTAGGTAAGGTCGCTGGAAGCTAGATCTGGATGGAACATGCTGGAACATCCAAAAATAAGTTGGGAACTGTTTGGAGGAGTATTTCATAGTATTTCCATCCATTGGACATGTCGATTTTGGCTCAGCAGTGTGACAGTGTGAGAGATGTTTGAATGTTTGAAGGTGACCGCTGGCCAGGAGGAGGGTCTGCAAAAAGACCAGCTGGGCTACACTTATGTGGAACCAGATGACTACAAGCATCTTTGGCTGGACAATGACAGGTTGGTGGTTTCAAACCTTGCTTCATTTTCTTCACAATTGACTTCCGCTCTTGGGATGGTTCCAACCATCCCGCGTCATTCCTGTCTTTTTCCTTTTTGCGTTGTTTTTATTGTCTCCACGCCTTTTACTTACTGTAATTTCTGCAATTGGGTCATGCCGGTGGATGTCAAATGAGCCCATGAAGCTCAGCGTTATGCACACATTGACTTGTTTTACTGAGACTTTAAGGTGGACATCGGAATGACAGTGCTGTCTTTAATACCTGTGTC
Source organism: Cladocopium goreaui (assembly GCA_947184155.2). Lineage (NCBI taxonomy): Eukaryota > Dinophyceae > Suessiales > Symbiodiniaceae > Cladocopium > Cladocopium goreaui. The sequence goes on from CAMXCT020003952.1 coordinate 24,867, forward strand.
ATGCTACTGTTGCCTTCAAGCACTGTTCGCATTTTTAGAGCTTGGAGATAGACTACAAAAACGGCGCAAAATGGCGCTAAAACGGCACACATTTCTGGCAGAAACCAGTAAACGACAGAAACACATAGAACCGCATTGTTTTTTTTGCAAAACGACATGTGTTCTTCCAAACGGCAAAAAATAGTGAAGTTTTGGGAAACTACACTTTTTCTGTGCACCAGGGTGTCATCATAGGTATGTTTGTTTGCTTTTTTGGGTCTGAGGGTGTGGTTGGGCAGCGCTGTGGTGATCCTTGCGTTGGCCGTATCTCGGTTTGCATGTTGCTGGGCCAATAAAGGCCGACGGATTTGAAGTGAACGTAGTATCCCTGGGTATGCCCTCCATTGCCCTCCATGCCTCATGGCAGGGCATTGGCGTTGGGCCTGTAACATGAGGCGACTTACACCTTTGCTGCCACACTGGGTCGGCTGGTGAAACCTGACACCTGTGAGTCTGCTGACTTGTCGCCAACCTCCAGCCTGCCGCTGGCCACTTGGACGCAAACCTGTTACTCTATTTACTTATATTGATGTGGACCGCTGAACCATGTTCTCCCATTACAGTAGAGTCTCAGCTTGATGCCACCAAGTGCCAAGTTCTTATCTCATGACTCATGATTTGATTTATGCATTTTTCGCTGCTATAGTTTGGACCACCTTTCAAAGCCCTGTTCCAGGCCACAATCTGCTGGTATGGCACGCCGGCCTCCCGTTCAGTCGGAGGTATCCCAAAGATTAGTAACTCAGTAGCAGTTTCAATTGCCTGTGAGGCGATGCCATGGCTCCGTATCCACCGACTTACTTATTATCATGCTCTACCCAATATAGCTTCCGGCCTTTTTTTTTCTTTAATTGATAATTAATATCTTTCAATAGCCTTTCCATGAGTGATTGAACGGACAGGTGATTTGTGAAGGCATATTGCAACATATTGCCACCACTTCCCACTAATAGTCCTTGAAGAAAATGAGGATACAGCACCTGGCTATCGCAGAGAACATCCATTAGTTAAGGTTATCGGCTATCGGCATTTTCTGATTGGCGAAGACCTTGAGCGCCGAAGGTCATTCGGTCATGGGCCTTGTGGCTGAGGCACCTTCGTCGCCAGTACCTTGATGGCTGCAGGACTCGTTGCACGAATCTTGGCCTGCTTCTGGTTGCCCTTCGCATCTGCCGGGGTCAGCCTTGAGCAGCTTGGTCGGGGTGGCTGATTTCATTGGCGTGGGGGTTGCGGTATTGGTTTTCTTGGCCATGCAATCTGGGGATCAGGAAGGATCCGCCCTTTCCCCCATTTTCCCCCCATTGCCACAAGACTCAGAGACTTGGCGCTAAGCTTTGTGTGGGACCACTGAGGCAAAAGACAGGTGGAACCATCTTCAAAGATGAGACCCTGCTGCAGTACACCTTCTTCGGCAACGCGGCAGTGCTATCAACGGGTCATCATAGATTTGTAATGAATTGTATAGATTTGTGGTCATGTTCAGTATTCAACGATATTACAATCATGCCTCCTTGCGGTTCTTGTGCCCATTTAGACCCGTTTAGACCCATAGTAGCGAGGCATCGGCGAGCAGTTCTACTTGGGTGGATCTCTCTATTGCCAGATCTTGTGGTTCTTCATGTCGCTGGTCTCTGAAACCCAGCCGCACTAAGCCAGATAGACAAATTCTCAGGTTCAGCAGGTGCTGATTGCCCTAAGATGATATGGCAGATGAGAAGGGAGAAACAGAGAGGGAGAGAGAGAGAGAGAGAGAGCGAGAGAGAGAGGAGAGAGAGAGAGAGAGAAAAAAACACAAAAACGAGAAAGAGAGAAAGTGAGCGAGAGAGATCGAGTGAAAGATTGGATGAGATTGATATCAATTGATAATATACTTCGGTGTGCACCTTGTAGTATCGTTTACTGACAATGCATTTGTATGTCCCGTCACATCTACAGATGCATCCAAAGGTGTCATACCCAAAGAGTATCCCTGGCACTTGGCCCTGATGTTGTCCAGAACTGTGAGGCCTTGACTTGTCACGCCATTCTGCTGCTGGTCTGGCTGACTCCCTTCCTGGCTTCGCACCGCCGGAAGTTGTTGATGGCCGCTTTGGTCCTAGGCCGCTTCGCGCTCTCCGAGGTTGGGAAATCAGATTGGCATTTGCAATGACGTGCTTTGTAGCCACATGTAGCCACCACTTCATATAATTATATATATAAATACACAGTATATATCTATATATACACAATTATACACGTAATGAATCACAATTATGTATATATAATATGAATATATATATATATGTGTATTAATTATTTATATGCGTTGTTTTATTTATTTATATCATATATAGTCATATATCGCGGCTTCTACGACATCACCTGACTGTCAGGCTGAGACGACCGGCAACACTGCCATGGTTTTGGGCAACGCTGTGCCGATGCCTCTGGGTATGGTGCAGAAGATGTCCTTGGGCCTGGAGGTGGGCATAGCGCAGGGCTATGCCGTGTATGCGGGGACAGGTGGTGAACCTGTGCTGTGAGGATCCGTCACACTATGCTACACTGCTACAAGAAATTCGTTGATAGAGAGTGATGCAAAGATCGTCTGAAGGGATCTCAGAGCACCTGGTGGAACCCTGGAACACCAGAACGCCTCTGAGATTGGAGCACCATGATGCCTGATGCATTACTATTGTGTGATTCTAGCAAAGTCTTTGTGAATGATGTGAATGTGAATGTCTTCCTTGATCTTCCTTGCGAGATCTTAGAAACATCTTGAGAATAGAACATAATTAATAGATATTAATAGAACATAATAGAACTCATTGTAATGATTCCCATTGTGGGATGGCCATAAACCATACTGTTGAGCACACCTGGGAGGCTGGCGCCTATACGTCCTGGTTCGCCACCGCGTGCACAGTGTTCGCCAATTTGTTGCTCCTGAAGATCCTGCCGAGGTCCTGGCACAACTGGACCGGAAATCGCAAAACATGACCGTATCAGTGTGAATATGCATCGATTCAGTGGTGAACTGAAGTATTTGCTATGGCTGCTATGCAGCCCTAATTAGAGAAATATAGACACATATAAAATTGATTTAAATAGACATCGGAATAATAGGATATAATGGGATAAACATGGACAAACTATGATCAACTATATATAGTATACCCTGGAAGTCCAGGACCTCAAAAAGATCGTCCTCATGAAAATCCGTAGAAAGTGGGTTAAAAAAGTACGTCCATGTAAAATCCTCATGATGTACCTTTTGAGGTCTTAGACCTAAAAAGGAACGTTGCTATAAACATCCTGTTGATGTACCTTTTGAGGTCTGTGTACCTTTTGAGGTCTGAGACCTATAAAAAGGAACGTTGCTATAAACATCCTGTTGATGTACCTTTTGAGGTCCTAGACCTAAAAAGGAACGTTGCTATATAATATTCTTAATCGTGAGAAATCGTGAGTTTTCGTGAGTAGGACCTCAAAAAGTACGTCCCTAAGGCCCTAAAAGCTACGTAAAGGACCTAAAAGGTACATATAGCGGCTCTACAATCGTGAGAAATCGTGAGTGAATCGTGAGTGAATCGCGAGTGAACATTGCTATAAACCCTCGGCCGTAAAACCCTTGACATTGCTATTAACCCTCGGCCGTGGAATCCAACAACATTGCTATAAACCCTCGGCCGTAGAACCTCGGCATTGCTATGGTTTCTCGGCGATGATTCTTTTTTGTGCCACTTTCGGCAAGGACTCAAAAAGTACAGCCTTATGTATTTGTTACTATGTTACATTCCACGTAAACAGATCTCCCACATTTTCGCACCACATCTCATACTCCAGACTTTGTCAGGCCAGTGGCACCCAAGGAGTGGGCGTCCGGCGAAGCACCTCGCTTCATCACCATCGTACAGGCAGCGTGGGATGATAGGCTCTGAAAACCAACATGGAACGCCAACAAAACATGGTTGAGGGTTTAGGAAGGTTGTTTCCATTTTGGGGATGTACACCAGAAGATGGAGAAACTAAACAAAAAACAATAGGGTCGACATCAATCAAAGTGGCGATGTCAACTAGCAATTTCGAGATATTGTACTGTAACTGTGAAGGTAATGCGTGCCAGAGTGACATGCACAGGGAATATGGACCCCACGCATGTCCAAGCTTCTTTTGACAAAAACTGTTTTTCCATTGTTTTTCAAGCTCTTGATTGTTTGCCTGGATCAGTCGGCAGGCAGTGAACAGTGTGATGATGGTGGCTGGCATTTGTGTTTGGTATTTCTGTGCAAGCCCTAGATGGAATGTTGCAATGCCCAAAGGTGCGACAGTGCAATCGTCCCAGAAGACCCAAACTGCAACGTGATACAGGGAGGGATCCTGTCATTTTTTGATTTTTTGGTATGATTTGGTCGACAATGCCACAAGTCCCACTCTTGGTCATCACTCCACTCTGACTTATTTTTTATTCAAGCCGGTACCCGCATACATGACGAATGATTTTGGATTTTCCTCTCCCATTTATAGACGTCATATAGACGTCCTCTCGTGGTTGTTTGGGAAAATCACCTTGGCTCATTTTGGCTCAGGTGACTTCATGCATGCTGAGACTGGTGGCATTGCTGGTGCTTTGATTCCTCCAGCCAACTACAGCGGAAGCGGCCTGGGAAAGAGCGACTTGGGTCACTTGGCTCGAGAAAATGCTTCGGTGATGAACATGGTGGGGCCAGTTGTTTCTGTACATTTTTTAATATATTTTGTATATTTTTTTCTGGTGTTTGTCGCATTTCTGTGTGCAACACTGCAAGCAAACCAGCGTGTGATGAGGTTTGCACATCTTCATCATCCTTACAGCAGGTGGCTTCCAGGGATTCCTGTTATGGCCGGTGTTTGTATAAAGTATAAGTGCATCATTGGTCCAGAAGGGGTCAGCAATAAGAATGTTGTGCTCGTACCCAAGTTGAGTTGCATCACTTCAGTGGTTGCCGGCCGCCCTCCCAAATGGTTTAGGATGTTTTGAGTTTCACTGGATTCTTTCGACAGAACCACATGGCAATCATGGCACAGCTTGCGAGGCGTTTGCCCATTGATGCACATTGTTGCCTTTGTGCTGGGATGGACTGGCAAAGCTCCAAAAGTGGCACGAGGTGCCAAAAAGCCTTGGTGCGGATGGGATGTTGGCTCAGGCTTCTGCAAATGCAGGTGCCACCACTAGAGATCTTTTAAAAAAACGATCAAGATGATCTCCTTTGCACTCCTACATGCGGGTACTGATTGGTACTCGTACTTGCATCGCTCTTTGAGGAGTCCCAGATGAGTAAAGTAGCATCCATTGCTATTCCCAAAGATTCCCCATTTATTGCTGCGGCGAGGCTTGGCCGCTGTGGCCACGTCCTTCTGTCTCTTGGACTTGTTCACCATTGGCTACCTCGCCCCTTGGCCACATTAGCTGAAGGCGTTCTAATACAACACGGCCATACACGGCTAATGTTTGGCAACGACATATCCATGGAAACTTCCTCTTCAAAAGAAATCATGGTGTTTGCAAATCATCACATCACCTAAAATCTAAACAAAAACCTTTAAAAACAATCCGGACTTGACAATTGCACTAATTGCTGAATCAGCAGAGGGACATGTTATGACATGTTGAATCAAGGCAACATTCCTGGAGGGAGTGAACGGTTTTGCCAGCTCAGCAGTCCATGACTTCGCCAAGCCCCTTTGCGAGTTGTCCCAAGAAGCGCTGGGAAAGGCAAGCCACGGCGATGGAAATCTGGTGGAGATTGGTTGGTAAAGGGATTTGAGTAATGTTGGTAAAGCATGGTAAAGCAATAGTAAACCATCACCATTGTTTACCATAAATGGGTTGGATAATCCATCACAACATGGGTTGGTTCTCATTGCTTTGCCAACATTCGTTCAATGATGGTTGAAGTTTCCTCGTATATACTTCTGCACTTATGGATGTTGTATAGGCAAGGGGTAATTCTAACCAGCAGCATCGACCTTTGTGGGATAGGAGGAAGCGAGAACCTAAATGTTTGACCATTCACATCATTGGCAAATCTGCTGATTTTCGTGTACCCTGAAGGGGGATGAAGGGGGTCAGTTGCTACCATCCAGGCGTTGGCAGAGGGTCGGGAATTCTCCCCGTCCTGTGCAGATCCCATGGGTCCCAACAGTAGGTCAGGGTGTCTGTGGGGGGGGGCTATTGTTTGTTGGGAGGGGATGACATGGGAATCGCGTTGAATGACATTTTTCTGTTGCAGGACTGCCTCACCATGACAGCTTCGGTGGTTCCGTTGGGCACTGTTGGTCGGGATCTCAGCGGAGGTTGGATGGCTGTCGCCTACTCAGCTCATCCCCACATCCCCCACTTGAATGCCGTGTCACAAGAGCAAGTCAAGGCGGCCTTCAACAAATTCAAGAGTGATTTACCCTCTGGTAATTTAACATAGCTATTGGAAATCACCATTTTTAATGGGAAAATCCACTATAAATGGCCATTTTCAATAACCATGTTAAATTACCAGAGGGTAGATGATTTAGAAAATTCAGATAGATACAGGTTCAATCAGGTTCATCCCCCAGCTGAGGTCTCTTAGTGGCTACAGCCGCCTGGAGTGCATTGGCGGCTGTTCAGGTCCTTGGTTTCGGCCAGAAACGTGCCATGGCACCAATTAAGGACATGCCGAAGACACTGTGTGTGCTGTCTAGGAATGCCAGCTGTAGCCCAATCGCAAGGTGACAAACTTTGGAAAGATCAAAGAAGCGTGCTACCGATTTATCTTACACAACTGGCTCCAGAATCTGGATCAATGATGATCAATGTGGATCCCAGATGCTGGATACGGAAGAACTCACGGGACATATGGCTTTGCATAAATGTATGGTATATATTGGTATATAATGATTAAAACTGATATATATATACATATAACAATAATGATAATAATATAATAATTGATTAATAAACATAATATAAATATGTATGTATTAATGTATAACTATGCATGGTACACATTCCATATAACATATGCTTACGCTTACATTTAGTGATGAACATGTACTCATCACGTCCGCTTCTGTCTGAGGCATGGCAGGAGAAGTGACCCCATTGCAAGCGGAGCTCCGAGCTGCTGAACCTCCATCCTTCCAGGAGTGTGACGCACGAGCTTAGCTTCAGCACATTTCAGCACCATATTTGGTGGTGGTCTGATTGCCACCCTGAAAAATGCTGGGAAAATGATGGAAAATGGATGAAACCGGTGAAAACCGTCCAATGAAGGTCTGACAAACAAAGAGCTTTTCAGCCCTTGCTACCCCAGAGGATGTTCTCAGTGACACCCTTTGGCAGAGCAAGTTTGCTTTCACACTTAAGTTAACGCGACCGCGCGTCAACCCTTGCAGAGCTCAGCAAGATGCAAGCGCAAGCACGTTCTGTGCATTTCTGCGCCTTTTTGTGCTTTGGAACTGGGAAGGCTATATTGAAATCATTAGAATACCGAGGCAACTCTGTTTTTGATCGTATTCAATAGGGCAGGGCAAACTTAAACATAACAGTTTTTCAAGGCTTATGTTTTATGTTGCCTATATTCTGCATCCCTGCGAGCTGCATCAAAATGCCCTGCTATGAGGGCGGGCATCAACCTTTTTTGCTGACCCTTATTTTGCTTCACTGACACCTTTCAGAAGAAACTTTCAAGTGAGCAGACCAAAAGGTGCATCAGGATGCGATGGGGTCAGTGCCTTGTGTTGTTTCCTGGCGAGGAATCGTGCAGTTTATGCAGCAGTATGGTAGGGATATAAGATTATATGATATAGAGTCTATAGTTTCAGATTCAGATGTATTTTATAAGTGTTTGTCTATGTAGTCTCACATCACATTACTTCTTTACCCAAATGTAAGGTCCCGTCTTTCCAACAAATGTTTGAAAGGCTTTCTTCGATTCATGTTGGACATGGCGATATTTGTGCCTGCGCTACGGGGCTCCTCCTTATGTAGAGTATCTCTTGCCGCTGGCATCGAGGGGTTGAGCTTGTACTGTAGAATCTGAAACGTCCCGTCCCATAGACCCCAAGCACATCGAAGCACTGCATTTGCCTGAGATCCTATCAGCCTATGACCCCAGCTGGCTAAGGTGAGGAATGTGATGTCGACCTATTCTTGGTGATGCCAAGAATCATTTGGCTTCGCGGCCTCTGCAAGCCTTCACAGCAAGTGCAGGCGCTGATTGATCTGATTGGAGCTGGGGATCAGTGGCAGAGGAAGACCCCATATCATGACTTATACCATGTTTATTATTGTCCATTTCTCATACACCTATCATTATTATCAGTGAGGTTTGCGGTGCAAATTCAGTGATTTAGCTGTTGAGGCCGGTTGTTCAGATTTGTCATTCACAGGTTTGTGCAACGAGTTGAGCACATCAAAGCCAGAAATGGTCAGCCTTGGGTGTCCATAGAGCCTGGTGTCCGTTGTGGATGTCACAATATGTCAAGGCGGTACGCTGTTTTGCCCGTGTTCCACTGTGTATACTTCGTGGTGGGGCCATGGGTTGGGTCACTAGGCCCTGCTTGGAGTTTTTGGCTCAAACAGCGAGAGGAGGACGGCACTGTCGCAATGCCATACGGCCATGCCAAGCAGGTGTCATGAGATCGACTCAGAAGATGAAGCCTGGCAGGGGGTGATCGACCCCAGTGTCTTCCAACAGGTCAGAGATCAACAGGAGAAGCAGCGGATCGTGGCAAAACTGGAAGCCCAGAACCGACGCCGACCTGGTGAGTTGGGAAACTCAAGTGGCTCTGGCTACGCAGCAGTGCACAGCGGACCAGAAAGCAGTGCCAGCTCCAAAGAGGGTGGCAGAGGATACACAGAAAGTGCCAAAAAGCTGCCAGTGGGAAAATTGGTAATTGTGAACCAGATCCCTAGCCAATTGGCGTATTCGGGATGGTAATATTGGCCCATGCTCAGTTGCGCTTGAGCAGAACCCCATCAACGGCAAAGCATGTCTACTGTATTGTCCACTGAGCCGGCCATAGGTATTGATATCTAAGGAGCGAAAGCTGGTTGATATCCCTATACTTCGCAGGGAGCTATTTTTAAAAGCCCAGTTACCCAAACAAGATATGTTGGGATGATGAACCCCATTTGCAAGCAATCACTTGATGCCAGTTTCTCCCAAGTGAAACAATGCCATTCCAATAATTCTCACCAAGCTGGTTCACATCAGGTGTTCAAGAGTCTTCTGCCACATCGATTTCTTGAGCCGCCCTTGGCGGGGGACTCTTGGAACGTTGATGACGAGCTGAGCAATTTTGTGCCTTGGCCGGTGGCCGTGGCTTCGGCCATATTAATGAACCATGATGCAAAATTTATGCAGCATGAAATGTGAATAGATGGCGATGGGGAGAGAGAGAGAGAGAGAGTAACCCCAAAGGATAGACAAGCAATTTACATCAATTTACCAGTTTGTTAAAGCATGTTTAATTACTTTGTGTGGGTTGCCTTATATAGACGATTATAAAGGTTGACATGGCTGCCACAAACAGTTGGAACATGTTGAAACTGTAGAATGGATTAGTATGATGCATCTCTGTCCAGAGGCTACGCAGAAAAAATGATGCGTGATTTTGACCGCTTGTTTCTTCTTTACAGGTCAATGCTCAGAGAGTCGGATGAATATGCCTCCTCACACATTACGGGTTGACACGAGCTCCCAACCTCATTTTCTTTGTTCTGGAATCCCGGTGTGCGATGCAGAAAGCTCATGAAAACTCAATCAAGCACTGTCCATCACTGTCCATGCGGACGCAGTGATTCCCCGGAAAAGGTGCTTTTCTTCCGGCACGTCAACAGCACTTTGATGGGAAACTGGCGAGCTGTAGGCTCACACATTGCCGAACGATCAGCTTGGGAGCCTTGACCCAACAGCTAGGTCACACGCTGACCTCTGACTCTGTTGCTCCTTTGTCAATATGGTGTAGCTGGTCAGCTAGTCAGCAAATTCCTGGGATAGTCTTGTGCACCACTGATGCTGGAACCTTTTGTGATTTGGTTGGGATCAACATGCCTTGATACACTTTGCCCGAAGTTTGGTAGACATCGCTACTGTGTCAATGGCAGTCCTGCAGGTTTAGCCTTTCAGCAACCGCTGGAGATTTCAAACTGCCCACCCAATCAATTGGGAGAAAGCTTGACCTGTATCAGCTATATACCAATGGAAATCCAATGGAGTTGGCTGGTAGATTGAAGGAGCATGTAGCCAATTGCCCAGTCCCAGTGCCTCAGGAAGTCTTGGTGAAAAGAGTGGCCTGGCTGAAATTGAATGCTTCACATTGACAGCTGGAACGCAAAATGTGGAGATGCCCAAGTTTTCCAAAGGGTGCAACAGATCGAAGCCAAGGACAAGAGTTTCCAATTAGTTCTATATATATATAATGTGTATAATATATATATATATACATATTACTGTATATAGTTTCTTGTTTGTCTTGGTTGTCTTCAGCTAGCCAATGTGCCAGTTTAATTCCTCTTGGCCCACAGTTGCAACAGGTGGTGCTTGGCGATGGAGAAGCGGAGAAGGAGGACAATAAATTTCGTTGGGGTTTTGCATCAACCACTGGCGGTTCCAACTTTCAGATTGTTGATTGATGAGCTCAGTGGTTTTATGGCTGAATGTGGTCGCAAAAGTCTTTGATTGGATCCCCTTAGGGCCCTTACGCTATCTTAGAGTCCAATTTGCTGAAGCCCTCCCAAAAGCCCCCCACAAAAAAAAAGACACAAAAAAAAGACACAAAAAAAAGACATGAGGTTCGGAAACATATGGAAGCATGAAGCATCTAGGAAATTCTAGGAATATCTCTTGGAATTCTATTTGATGGTGGTTGGATGCTGAACATCTGAAGGAAGTCTATGGCGGCCTCTCCTCCTCACGACCACAGGCAGAAGCCACCGTAGAGGAGCCATCAGAGTACGGTCAAGACAGTATGAAGAAGAATGGGATAATCTGGATAGAATTTGATGGATGCTGGATGCTGTTGTTTTTGATAATTGTGGTTAAGTCAAGACCCGCTTCCTTTCGCAGTTTCTTGCTTTTTTCTGGGTGCTGAATGCCCACACAGCACAGGCACTTTGAGAGAATCCGGGGTTCCTTTGGCCATTCTGTCATACTTCTCCAACGCAAGTTGTGAACTTGCATCGAGCTATTTGGTTCGCAGCAGAATCCCAACCGAGCTGCGTTTGTTTTCCACGATGGAAATTCCAGTTCAAACCTGTCAAGCATCTTATATAGGTGTTATATAAATTATATAGGGATATGATATGATATGGGATATGACACGGGATATCCAATATATCTCATCTGAGATCTCATTATATCTCAAGTGATTCCAAGGACATGTATATGTTTAGCTGCTTCCAAGTGCAGGAGCTTGTCAACAAGATGGAAGCATGGAGTGGCTCGGTTTTTTTGAAAACATGTGTGGCACATTTCAGGTCTATATTTGAAGCCACCCTTGCGACCGCCGAGGCATGGAGCTTCAAAGGCACTGTGCTGAGGACTGGAACCAATTCGCGGGGATTTTGATCCAGTGCTTGTGGGGACCCCAGCGCGGTGGACGGGGGGCAGTAGATTGCAGACATTGACAAAACGGCACAGGCATTTCAAACATGACAGAAACTTGCTTCATCCATGTTCATCCTATTTGAAGTCTGTTGTTTGATGTTACTATGTTATTTGTGGGGTCAGCACTTGGGTAGTTTGGTGCGGGTACATCACCGAACTGAACAAAGCTCCAGCAGTCAGCGGTTTGTGTTTTTTACAGTTGGCCTGAAAAGGTCGGGTGAAAGGAAGAAAGATTCTTCGCAGATGCAGTTCCAAGTGCCACAGCTCAATGATGGGACAACCGATGCAGCTAACATCATTCTGTCAAAGCGAACACGGAGGTGAGGAATGTTGGGATTGATAAAGCCCCGATTTAATAATGGCGGAGAATGGCGGGTTACCAATTTGAAGGTAGGTTGATGCCATGATGCTAGGTTCGCTCCTTCGTTTTTGCACGTTGTTGCCCTCCCTCATCACTGCCTACCAGGCCTACCATCATCACATCATTAGATCACCCAGCGTTTGTTTTTAGTGTTTCCATCAGTCAACCATTTATAGCCTCATTGATCTGCAACTTTGTGCATTTTCACACGATCGTCCGCTACAAACCGGACACAGACGTGAGGAAACAGGACAAAGAGCACCAAGTAATCAGCAACCATGCTGTGAAACTGCACTGAATTCAGGCAAACGATTTTATATAGAATACTATTTTGAACATGGACATTCCTTTTATCGTTGGAATTCTATTTGTTTATTGTCTACCCAATTTTCTATGAGTAGGTTTGATGTTACATTGGTTGCGATGATATAATGATGGATGATGAGGTGGAATGAGGTGGAAATGAAGATGGTTATACATGATATATAGGAGAAATTGAGATTGTTTTGATGATTGGGGATATGATTTGGACGGTGGATAGAACATATGATTTGACAAATGCTGGACGATATAATGTGGTGAGATTGTTAAACGTAAGGAAATGGTGGATGGGGAAATGAAAAACAACCAACTTACTGTATCATGTTGTCCCGGTTTTTAATTAATGGTAGTTTTTCACTGCTTTGGGAGTAATTTCCCCAATGCATCAAGTACGATTACGATTACTGTAGTCTAGTGGTGAAAGGATTTAGACTACGCCACGAAATGCCACATCCAGCGTGGCACCGAGAAAGTCGTGGTCCACATGGCTTTTCAAGGACTGGATTGTCATGATGCAGACAGGGTTTAAGTAAGCAAATTCAAGAGCTGTGAGTTGACAAGAATTAAGAAGGAGCAACGAAATAGGTAATTAAATTAATCCCTTCCTCCTAATACTAACCCCCCCCCTAATACAAAACACGGCAGGTAGTTTTTAGTATTAGGGGGGTATTTATTATTAGGGAACCAAATCGAAGTCATGTTAATTAATTAATTAATTAATTAATTAAATTTCCTTATATAACGCAATTAAAATATTGCCAAAAATGGCAGTTCGAAGCTTACCCCTAATACTAAATTAAAACCCTTAATGCTAAAAACTATTTTTTCCGATCTCAAAATCAATTAAATTTCCTTATATAACGCAATTAAATATTGCCAAAAATGGCAGTTCGAAGCTTACCCCTAATACTAAATTAAAACCCTTAATACTAAAAACTAGCCCCCCTAATACTAAACACCCCGGGATGAATTAGTTTTTAGTATTAGGGGGGAGAACCCACAAATGGTAGGTTGATTTTTGAATTGTTTTTTAAAGGGGATCAATTAAAAGTCAAATTGGCCAAACTGAAATTTTCGGAAATTGGAGATGGATGCCTGTTTTTAGTATTAGGGGGACGTTTAGTATTAGGAGGAAGGGATTACATTTGATCCTATCCTCCACATTACTCCTACGTATGACTATGTCCCTAAGTGGGCAGTTTATGAATTTATGGTGGCTTTGACATTGGAAGGATGACATTGTCAGCCTTCAATTGGCCACCCTTGTCAGGTCTAGTCGAGCCTGGCTATGCTGGGACCTTCTGCGAAAAATCTGTCAGGCCGGGCTGCAGAACCAGCCCTCTGGTAAACTAACATAGCCACTGAAAATGGCCACAGAAATAGCTGATTTTCCCATCAGAAATGTTAATTTCCCATAGTTATGTTAGTTTACCAGAGGGTACGGTACCTTCTGTGACCTTGTATGTCATGTCAGTCTCTTAAGATTGAAACTCCAGAGCAAAGTGTTCGTCTGCCGGGTAAATTGATATATGTTTGTTCGAAATGGGGTACCCCAGAATCCAATGGTGTTTCCTCATCATTAAGGGATTGTCATTGACGTGGGATATGGGTTTGTCTGACAATTCCAATAGATTATCATAATCCCAGAATTGTAATCCAATAGATTATCAGCATTGTTCCTATTCTTCGTTGCCATTTATGGTAATTAAGTATATGGAAGGGGGTGCCTAACAGGGCCTAACCTCCCTATAGAATCATGAGGGTCCTCCATCGCTATATGGGTCTGGCTGATGGGTTGAGAGATGTTTCTCTGTGATTCTCTGTCTGGGTATGCGCGTTAAATCTACTGTAAAAGAACTTGGGCGCAGCTTGGTAAGTACAAGTAAGACAAGCTGTGTGATGTTATATGGGTTATAGAGTAGAAACCTGAAACCTGCACAACCAATAAAATCAAGGGGGCACACCCCTGGATCTTGTAGATGGGTTGTTTTCCTTTATATATTGTCAGGGGGTTAGGCCCCTTGTTTTATATGATGTTAGGCCCCCGACTGCGCCTTCGCCAGGCCATGAACTGTGTCACACTTCCGCAACTCAGCTCAGCTGAGGCAGTCAGGGTGCCACTGCTCACACTGAGAGAGGGTGGAACTGCTGGTTCCCTGTCCATTATGGTTATGATTCATTTTTTTTAAGACCATTATTCATGTAAATCAAGTGTTGTTTATTTAAAAAATATGTGAACATCAATTTTCACATTTGTTTTTCGTCCTACTTTGGACCAAGAAATTGGGGCCTGGGGACTAGAATAACCCCCCCAAATGTGTAAATGCAGCAGATTTTACTGACCGAACGCAATGCTACGAATATGCAACATGAATTTGTCATTGGAAGATGGGAGTTGTGGCAGCATTCCACCATGCCTTGAGGGCACTGGTGGGATGTGGCGTTCAGTTCATAGTAGATCTACAAAGCCAAATGAAGGCCTGTAAGATGTCATTGTGATCATTGCGCAGAGTGATGATTTGGGAGGGTCATCATGGACTGACAGGTGGGCTGATCATAAGCTTTGTGGGTTGGATGCGTTCAAATTTGTTTAGAGGTGTCTCTTGCATGGACCAGTGCAAGGCGCAGAAATTGAAACGCGGCAATTGCCCGTTGTTGGGATGTGTGCTTGGTGTGGACCAATGGAATCAGATACGGAAGATGTGTTTGAGACAGGGCTTTGCAACCAAGCTACACTACCCAGACCGCGCAGCTCACGGTCTGAGATATCTATTGGTGGACGTGCTGGCAGTTGCAATGACTCTGGGTGTGCTGCCCTAGTTCCTGTTTTGTTCCTGTTGTCAACTTGATTCCCTTTTTAGAGTCGTTCATATCATTACCATTTATTCCCGTAGATCTTTCAATGATCTTTCAATTTCAGGACTTGACCCTCAGGACATCAACGTCCAGGGCAGCACGCCTCGGGAAGACCTCACAACGAGGCTCAGCCCAGCGCATCCGTTCCCGACCCATCGCCACCCGCCCCGGTCACTGGCTTTGCGGACGGCCAAGCCGCCGGAAAAGGCTGAGACCAGCGGAAGAGGAACAGCTGACATCGGCCTTTGTTTGAATCAAAGATGTTGTGTTGAAGAGAACAATGACACTAAGAACATAGGCACACACACACACAGGAACACATATACAGTATGTATATGTATATGTGTATGTATATGTATGTATATATATAATTATATGTATATACAGTATTATACATACATGTTATATCTCTATCTATCTATCTATCTATCTATCTATCTATCTATCTATCTATCTATCTATCTATCTATCTATCTATCTATCTATCTATCTCTCTCTCTATATATATATGGTACCCCCCCCCCGATACCCACCTCACATTGATTCAAGAAGTAGGTTTTTAATGATCTACTGTATATGTATGTAAAAAATGTATGTATATATATATAAATAAATGTATGTATATATATATATATGTATACATATATATATATACACTTGCACGTCACTTGGTACTATGTGGTTAAATAATTTGGGTACTTAGGCAAATTGCACACAGAGAAAAATTGCAATTTTTGCAATTTCCAGACCCCAAATTCAAAGATTCAAAGATTCAAATATTCAAAGGTTGAAAAGAAGTTCTTTGAATCGAAGCCCCCAAAATTCAAAGATTCAAAGATTCAAAGATTCAAAGGTTGAAAAGAAGTTCTTTGAATCGAAGCCCCAGACCCCAGATTCAAAGATTCAAAGGTTGAAAAGAAGTTCTTTGAATCGAAGCCCCAAAACCCAAATTCAAAGATTCAAAGATTCAAAGGTTGAAAAGAAGTTCTTTGAATCTTTCACTTGGGGTTTGGGGCTTCGATTCAAAGAACTTCTTTTCAACCTTTGAATCTTTGAATCTTTGAATCTTTGAATTTGGGTTTTGGGGCTTCGATTCAAAGAACTTCTTTTCAACCTTTGAATCTTTGAATCTTTGAATTTTGGGGGCTTCGATTCAAAGAACTTCTTTTCAACCTTTGAATCTTTGAATCTTTGAATTTTGGGGGCTTCGATTCAAAGAACTTCTTTTCAACCTTTGAATCTTTGAATCTTTGAATCTTTGAATTTGGGGTCTGGAAATTGCAAAAAATTGCAATTTTTGTCTGCGTGCAATTTGCCTAAGTACCTCAAGGTGCAAACTTATCTGTCAAAAAACTCACACAAACAAGTTGCTCAGGCAAACTGCTCCAAAGCCATCTACAAACCACCGCAGAGGCGCCTGGGATTTGGTGGTGTCAAACCTGGTCAGTACCTCAAGGTGCAAACTTATCTGTCAAAAAACTCACACAAACAAGTTGCTCAGGCAAACTGCTCCAAAGCCATCTACAAACCACAGCAGAGGCGCCTGGGATTTGGTGGTGTCAAACCTGGTCTGAGAAACAGTTACTCTAATCAGACACTTTCAGTTCAGCACATCACTGTTCATCTCTGCAGCCGCCTATCTCATCCGAAAAAAGTCTCTGACTAGAAAAAGGTCACAAACATGCAATTTCCAATCGAGGGCAGCGTCTCTTTGAGCAATGGCTCAGCCACATTGCGCTTGAAACCTGCAAGCGTGGAGGTGGTCTACGTTCAGGCTCCTCGCCCGACCGTTGAGGATGTTCAGCTCTGGGATGTTCACTCGTCACGACTCCCTATGAACAAAAAGGTCTTGGCTTCAGCAATGGTTTGTGTCCAGAAACAGTTGGGCATCCCCACCGGCATCAGTGGAGTATGGACCCAAGATGCCACACGCAGGCTGCAGACCAACCTCGCCAAACCAAAGAAGGCAGCCCAAGCACATCCCTCATCACCTCCTCAGCTGGCACTCGAGGACATGAAGCATCTTCCTCCTCAGCCCAAGCGCAAGCGTTCTTCGTCGTCATCTTCCTCATCATCATCGTCCTCGTCATCTTCTTCGAAGGCGTCCGCGGCGTCCTCTACAGCATCGAAGTCATCCAAGGCATCCTCCAGAGCATCTAAGGCATCGAAGTCATCCAAGGCACCCTCCAGAGCATCTAAGGCATCAAAGTCATCCAATGTATCTGCCAAGTCTTCTGGAACCACCACCGAAAAGCTTCTTGCACAGATCACCCGCCTTCAAGCCGAAAATTTGGAGTTCTCCGATGCCATTGCCTGCCACCAGGAAATCGAGGAAGAGATTATGCGTGTGAAAGCTGAGCGAGACAAGTTGGCCAAGGAGAATGCGAAGCTGAAGGGCGAGATCGCTGCCTTGAAGATTCGCATTGGACTTTAGATAGCGGCTGTGCGGTGAACAAAAGGAATCTTATTGCAGCGTGACAATAGTATTGTTAGTTGGGGTTGGGGTGACATGATGCAGGTATGCTGTCTTTAAAGGAAGGGTATACAGGGAAAGTAAGATAGTGCATAGCTCCAACCTAGCTGTATATCCAAAACCGCAACGTAAACAACAAAAACAAAACATTGCGCTTGTCTGCTGCACATTGGTTCCTTCTGCTTGCCTCACATCTGCTTTCTTGTGTGACATTTGGCTCAGCCTGGCCTTCTAGCCCTGTCCCGCAATCGTTGCTCTCAAATTTGACCAAAATGTCCGGCGCTTTGATGGACACGGCCATTGCAGACCTGGCTGGCAAACAGATGCTTCTACGTCTCTTAGAGAAGCCAGACCACAGTCCCATTGATTGTGAGACACCCTTGGCCATGGACAAGTTCATTGCGGAGGCTTGCCGGGAATGTGTCAAGGTCCAGCCCTTTAGGCTCGTCTTTGATGTCCATTTGTCCATGGAAGCCTGTGGAGACCCTGCTGAAACTTCCAATAAGCTCTCCGAGTCAGATGTGGAAGGCCTTCCAGCAGCCATCAAATTCAAAGCCCCTCTTCCTGAAGGATCCAAGGTTGATTTCATCCATGTCAGCAAGGACGATGGTAAGGTTGACGTCCTGAAGGTGATCTACACGTCCCGTCCGATCTCTTCCCAACTAGCCAGTTCTTTCTGCAGTGGCAAAATGCACTTACCTGTCCATCGAGCAGGCCCATGGAAAGTGAAGAAAGCCACCCAATGGCTTCTAGGTCAACTTGGTGGTTATCAGCTCCGCTGGCATGTCTTAGAAGAGAAGACTGCAGACAGTGCTCCACCAAAACCTTCATGGTCCCCATCAAATGCTGAACTTGGGGAAGGCGTTCTGTTCATCAACGCGCATGCACCAGAGTGTGACGCACAAAATGAGCAGACCCTGTGGATCCTCATAAACATCAAGTCCGACTCCGGCACGCCAATTGCCAGCTGGCCCGAGCCAAAGGTTCGGCTCATGTGCCAGAACAAAAGTCGAGGACAAGCGGGAGCCGTGAGCATGACAGAGTTCCCTTTGACTACCTACAGCCTCAAGCCCTTCTTACACTCAGCCCTCTTGCCTCTCCTCTACCCCTTGATGCTCAACTTTGGCGTGTTGTTGCTGGGGTGTCCAGGAGTTGGCAAGACTCCCTTTGTTGTGATCTTGGCAATGGCCCTGGGAAGGTATCATGTACGCCAGAGTGGTGATACAAACTTGAAACCTGGGTGGCGTAGGGCCAAGTCTTTGGACAACTTTCGTCACCGCGCTCCTCGCGTTCAAGAAGCCTTGTTCCTTGATGACCCTTGCCGCGCCAAAGTGAGCATGGCTGACTTGAAGAGTTTCCTGACTGTGGATGAGGATGGAACTGTTGAGTCCCGCTACAATGATACCCGCCTAATCAGGAATCAGTTGCGGGCCTATGCCTCCAATGATCTGAAAGATGACTTGGAGGAAGAGCAAAAGATTGGAACTACTCTCCCTCCAGGACGCTTTCTGGTCATGCTGGATGACTTGTTTGCCGGGGAGAAGGAAAAAGATGTTCTGGCTGTTCTGAAACGTTCCATCATCTTCGTCTTCACCGGTATGGCTCTATACTTGCGCTTGCCCAGTGAGAATAAGGAGGCCATCATCCACCGCATCTGTGTAGACGACTTGCACAAAGACTTGCTGTCTGACAAAGACAAGCCCTTCTATGGCAAGTACAAGGCAGGCTCCATGGAAACTGGCCCCTCTTTTGATACTGATGTAGGTCGAGAGCAAAGGATGCTGGAGCAGGCAATGAACACAATGGCAGAGTATGAGGAAGTCCAGGGTTACATTGAGTTCGTCAACGGCAAGATTCAAGATGCACTGTTCCGATCTCAGGACATCCGCATTCTTCCAGGCTCTCCATCGTCGGATGACGACGACCAGGTGCCTTTGGCTGCTCGTCCTGTGCCACCCATTGGAACTCATTGTTCTGGTCGTCGTGTTGGTCCATTTGTCTATCCTGGCCGCCGTGTGCGGAGGAAAGCAACACCTGTGTCTCAAGAGCTGGAAGAGTTGGCTCAGGCTGCTGAGGCACAGACTGCTGTCTTGGAGGATGGCACCAATGATGGGATGGACTTTGAAGCTGCTCTGCTAGACACCGCTGCAGATGAAGAGGCAGCTCATGCGCTAGGCACTCTTGATGCTTAGGAGTAGCTACTGTAGCTTCACCAATTTATTGTGCGTGTACTTCACGTGCAATAGCTTGCGTACATGCTGTCGTTCCGGATAGACAGCTATCGCATTGATCATATCTGGGGAAAAAAGTTTGTCCCACAGCTTCTTTTGCCAACGGAACTGAGTTTGTCTACCCTCATGCTTGCAAGCGCTTGCAAATCATTCCACTCCAAGTCCACCAGCACCATACCAAACCTAATTGCTCATTCAAATTCAGTGTCTGATTCAATTTTGTCACTCGTTATAGCTGTTTGGTTTCCGCCTAGCTCCGAAATTGCGCCTTGCCATGTCCAAGTTCAACAACTTTCCCGTGCCCAAGAAAGGTAAGCTACGTGCTGTATTGAAACGGCCTGCGAGCATGAAGACCAAGGCATGGAAGCAAGTGAAGTA
Source organism: Cladocopium goreaui (assembly GCA_947184155.2). Lineage (NCBI taxonomy): Eukaryota > Dinophyceae > Suessiales > Symbiodiniaceae > Cladocopium > Cladocopium goreaui. The sequence goes on from CAMXCT020003952.1 coordinate 45,135, forward strand.
TGCGCGATCCCCTGATGCAGTTCCTGAAGTTCGCATGGACCGCTGCAAATGGAAGCGCTCCTTGGCACAAATTTTGCAAAGCTCTCCATCTACTTTGGTGAAGATGCTTCGTGAAGATGGACTTCTTCATAAATGGGAAGGGCATGTCTGTCCGCGATGCTGCCGTGGCACCCTTGGTGGCCTTCAACAACTTGGAGGTTTACTAAAGCATAGATGCAGTGCCAAGAAATGCCACACCTACATCAACCCGCATCATGCTCACCCCATTTTTGTGGATCATTGGGGCTCTTCTTCTACACCGCTTGCCACCCAGGCATGTTTACTGATGCTCCTGCTCAACCGTGTTTCCCACCCCACCATCCATCGCCTCCTGCATGTGAACCATAAGAGCATTGAGGATATGGAGAAGAGATTAGGCCAGCTACGTGAAAGGTGGGTCAGGAACAAGGAGAAGGACATCAAATTTGGGCAAGGTGGAAAATGGCAGGACGTGGAAGCCGATGAAGCCACGTTTGACAAGAAGGTCGTGAATGGACAGCTGCACTGGGAGCAGTGGTGCGGCATTGTCCAAAGAGGTAAACCTCAGACGCTTGTCCTCCATCGCTTGAAGCCAGTCATCTCCAAACTTCGCGCTCCAGGCCCCGGTGCTATTCGAAAAGTTGAATGGCAACCATTGGCTGTGAAATGGCTTCAACACCGTGACATTATTCCCCACACCGACTCGGCAAAAAGTTATGCCATCAAAGTCAAGGGTGTCCTCCATGACCGGGTCATCCACAAAAAGAAGCGGGTGAAAGTCAATGGAGAATGGAAATGGCTCACTCCAAAGTATGTGGAGTTGCACGAGCATGTCCTCCCCGGCAGCAAGAAGGCAATCACAGTCAAAAAGGGCACCCAGATCATTGACAGATGCTGGCGTTTCCTCAAAGACCGGTTGAACATCAACCAGAACTGCAAAGTTGGCAGCAGTCTTCTGCGCATCCGGTTGCGCTCTGCTCAGTATGAGTACTGGCATAGGGGGCACGATCTGTGGTTGGCAACGGGTTCTCTTGTTCAGTGGTTCTTGTTGAAGGCCTAGAGAGCCCAGCCACCACAGCGGGGCAGAGTTCAAAAGAATCAGCGCGTCGCTGCTAGCACCTTCTGCTGTGTTCTAACCTTCTTGACTTTGCTGCCATCGCATATCTGTGGGCTTCCTATGTAAATTTCACGTCTATTTGCTTCAATCATCTGCTTCAATAATCTGATTCTCATGTCCTTCCTGATCCATCATCTGCTGGCAAATGTCTTCAACATATTCATGTCAATGCTCGCTCTGCACGCATGCAGGCCGCTCAAGGTGGGTATCAGGGGGGGGGGTAGCATATATATATATAAAATATACACAACACATACACACATATGTATATATATTTACTTAAATATTTTCACTTAAATATATTTACTTAAATATATTTACTTAAATATATTTACTTAAATATATTTACTTAAATAAAGACATGCCCAAACGAGGCCATCAAGTTCCGCGTACGCCAAATAAAGCTGAGATCTAGAATGGTTATCAATGTTTTGTGCAATCTCGCTGATAGGCATGGCCAAGGCAATACCTGCCACAGAATCCTTTGTGTGGGTGTGTCCACATGCTTCTTTTCTTGTAGTGAACCTGACAAGATGTGTCACACGTAGCCACACCACTGCTTTGGTTACAGTAGGATTTTCACAGCATATAACACCTTGATAACCTTTTGAGAACTAGCATAATAACTAAAAGTATTCTACCGGGTCCTGGTTCGATCAGCCTGGCGATGCGTTGACCCCTCAGTGGTGCAGCCAGCAGGAGCTTGTAGGAGTTGCGTCAAGAATTCAAGGATTGTCACATGGTCCGGAGGTTCCAGCACGATAGCAGTACCGATTCGTGGCACCAACACTTTAAGTTTGCATAGCATAGACAATCATACATTTATAAACATTGTGATACATATCATATTATAACATTATTGCGATGCTTTAAAATGACTTTGGCATCATGGGGTATAAATGGGTTTTGTACAATACGAAACACCGCGTTTGAAATCAGTATTTCTATACCAGTAGTACCGCACAAGGCGGTGGCGGAAGTTTCAGAATAGGAAACCTATAGGAGACGTTGGTTGTTGTGAATCACGGATGGCAGAGCGAATCCACTGATTGGCCGAAAGGTGGTTGGAGTTGTGTTTCTGGAATGGTTGCAATGGTTGCAGTGGTCACCTCACCCACAACTGTGTCTGGATGTAGTGTGATGACTGCAACTGTAATTGTTGTAGTTGTAGTTGTAGTTGCAGTTGCATGTTGTTGTGTTGTTGTTGTTGTAGTGTATTTTTGTTGTGTGGTTGTAGGGTCGTTGTTGTATGTAGTTGTTTTGTATCTTTGCTTCTTCCCGTCATTATTTTTTTGTTTGTTTTTTTTTGTTTTGTTGTTTTGTTGTGTGTTGTTGTTGTTTGGGTTGTCGTTGTCGTTGTTTTTGTTTTGTTGCTGTTGCTGTTTGTCGTCGACGTTAGGGTTCAAGTTAGTTTTAGTCAGTTAGGTTAATTTAAGCAAGTGTCTATTTTTCTACATCTTCACTTCAAAAAAGGCTCAAAACCCTCATGTTTTTACACTTTTGACTTCGAAATTTGCTTCGTGCCCAACGTCGTGCACTTTTTCGCACTTTTTCCGGACAGCTGAACCTCTTCAAAAGTGGTCCGAGACCGTCGCAACTTTTGACTTCAAAATGTGCTTCGCGCCACAACGGCGTGCACTTTTTCGACATCGCAACTTCCAAAAGTGGTCCGACATTGGTGTGTTTTGTACGTTTTGACTTCAAAATGTGCTTCGCGCCACAACGGCGTGCACTTTTTCGACATCGCAACTTCCAAAAGTGGTCCGACCATGGTGTGTTTTGCCCATTTTGACTTCAAAATGTGCTTCGCGCCACAACGGCGTGCACTTTTTCGACATCGCAACTTCCAAAAGTGGTCCGACCATGGTGTGTTTTGTACATTTTGACTTCAAAATGTGCTTCGCGCCACAACGGCGTGCACTTTTTCGACATCTCAACGATCCTCTCGTGTTTTGTCAATTTTGACTTGGAAATGTGCTTCGCGCCACAACGGCGTGCACTTTTTCATGTCTCATCTGGCCAGCTGGCTCCGCACCCGCCGCTTTAGCGAGCCTACTTTTCGACCCTCCGGAGCCACAAATCATTGGAAAAACACAGAGAATCGCGACTTTCCTACCTTTTCGCGCATCTGCATCTTCTTTCTTCTGATCTTTTCTCTTCTGACTCTTTTCACCTCTGCTTTTCAACTGTCCATATTGTCGGAAGTTTCACTTCTAAACTTCCTTCGAATATATATATATATATATATGTTATTAACAATATTTGAATATCAGAATTATCAGCCACCAAAATATTCAAATATTGTTAATATTAACAAGTATACTGATATTCAAATATTACTATCTAGCATAATATTAAAGATATCAGCCACCAACATGATCCACACACTTGTGCTTCTTGCATGGCGCCACTGGCCACCTTCTCGAAGAGAGGTGTGAGATTTGCCGCGAGAAGGCATCACAGCAACGCTTTGTCAAACCTTCGGTACCCCGTAGTCTCATCATACAAGAAATGGAAGGAAGCCAACTCTGGTTGAACTACATGTTATGGCTAGGAAGTGCCAAAAAGAGTTGTTGTTGATGTCTTGCTCGGCCTGGAAACCCAAGAGTTGGCTCGTGAAAAGATCTGTGCAAGGGCGGCTCACGGGCTCACAACAGTTTCGATCAGTGAAATCAAAAGACCAGTTTCGATTGACTTGAGAACGGAAGTTTCCCCCGGTTGACTTCTGGGATTTGATGGAAGCGGAGTCTAGACTCCATGCTGGCCAACAGGGCATGGCGGTTGGGAATTTCCGCACATCAAGGGCTTTCTCCAGCCGAAGGTTGCAAGGCTGGAAGTGCAACTCCAAGGGTCAACAGTTGGCGCTGGTTCCAAGATGTTCCCAGCATTTCCTAGACATGTGGTTTCAAGGATCTTGGATGATACTGGGATATGATCAGGCCGCACCAGCGCCTGCGAACAGCTCTTAGAGGCACCGATGTTTGCAGATTCCTTGATCAATTTCATCTACCCCTGGCTGTCCAGCACAGCTGGCTGGGAAATCGCCTGACTTCTAATGGGAAAATGATGGGGCATCATGGTTGGTGATGTCAAGTTGTTTAGTT
>CAMXCT020003953.1:0-49366 GCA_947184155.2 Cladocopium goreaui
CACACATTGACATCCTCAGAGACAGTGAAGAGTTTTCCCAACGCATCCAGGAGTTGTTGTTTTCCGGAAATCTCTGAGTCCCTAACCACATCAGTAGGGTCGTTTGCTGGCTCATCAGCTTCCTCCTCCCCAGGGTGAGTCGACGACTCGTCACCTGGCTTGGCATCAGCATCAGCGCCCATGTTGGCGTCATCCCCTGTGATATGGTGCTTTCTTCGATACTGAGAGATGACCTGATCCTTTTCCCACTCTGTGAGACAGCTGAAGTTAATCAACGATTCATACCCGGGGATTGCGTGGATGATCTTCATGACCTTTTCGGCTTCTGCTGTCTGCAGGGTGCAGTCGAAAGATCCTCGTCTCTTGTCATTGATGGTGCTTGTAGTTCTGGAAGTTGATGTGAATTGGGCCAATGCCTTTTCCAAGCCGTTGAGGAATTCAGCAGGGTCAACGCTGGCATTGAAGACATTCACAACTCCTTTTGCCATGTTTGCCACATCCAAGACACCAAGCCAAAACTCGATGATATCCCCAGTCTTCTCGGCTGATGCACGGGAGAATCCGAAGATTTCGTTCCTTTCCTTCACCTCAGGAACAGCGACCTTCTCGAAGAAGTCCTTGTACGCGACATTCCCGCAATCTTTCGTGACCCTGTAGACCAGGAGCCACTTCTTCGCGACCTCATCATAGATTCTTTCGCGGTAGATGCTGAACTGTTTGCCGCGTCCATTCCGGAAGATCTCCAGAGCCTGTCTCTTCGATACCCTGACTCCCCCCATGTGCGAAAGAGACTTCATCAAGTGCTCCCCGTACGGCAATAAAGCGTTTGAAATCAAGGAAGATGCCGTGAATGTAAGCCATGTCTGAAATCCTTGATTGATATCAACCACGTCGACGCCAAGATCCTCAAATGCGACCTTCAATCTGGCCGCCAGGATCAAGACGGATTTCCTGGCTTCCAATGTGGGAGCGGAGCGCTTGTAGTGATCTTGGGTGTTTGCAGAGCAGTTGATGCAGTGGGTCGGTTTCACCTGGCATGTTTCGATCTCATCCATCGTTACCGCATTTCTGCAGCAGCCGCACAAGATGTCAGAGCTCTCGTTGTCGATGGTGAACCACATGCATCGATCTGACACAACGGGTTCCAGTTCATGAGTGCCGACCACTGGTTCAACCCATCGGGTCTTAAACCTCTTGTCCTTTGTAAACCTGTTGATGGCGGTTCCAGGGCCTCGTTGGAAAATGGTTGTGTCATCGGTTGCGTAGTCACCTGGGGTCATTTCGCCACTTGCGATTTTGAATGCCTCGGTTGGGCCAGTCATGTCCTCCAACACCTTTGTGTCGATACCGGACTCCTCAGGTTTGAATGCTCCTTCATTGAGTACGGATACATACTCCCTGTTTGTGGCACACATGAGGAAAACCCTTTGGCGAAACAGGTTCTTCTCGATGACAGACCAGATTGCAGTCTTTCCCAGGGTCCCCCTTTTGGTCGTGCTCAACACTGAGAACTGTCTTCCATATTGAGAATACATCGACCGCCACATTCTCTGGTCGGACGTCACTAAGATCCCCTGGAGCCTCATCTTCTCGATCAGCTCAACTGCGATTCTTGATGTGACGGAGTCCACACCGTTGAACATAGAGTCGTTGTTGATGGCGACCATCAAGGGTCGGGATGTGACTTGATCAAGGTCAATCACCCCTTTGACAAATTGATTCTGGAAATCATTCTCGAGCATTACACAGTGGGGTGGCTTCTGCTCATGGAGGAACTGCAAAGACAACCAAAGATGAACTGTTACCTGGCCATCATCGATGGTATCCGTTTTGAGATGTTGCTTGACCTTGTCAAGCGTTTCGAGAAATTGTTGAATTGGTCGTTCAAACTCAGAATCATGGATCTTGAAGACTTCAACACTCTCCCATCCCATGTCAGTTAACCCCATTTGAATGCCATGCGTCCCACTTTGGGTTCCCACGCGGAACGTCAAATCAGTGATGAGGATGGTCGTCCCAGCCCTGAAGTCACCGGCCAACATGTCAACCTCCCTTGGGCCGCTCGGTGCTTCAATGATCCTGCATGCAAGCGGGTTCGTGATCAGCTTCTTGATTCGGCCCAATTCGGACTGGTTGGCGACGTTCACGTCATGGTGTCCAAGCATCATCAGCATTCCTGCCGTTGACAGGTAGCATCCAGTCCGCGTCAACATGTACTTGCGGACAATATGGCTATAGCATCTAAGCCAATCCTTCTCAGAGATCGTGGATGACCCCCGGATTGCAGACTCCGAAGACCATGCAGGCGTAGGCAGTCACTCTCCTCAAATACTGTGCCCAAGGTGCTGATCCCGATGTACTGGCAGCCTGAGCTGCGGGGCCTTGGACAATTGATAGCAGAAAGTGGTCCCGTTCGTCCATCCATGCAGACGTGATGAACTCTGAATTCCTTTGATCGGGCATTGAGGATGTCCTAAAAAGATATCCATTTGGCACCCGAGGAATTACCCAGTCCTTTCTGGTAGGAGGTGTCGATGGCCTTGGCTTCGAAGGTGGAGCCTTCGGTGGTGGTGCGCTCCCAGCTGCAGAGCTGGAACCATCGCGTCCACCGGCGGTGGAACTGCTAGGCCCAGTCTGTTGTTGTTGCTGTTGCGCCCGCTGCGCATCGGCTTCCCTTTGCTGCTTGTCGTTCATCATTCTGATTGGTGAAGGATCCCAAGCTGGATGATCTGGTTGACTAGGAGGGTTTCTGCCGTCTTTCGGCATCAGCGGAATGTCCCAGCCATCGATGTGGGAGACTTCCGTGGCCCCTTGGCCCATCTGGGTGGTGGCTGTGGTCGTCACATAGTCGCGAATACAGGAGAACGTCCTGTTTCGTTTCTCCACCTCCTCAAACATGCCCTGGTCGGCCCTTTCAATGTTGTAGCCCCCCAACTCCCACAGGTCGTCACGAAGGTCAATGGCCTGCTTCATTCTGACCAGATCAGTCTTGATGATCCCGCTCAAGTATGACATGGATTTGAAGTTCTCCAATCTTGTCATCCACTCATGTAACATCTTGGAAACCATGAGGATGGTTTGCAGATGGACAACGGCTGCCGTCCGCTCCAAACTGAGATCATAACTCATCGACATCCAGTCTTCCAGGACGTTCTGAACGATGATGGTCTTACCCTGGTTGCTGGTCGCTCTGGCGTTGTGGCGTCGGAGTGCGTAGCCGAGGCTATAGCTCTCCTCGTACATGATGTTGACCAGATACTTGATGCGGTTTTCAACTTCACTTGGCTCAGGTTCCTCTCTCCGCATCGCGTCGAATGACCAGCTTTCCCACTTCCGACGGGCGATCTCCTCGAAGTTCGTCCTCTTCCGGATTTGGTAACATGAACTCCCGTAAGGAGGGTATGTCTGATTCAAGGATCCAAGGTTCGTTGGGCTTGTATTTGCGATCTTGTCGCGCTCGCGCAATTCCTTAACCGTGATCTCCTTGTTAATCATGCTGTTCTGCCCGGTGTAGTGGTCTTTGAGGGTATCCCACAATTCATCTATTCTAATCGCACACTCGAAGGTGCACAAGAGCTGCATGATGCTTTGCTCATCTGGATTTCTGGCAGCCCCTTCCACCAACTTTGATAATCGGGCCCCTTTGTCAATGAAGCTAGTGACGGACATCTTCAACTCATTCTCGTTGGTCACTTTTGACAACATTTTCATGAGCAACCTGATTGCATGAGTTACGAATGTTCTGCCACTTCTGTCCATGACAAAGGCTAAGGCCACAACGACGGGAGGAGAAATCTTCACTCGATTCAACGATTCGTCAATGTCCTTGTCCCTGCAACCCCTGAAGTTTGTCTCCTCGTAGGTGGAGAATGGAGCGGGAAGGTTGTGCTCTTGGCTCTTCTCCTTGATGAGGGACAAAGTTGATTTCAGTGAACCAATACCTTTGGCCGCTGATGGGATCACAAGGTCGACTCCAGCCATTGCGAAGACCGAAATGAGGCAAGGAGAATCCGGATCCGTCAAGGCGCACCCACGACGCAGGTAGCAGCCTAACTTCACCTTCAATCTACCTCTAACGGGATCCGGATCCGCCAATAGCGATCCACGACGTGGATACAGCCTCAGCTTCACCTTCACACCGCCTCGTTGGGTGATGAAGTTAATGAATAGTTGTTCATTGATGGTCTTCTCATTAACATTGCATCCATAGTCATTCACAATGACACATGCACATGACTTCGACTCATGGTGATCTACCTCATCTGATACCTTTGGTCGATATCTCCTTCCATAAGCGTTGTTGATCAACATTTGATTTGTGACACCCCGAAGAATACATCTGACAATCTTCTCGGTGTATAATTGTGTTGCACGTGTTTCTCTACCCGCACATTGACCGTGGATGTGTGAGCCATCACATTTCGCATGCAAGTCAAAGAACTCGACCCCCCACGATACGATCCTCTGGTTTCTTGATGGCGGTCCCAATATCTTTGAATTTTGATGTCAAACCATACATGCATCCATCAAAGTCATGCACAGTTGATTGGGTCCCACTAATCAGAAACTTCATTCTCTCGTCATTCCAATAGTCGCATCCCCGAGGCAGTTCCAACAATGCCATAGCATGCAAGACATGTACACGTTGCAGACACAATGTGAACTCTTCCCATAACTCCCAATACAGAAACGCTTTCATTCTGATGTTGTGTGCCGTGACCTCACTCACGTTTTTGTTCAAACGATTCCACGGTGAACCACCGGTGCAAGGTCCCGCAAAGAACACGCAGTCACTAGGACCCCTGATGCAACGTCTCCATTTCGCCCTTCCGTAGTTGGACATCAGGTTGTCATCTTCGGTAATTGTGACCACATGCATCATCTTGAACCGACTTTGTCTGTGAATCTTTGTGATGATACTTTGCGTTTCAGCACACATGAGGAGCAAACATGGGACATCATCTTTCATCTCATAGAGGTTGAGTGATATGACAATGTCACCGAGTACTTTTCCGAGAAAATCAGCATAAGATTGCTTGAAATGGTACGTCAGAGTCTTACCATTCTTTCGGTGGAGTGTCATCTGAATATCCCAATCATTTTGTTTTCTGGTCTCATGCTTCAGCTTGTAATGATGGGCTATAAACATGTCATCCAAAGGAATGATTTTCATGTTTCCATCAAGGATACAGGTGACCACAGTGTCCTGGCACGATGCCCTGTCCTCCACATCAGACCCGCTGTCCATCACATCTTTGATGTCTGCGTTGGATATGATCTTGAAGGTAGTGGTCCCTGTCCAAAATTCATTTCTTTTATTGGTCTTCTCGATGTTATTCCCCGCCAATCTCCATGAGTCATGGATTAACCTCCCACTTGACTGAAACACTTGGTTGGTTTCCCGTTCATCTTTAAACCGTCTCAGCTTACAAGGTAGGAAGTCAGCCTCTTTGGGGGTAAACATCTTTCTTCTCGGTACCTTGTGCACTCTCGTCAATGTAGTTTCGTCCTTCCATATCCATTCGTCTTGATCACATTCACTTTTGGATATTTTCTTTCCCTTTCTTGATGACGTTGTGGGTTTATAGGCTTTGTCCCTTGATACCCTACCAGCAATCACGTCACCACCGGCAAAGATAATTCGTCGTCGATTGGGATCTTTGTTTTCTGTAGGATATGGATCATCATTGGGGTCCCCCGACGGAGGAAATCCCATTGGAAGACTACCCCATCCAGAACTCCCCACATGAACAACTCGAAGAAGCGTGTTGATCACCCGAGCAGTACCACAAGGAGCTGCATGAATGGTTGTGGGTTCATTTCCATGGGATTGATGACAAAATAGTTGACCCACCCCCACAGTTAACTGAGGATACTTCAGGACTGGAGTCTGACGAGTCGGCACCGCGGCAGCATGGAGCCCTTGTCGCGCTGTTGACGCCGGGTGTCCCGGTGAGACAATGCCGGCTGATTGCCTAGTAATCACCGACGGCGATATACTAGGTTGACACGGATGGTATTGGAAACAAGCTCGTTCTACCCATTGATCGAAACGGTCTTGTTGCTGAACGGGTGGAACTCGATCCTCAACCTTGATACATTTGCCATGAGAAAGTATCCAGGTACTTCTCAAACAGTCATGGGGCAATGATACACCAGGTGGTCGTTTTCTAAAGAAGGTTGGCGTCTGAACAACCAGTATGGGATCCATGCCAGGTAGTTGTTGTACTTGTTCTTTACCAGAAAGACCCTTCTGATACACCTCAGGTGGTAGAATAGGTATTTCGGTATATGGAAAATTTGGAACATCTTGAGTTTTGGTTTGAAACACTTGTCGGACAGTGGTATCAACATCCGTGGTAGGTGAGACCATATCGAGCAGATCTTTCGTACCGATGTCACCAGGGTCCAACAGGTTGATGAGCATACATGCTCTTTTCCATGCCAACGGATTCTTGAAACCTTTGGTGTGAATGTCAGCGGCCATTTTCGAGGTCACCTCATACATGAGTACGTAGTTCTCCCGAGTAAAATGTTCATGGAGGGAAGTAATGGCTATGCCATGGGTCCTCTCAAGATGCCGCATAGTGGGGTTACGACCCGACCTGACTACACCTATCATGCCCTGATTGTCGTCATGGAACAATAATTTGGGCGACTTTCCCGTCAGCGTTTCCCAAATGCTCATAGCGGGCAAGCCCATAGTACGGAGGGTGACATCGGCTGCCACGATTTCAGCCTCAGGCGTTGAATGGCTTACGCATCCTTGCCGTTTGCTGCCCCCGGACAAAGGAAACCGTGTATGGTTACCCTGAATATGCATATGAGACCCTGAAGTAGATCTCAAAGACTGGGCACACCCTGCAAAATCAGCATCAGCAAATAAAGACAATGTCAATTCATTGAAGTTGTCCCCAACCCATCCGGTCATTCTTTTAGATAGGCTGGAATTCACGTAGCACATCAAGTGATACAACTTTGCATCGTCATCAATGGTCCACTTTGTTACATTCCTGGCCAGGGAATTAATGGAACGAAGCAGATCGAAACGAGCAATCCTCGCCGCGTACAGCAGCTTCATCAACACGCTGGCAGCGTGTGGCGCTAATGCACCTCTCTCAGACTCCCCAGGCGAGACGTCTTCCCCTTGGGTCCCTTGTTCATAAAACAATGGAGCGTCCGGATCAAATTCATGAGTACACCATGGACATACCTTCTTATTCTTGGGGTTCCCGGGACATGGTGCTCTAGACTTATGTTTCTTTGTTTCTTCAGGTAGACTTGGAGTGGATACGTGTTTCAGCTTCGTATCTTTTCCAACAATGTCCAAGTACTTCTCAACCGACAGTTTCAACAAACCTTCCATGTCATAGGTCATGGTTGATACCGGGGTACCATCATGAAGTTTGGTAGATCCCTTTCTCAAAACACAACCAAGATAGAGCCCCAAGTCGGTCTCGGGCTCGATGTTGAGTTTTGATCTGAGCATCTCCCAACCCTTAGTCAGGTTCTCTTCCGGTCCTGCCAGCTTTAAGTCGTCTACATAGATGACAAGAAGTAGCTTCAGTTTCTTATGAAAATACATAGAAGGCCATTCTTCTCCAACAGGAACGAAGTCGAGTTCTCGAACTTTCCGATCACAATGTTGTTCCCACATTGTTCCCGAATCGGGGTGGCCATACAAAGCTTTAACCAATCTTACAACTGGCCTACGGAGTTTTCGAATATCGACATCGTCTGGCCAAGCATCTTCGGGTAGCTCAACCCAACATGGTGGTCCGGTTAGTTTTGCCTGAATGTATGCTTGAATAGCGTCGGCAAGTTTTACATTATGGCCCGGAAGACACCCATAGAAATCAGCCCATCTCGATGCCTCAAAAGTAGCTGGAGAATTGCCCAAGTCCTGGAAGAAAGCAGCCTCCCAGAATTGGTTCTTCACCTGGTTACCAAGTAAGACACCTCGGCCTTTGAACTTTCTACTAGGGCTTCCTGCAGGCAACTGGTAGTTTTTCTCAACACAAATTCCATGTACTCTGGCCATGTGAACCTCTGTCTTGTTTGCTTTTGCTTCTCGAACAACGTCATCATATTCCCTTATAACACTGAAATCATAGACTCCAGCAGCGTGTTGACCTAACCATTCCTTCCTCATGGCCTTACGTGCATCATCGTTTTCCATCATTTCCTTTCGACCAACAGGCCTTGCAACTGCAGTGTTGAACATCTTGTTGATATTGATTCCATCACCATTTGATACTATCTTTTCTCGATGATCATCACAATGATTAATGCATGGCATGCATGGAAATGGATGGAAAACATCACTGAGGCCACGAGCGTCTTGGGGTACTTCGTCGGTGTTGTGCAAGGTCGCAGCAACCACCACTTTCCCCTGGTTGAAGTCATACACTTTGTCGTTGTTCCAAGTAGCCTTCGGTCCCCTGCCATTCTCGATCTCAGACCATTCGTCCCACTCCATCAAGAAGTCATCATCATCAGGTACATCAGTGTCTGATAGGTCAGAATTGCATGGAGCAGAGGCAGGAATCCCTCTCCCGACGAGAGACGTGGACCCTTTACCATATTGAAAAACTTTGCCCCTTCGGACGTAGTCTTGGGACATGGCTACTCCAGAAACATGATCATCTTTGTCGTCTTTCTTGGAAGATTTGGCTTTCTTGGCTTCTTTTTCTTTCTTCTTTTCTTCTTTTCTCTTTGCTCGCTCTTCACTCTCCTTGATTTTCGCCTCGCTCTTCTTCTTTTCTTCTTCAGCTTCAACTTTCTTCTCTTCGGCCTTGGCGATGCCCTTTCTGACGGTCGGTGACATCTTCCTCCACTCGTCAGGGGTATATTTTGATGGCCTCGGAGTAGTTGATATTCTGCGAAAACCACGTTCGTCAATACGATATGGATGACCGCGAGCATTGAGCTTCACCCATTCACCGTCGTCATTCAGGTATACAACCCCATCCCCGGCCTTTCCAACGGAGTAATGTTCTGGCCCTCCTTTAGGAATATGAAGGTCTGGATGTGCGGGCTTGTCGATACCCGGTGGTCCCATTCTTTCAGATATTTCAGCAAAGTGTCTTTCAGCTTCCAACTCTCCTTCAGTCTTTTCTTGTGGGACCTTCGACGAAGGTACACCACCACCACCATGACCATCGTCATCACCTCCATCTTCATCGTGATCACCATCATCCGGAGGAGGTGGCGGTAGGATTTCTGGGTTTCCTTCAAGACGATCTTTTACTTTTAATCCCTCAATGGAAACATTAATCCTTTCATACTCTGACTTGCATGGGAATTCAAGGGGTTCTTTTAGTTCTACCCTTTCGGTATAGTGCGGAGTCCTTAATTTGGCGATGGGTTTCTCAGCGTCATAGGCCAAGTTCTGTTTACTCCAATCACATAATGCCCATACCCTGTACTTTCTCGACCAATGGAGCCCGGGACCGATGGAGTATCCGGCGAACACTCCGGGAATTCCCATGGGGTCAAACTTGTGTTGTTGTTCTCGTTCACGTGAACCACTGGGCTTGAAGTACACGAGGGCACCAAAAGGTATCATCTTCCCTTTGAATTCTTCTCCATGAAGTTTGCACCAAGCACTCACCTCATCATCGTTGGGCTCGATGTTGAGCAGGTGGCTTACGCATTTGATAGCGTACATCCAAAAGCACGGTGGAATCCCTGCTTCAAGTAGGCATGTCGTAGTTGCCACGAGCACGAACTGATTAGTTCTTTCTGCAAGTGAGTTGTGCTTGGTCTTTCCGGCCAATGATGTGTCCATTGGGATCTTCAGGATCTTCATAGCCTTGTCGAACTGCGGGGCATCATCGGAGTATGCTTCTCTGATCTTACGACGGCCCATGAACTGTTTGACCGCCCGGATGACTGCGTCAGTATCCTTCCTAGCAGAAGGGTAAGATTGAAGCATCCCCGTGTATCTATCCCTGATGACAAAGATGGTTTTGTCGTCGCCATAGTCCTGTTCAGCAATACGACGATTGTCAACGTAGTCGAATGTGACCAGGTCCCCAAACTTCGTGAGCTTACGCTGAAACGCTCCTCTGAACGTCTTCCTGTGCTTCATCTCGGCACGCACGCATGATTCACAGTATGGGTTCTTATAGCGATGAGTTAGAAGATGAACCTTTGATCTTGCCTCATTCTTCAAAGTTCCCCTCTTACTCAATCGGACTCCTCCATCTTCCTCATCAACATCAATGACATCTTCGTCATCTTCACCTCCTCCATCATCAGGAATCTCTTCAACTTCAACTTGGTGATCTTCATGGATATCATCCGGTGCAATGCTGGGATCGTACCCGTCATCTTCAAACTCGGCATAGTCATCGGCATAGCACGACATTTCCTCAGCATCACCTGCATCACTTCCAACGGCTACTTCATGTTGATCACCTCTCAACTTTGCTTTCTTACGTTTCCTCATTGATTTCTTGGGAGATTCACCATCGGATCGTCCAACGGCGTCGGAAAGATCCTCAAGCTCGTCCCCACTTTCTCCATCAATAACCATAAGGCCTTCGCCCTCTGACGTTGAGCATCCATCATCAAGAACTGCCATGATCTTTTCCACGCAGGATGATCTTAGCTTTCTCTTCTCTTGATCGACACTCACATAAGGAATATAGTCTTTGACAGTCATTTCGATGATGTTGCCATTGGGGTCTAACATGAAAGGAGTTCTCCCAGTCGGCCATACGAATGAGTAGCCAAGGTCAACGCACCGCTTACCCATGGAGATTACGGAAGGAGTGTCTTCCAGGATGTGAGCTTCTGCTGGTTCGTTGAATGCCTCGAACTTGATACTTGATCGTTTGGTCGAACATGTTACTCCGTTTGCTGTATGGAAGTTGACGACTTTATCATCATATGTTGGGAGATCCATTCTACTTATTCGTGTGGATGAGATAAGATCATGACCACTTCCAGAATCCAATATGAATCTCTTATCTCTTTCTTCAACAGGAACAGTGATACACATTGTGTTACCCCTTTTACCATATCGACCCTCGACATGCTGAACATAGTTCTCCACGAAGACCTCCCTGGATACCTCACCGTCCTCGATGTCGAACCTGATCAGAATGTCCAGACTGGGGCCGACGATGACTAGGACTTCATCAATGTCACTGTACTCACCCTTCTCATCGATCAGGATAGCCATTGCCTTCCCTCGGCTCGATGCTAGTCTGCATGAATAAGACCATTGCTCATCTTGCCTTATCTGATCGGTGGGCTTGCCGACTTTACCATGACCTTTGGGGATGGTCTGGGATTTCCGGCTGCACTTCACGAAGTCCTTCTTCACGTACGTTTGGATGCAAGTCTTGGACTCATCAAATCTGACCTTCTTCTTGACGACATTCGATGCAACCTTGTGGAATGTCCCTTCGTCATCACTCCATTCATGGACAAGTGCAGGAGTAGCCTTTGAGCTTGATGCTTCGGTGTTCGGAGCAGTGTTGAATAGATGAGGATCGTGACGTTTGTTGCATTTGTCTCCATATCGGCACTTGCCCTTAGCCCAGTGCCAGCATGGTTCATCAATCTTCTTGGTCTTGTTCGCTGGAGATTGACTTCTCGGAGTTCCTGGCTTTCGACCATTACCTTTCGTGTTCTTGTTCGCATCAAACACCTTTTGGTCGTGACTGTATTCACAATCTTTGCCTTTTCTGCATGCTTTCTTGATGAAATGGAAGTGGCATGGGATCTTCTTCTTGGATCTAGGACTAGCACTTCGGCTGTTTGGTCGTCCGTTTCCTTTCCCTTGACCTTTCCCTTTTCCTTTTGCATGCTGTTTTGGTTGAGGTGATGGTAGAACTGGAGCTGCCTCAACCTTGGCCTTCGCCTTAGGTGCTGCCTTCTCCTTGGGAGTGGCTTTAGCCTTCGCTTTCGGATTGGCATCTGGTGCAGCAGCAGTTGGATTTGGTGCAGGAGCAGTGGGTTTGCCACCACCTGCAAAGTCTCTTGCGTACTTCTCTCTAGCGGCCACATGCTTGTCTTCTCTGATTCTAGAGATGTGCCTTTCGATGACGTCCAACAGGTAGCGATAGCTTCGTCTTTGATCTCCTTCAATCCATGATTCGTACTGCTTGATGTCGAACATCATGAGACTCGAATTTCGAATCTTCTTGTATAAAGCGTCACGAAGCCAATCATCAGGAGGTACATCATCCGGCATCATGTTTGACACCATCTCCATCCACTTCTCGTAGAACACTTCCAGGTTGGAGTCACCGAGATACTTCATCGATACGATGTGCTCCATGGTGAAGGCTGTCTCTCGTTGACCTGGGGTTCTGAAGTGTTCCAGAATCATAGCCAAAATTTCTCGTCCCATAACATAGGTTCCTCTCCGACTATGACTCTGTGTTCTCAATCTTAGTTTAATTGCTACATGACGAGCAACATCACCTGCTTGGGCTATAACGTTCGACAATGCAATTGACAACTTGGCGTCGATTGACTGATATCGTTGCCCACCGCTATCATTCAATAGCTCGATGTCAGGATTTGGTCGAATAGCCGGCTGTAACCATGCTTCCCATGCAGCTTTGTCTCCATCATTTGCGGCAAGAACAACACCCTTGATGAGATCTGATTGCCAAACCCCAAGGTTCTGTTGCTTCGGCCACGGGCTAACATAGACTTTGTCAGCCTCCCGTCTTGACATTCTCGGTACTTCTTCTGCCGTGTACGCCGCTGTGGAGATATCATCTGCTGAATCGCGTTGTGATCCTCGAACTGAAGGCAAACCAGGAGGTTCTGGAGGTGGTCCTGGACCGTTGGGCCCGAAAGGGTCAGGAGGTCCATCAGGGTCAGGCGGACCGCCCCATCCGCTCGGAGGCTTGTAATAGTCCTTCTCAGTTCCATCGGCGATCTTGTTGTCAACTTCTTTCAGCAGATCGGTGATTCTTTTGTTCGATTGAGAAGGTTGCTGTTGAGAAGATCCAGCATGTCCGCGATAGGATTGAGCAGCATTTGTCTCGTAGGTCAACTCCTTGTCGATCTGCGATATCCAAGATTTTAGGATAGCGTTCTCAGAGTTAGCCTCACTCACCTCATTCTCCAGTTTGTCGATGACCAGTCTTGATGCGAGATCATAGTTGGGGATACCTGCCGAATAGGGAAGTGTATCAGGGCTGACCCTGGACATAGATGTTTCAGAATCCTTGAGACTCTTTCTCAGTTCGTCTATGTGACGTTTCATGTCAATAATCTCAGAATTCTTGATACCAATCTTTTCATCCCTATCCTGAATTTCCCCCGTGAACATGCATGATCTCTCATATTGCTGAACACCACTAGCCAATTTCATTTTGCGCTCACTTTCTAGTTCAAATCTTAAAGTTCGGACTTCAGCATTGGAGAAGGACGACGCCCCTACATCCGCAACTTCAGTCAATCTTTCTTTTAACAACATGTTCTCCTGTAAACATTCATGAACTTCATGGTCTAGATCCTGAACCCTGATTTGAGCTATTATGGCTTGGTTCCGTAGATCTTCAACAAGCATCTCATCAGGGCCACGACCGTCGGTCGTAGTGCCCTGAGTTAATGATCTTCGCAACTTCACGTTCTGCTTTTTGATCTCATCCTTCAACTCACAGTTCATCTCCTGCTCGTTGGCGTAGAGCTCTTCATAGTGCTCTGCCCTTGCGATCGAATTTGCACTAGCTTGTGATTCAAGCCTCAGGTGTGATATCGCTTCGGCCTCGTGGTTCCTGTATGATGCAATTCTTCTGACAGTATCATGTTCAGTGTTTCGGTGCTTCAGATCACCTTCCAATTTGGCCTGATTTGCCTCGAAAACCTTCTTTCTAGATTCTCTAGTGATCTCTTCAATACTGCTTTCATACAACTCGGCCTGTTTACGAGACTGAACTAGAGCTTCACTCAATAGCTGATTCCGTTCAGACAATTCATGAACTGCAATTGATTGTTGTTGGCTAATCATTTCCAGTTGATTGCTTGAGAAGGATGCCATTTCGGATCGATTACGATATTCCATGATTGAGTTCTGGAAATCCGTCTGCATTTCTTGACCTTCAGTGTACAATCGGTTGGCAATATCGGTAGTTAAGACATTGGTCTGATGAAGTTGTTGCAGTCTTGCCTCCGTATTACCCAATAGTCCTTGAAGGTGATGTACTTCATCCTTGTACTCTTCCTGGATCTCCATACCGCGTTGATGGATCCGTCTTGCACCATGTTCCATCAGGGCACCTCGGCGTTCAAGGTCTTGGATGCGTATTGTTGCACCTTCGTCTTCCTGAGATGCTACCATTAGTTCTGCCTGATACTCTGCAACCTCATTCGCGGAACATGACAATCTATGATTGAGTGCATTGACCTCATCAAACACATTCTGGTTGTGTTCCTGAAGATATTCAGTGAATCTGATCTCGATGTCATGAATCAGTTGATCTCTTGATGCAGCATATGCTTCCATGTTGTTCAACTGATTACGTAAGGATTGACATTGTGCCCGTAGTTCTTCTATCATGGCAATAGGTTCACTAACCACAGAAGTATCCGTTGATCTCCTCTTAACGCGAATGTCCCCTGTCCTCTCACCAATTCGGTCGGTTACGGCCCTGGTGGATCTGTCCCTTGGGGTAGTTCGTCCTCGAGATGGTCGATGCCCTTGACGGACAACATCACTTCGAGCACTGTTTCGAGAGGATCTTGGTGTACTTTGGGTGGATATTCTTCGTCTGTTTGACGTAACTTGCCATCCGGACTGTGTAGTTCGGGTAGAGCGTATCCCACCACCGTCTGCCGTGTCGCCAGGGGAAGATTGAGTGACCTCCTCGACCGGCATAGCAGTGTTCTCATTGAAGGTAAACTGCGTGTTGCGCGAGTCTCCGCTGCCGCCCTGCATCTTTGCGATGATGAGCTGATTGGTCCTTTGCGTCCACAATCTTAAGCTCAGACGGTCCGGCTACCAGCACGCAGGTACTCCTCTTCCGACGGAAGAAGTGAGCCCTTACGGCTGATAACCTGTGAACAATTTGATGCTTGTTCCGGATATCTATGTTGATGCTTAGATAGTACCTGCTCAGCTGGTAATCACCGAACCCGTCCAAACATGGCAAGCAGTGATCGAACACTTTTACCTTCGCGGGGTTCTTGAGCCACAATGGGCGTTCAGTACATATACAGTCTTATCGTGTTCCCTTTGACACACATATATATATACATATATTATTTATACCCACTTCATGGGAATATCAAATATTATTATACATCCTTATAATATATTATGTAAATAACATATGGAATCATATTATGTACATATATATATGGATGTAAATAATATAGTATGTATAGTACTAATTAACCCGCATAGTGGATATGATATGGTATATTCATGTTGGATATAGTGATGTATAATGTTGTATATATATATTAAGTGGATATTCATCCCATCATTCCATTAATTATACCCCAGTATACACCTTGTTATATATGGAACGATAAACATGGGTAATAAGCCGCTTACGAACTGACATATCCAAGATACTGGTTGGTTTTTATCAGGGTTCCAGGTTCATGGATATGTGATAATCCCAATATATTATAAGGCTACCCTCTGGTAATTCAACATAGCTATTGAAAATTGCCCATTTATAGTTCATTTTCCTATTAAAAATTGTGACTTTCACTAGTTATGTTAGTTTACCAGAGGGTAGATAAGGGTAGCATGATCTCCGAAGTAATCATCAACCAAGAGGGGTAGATCGCAGCCACTGCTCACTTAGTCACCCTAGTCGGTAAGTCCCCAATCCTATAGATATGCTCTTAGCCCTCCAAGTTGGGGATTAGTAGCTTTAAATGGTTCGATATTATGAGGACGTATCCCCTGAATATTAGCCCATAATGTATCCTTTAAATGCTTTGACTATGTTTAATCTGGGATATATGGGGATTGTATGGGATATGATAGACAAGAATTGGATCATTTGTTCTATACTTGGGGATTAATCCATTGATAAAACCACGAATAGTCAGCAATAATCCAGTAATTTCATTGCTTAGTTATTGGGCTAGATGGACATTGATGGTTTAATCTGTTAATAATTGGGATAAATTGGGATTATATAATGGGGATGAATGGAATAGTATACTAAGATTAAGATATCTTAATGTTACCAACCATGAATCTAACTACAACTCACCATTAATAACTTCCATGGTAAGATATTTTACTAAGTTAGTAACTCACCATGTTTTACCAATCCTTTTCCATCAAGAGAGGAAATGGGGATGGATCAAAGCCTATCGTATTCTATTTTGTCCGGGATGGGGCCCCCCAGTGATGTATGTTGGTTTATAAATTATTATAACCCCCATTAACTATAGTTATATCTACCATAAACCCAATCGAATTTGGAGCCACTTTTTCTGGCTCTTCGGCAACTGAACGCGATCGCTCGAACGCGGGCCCCATCCTGTAATGAAGATCCATGGGTGGCGTGACCCGCCGTCCGTTCTGCATGGAAAGTTGGAATCCTGGAAGCCTGCATAAACATACTTTCGATGGGGCCCCCACCTTGTTCGAGCGATCGCGTGAACCAGTTGCCGAACAGCCTATGATAAGTGGCTCCAAATTCGATGAGGGGTTTATGGTAGATAGAACGAACTAGTTTTCATGAGGGTTATTTTTGATGGTTATTTCATGGTTTATGAAAGAATTCATAACTGGGGGGGCACCACCTTGTAGTGTATTCTAATCCTAGTTTATGCTAACGCCGCCCGTAGAGACGCGGGGTTTTTTAACGTTTTTTACTGCGTTCATACTTTTTGTGGGTTGTTTGGGTGGGGGGGTGGGGTGATGTTAACGTTCCTTGGAAGCGTTACGTGACATACGCTGGGGTTGGGGTGGGGGGGGGTGGGGTGATGTTAACGTTCCTTGGAAGCGTTACGTGACATACGCTGGGGTTGGGGTGGGGGGGTGGGGTGATGTTAACGTTCCTTGGAAGCGTTACGTGACATTTGGGGGTTGTGATGTTAACGTTCCTTGGAAGCGTTACGTGACATACGCTGGGGTTGGGGTGGGGGGGGGTGGGGTGATGTTAACGTTCCTTGGAAGCGTTACGTGACATACGCTGGGGTTTGGGGTGGGGGGGGTGGGGTGATGTTAACGTTCATTGGAAGCGGTACGTGACATACGCTGGGGTTGGGGTGGGGGGGGGTGGGGGGGTGGATGTTAACATTCTTGGAAGCGTTACGTGACATACGCTGGGGTTGGGGTGGGGGGGTGGGGTGATGTTAACGTTCCTTGGAAGCGTTACGTGACATACGCTCAGGTTGGGGTGAGGGGTGGTGGGCGTCTAGGGCGGCGGTAATTAATGTCATGTTTTTAGACATGCATAGGGCTGCACAAAGACATGAAATAGTTCTAACTCACGAACACACACACACACATATATATATATATCTGTGTGTGTGGACCATCTGAAAAGATGTAAAACTTCTATCCGTTGATTTCGTTGCACTGCTTGTTTGATTTTTGACTCTTCATGATTTATTTCCCAATTTCAATTTATCACGCAGGGGGGCAGTGCACGACTGACAGACACTGCCCAACGAAGACACTGTCAGTTCGTGGTGATACAGAGCCTGATCAGCTCTGCGTACCTGCATCAATTTTTCATTTCTCTGAATGGCAACCGGCTAAGCCAAGTACCGGCATGTCGTTGTTTCCAACAGTTTTCAAACCACTGTACGGTTTTCGCAATCTGATTTACTGCTGACTTCGTCAGATGGAACAGTTGCATCTAGCAAGGACGTAGAAAGAATTCTTCTCCACTGTTTCTCACGCCTGGCCATTCACTATTTCCTGCCAGGTTTAACTGAAGTGTTTTTGCACGTACGATGCATTCCACATCAATAATTCGATAAGATGTTTCTGAGCAAGTGTGTGTGTGTGTCATGATGCACACCCAAGCACATAAAGGATGAAGTAAGAACATTCATGAAATGGCATCCAGAAGTGCCACATGTCCTGAAGCACATCAGAAATGCCTGATTGCAAAACAGCCCGCGTCTTTACGGGCGGCGTTACCTAGTTTATGGCAATAAATGAACCTATCCAAATAACACAACCCGGTTTACCAATATCCAACTAATATTTCGAACTTCCATCCTCGTGACACAGGGATTGCTATAGGTCCTCGCCTGCGCGGTAGAAGGGCAACAGCGCAGCAGGGGGTTCCAAGAGCCTGGACATCTGTGGCTACGGGGAAAGGTCAAAGGTAGCTTTGAATAAAACTCAAACTAACCATAAATCATGCCCAATCTTAGATAGCTTATAGAGAGGATATAGAGTCATAGAGAGGATATAACCATAGATTTACCCTCTGGTAATTTAACGTAACTATGGAAAATCACCATGTTTAATGGGTAAATCCACTATTTCTATGGCCATTTTCAATAGCTTTTTGTATGTTTACCAGAGGGTAGATAATCAGATAGCTTGCAGAAAATTAAATTCTTAGCTGGTAGATAATCCCATCCAATTGACCTAGAAATTGCTCTACTTCGTGTCATCCTCACGAAGTAAAACGCGGCAGGTCACACCTGACATACTGACATTTTATGTCACATATAATATTCCTGGCGGGTGGGGAAAAAGGTGAAACAAATTGATATTATTTGGGATAAACATCATTTTTTTGTGGGTTAATAAAGGCGGTCTAGGTACATGGATGTGCATCCGCTGAATATCTAGGCAGAATACTAGCTATCATATATGAATATGTATATGTATGTATATATATAACATGGTGGATGTTCCATTGTCACATTTGTTTAGCAGAGGGTGTTATGTATATATATATATAATCACAGACACAGCAGAAAACATGTGTCTTGGGGATGATTCCCCTTATCGACCAGCCAGTGAGGTCGATGTAATTCAAGTTCCATCTTGACTGGTATCCCACTATCCTCTGGTAAACTAACATGGCTATAGAAAATCGCCATTTTTAATGGGTAAATCCACTATAAATGGTCATGTTCAATAGCTATGTTAGTTTACCAAAGGGTATCTATTGAGATAATCCCAATTGATTAGCCACATCAAGATATGGATCCAGATATGGGGGTTTCCGTTTATCCCAATGGGAGAAGTTTCATTTGTAGAAGAGAATTAGCCAAAAAAAAGTGTCCATCATGGTGAAAATCAACGTTGTCCACTCATAGGTCATGTGGTTATCTATCAGGTGTCTGGAAAACTCTTAGTAGTTTTTGGCTCTCGGATGGAATCATAGAGTCATAGAGGATATCATCATAGATTTACCCTCTGGTAAACGTTAACAAAAAAATATGGAAAATCACTATTTTTAATGGGTTAATCCACTATTTCTATGGCCATTTTCAATAGCTATGTTGGTTTACAAACCCCATTAACTATAGATATATCACCCATAAACCATAGTTATTGTAGAGGATATAACCATAGATTTAACATGATAGGATCATAGCTCCGAACCGCTCCCTCTATAAACACCACCAGTTATTGTCGAATTGACTTCTGTTTTTTATGTCAGGCAGTTTTCTCGTAGTTTTTCGAGAATGAAGCATCCAGTATTAGGGGTACTTGGTGGCGAACTACCCACGAATCGTAAGTGGGTTATAACCCCAGTGATTGATGTGGATTAACCCGCTCCTTATCCCATGTAAATCACTGGGGTGAACTAACCCACTTACGATTCGTGGGATGAGCTACCAAGTACCCATGATGAATATGTGATAATCCCCAATATATTGGATAGTATCATCCCTACAATGTGGGGCCCCCAAGATAGCTAAGTTGGTTTATAACTCCAATAACTATGGTTTATGGTACTTATAACTATAGTATTCATGGGGTTTATAAACCAACTTACAACTGGGGGGCCCCACATTGTATACTCATCAACCGACACGGGTTTTGACCCGTACCCAATCGAGCCGCTAAACAATAACCCTATCCCATCTCATGAAGGACTAGTTGGTTGATAGATTGAAAGATTTCCCTAATATGGCTTATCATAATCCCCAGTAAATTAGCTAGTACAAGTCCCAACAACATATACCAACCATCATTTATCACTGATGTAACATCATATAACATCATATTACCAGATTTCTGTTGGTTGATTAAATCCATTAAAAAAACATATTATCCATTTTTGATGGTTAAATCTCGAATAACCAATCAACAGATTGATTCATCAGATTCATGAGATTCATCACAGCCTCAACACCCAAACGAAGAGCGCCGAGAAACGTAGCTTTGACACCGTGAAGTTCTACGAGAAGTGCCTGCTGCGAAGATCTTGAGAATCCGAAGCTCGCCCCCAGTGATGTTTGTAGGTTTTAAGTTTATAGCCCCCCAACATTATAAACCTAAGTTATACACTTATAAGATATTATAAGATGTAAGCTACTATATTACTATATGTTTGACAATCCCCATCAAGTATAGATATATGTATATATATATATATATATCCACCATTCAGGGGATAAACTGATAGATTTTAATGGCAGGAAACAGCATTGGACATGATTCATTTGGAGAAGGTGCTTCAATTGAAAGACACAATGGTAGCTTCTGCGACAAAACTGATGGAAACAAAAATCACGTCCACGGCATCTGCACCTGAAACCAACCAGAATCTCAGTTCATTAAGTGTAGATAGTGTACTCCACCATCAACATCCATAAGCCCTAGTGACTTAGCTATTAACAACCAAGTCCCTATTCCGAACTGGGATCAACCAGGACCCTCATCGATGTTCCATCTTTGAAGCTTGAATTCTCCAGCTTTCCATATCTTTCCAATATGTTCTTGGTGAAATTTCATTTTTAACTTCATGGTTAAATCATGTTAAATCCCAATATGTTCTTGGTGATTTTTTTAAAAACAAACATGCTTAACCAAATGCAGTATATCTTCCCACTATCTAAAAATTAAAGCGGAGTTTTATTTTTCATGCTTTTTCGCCCCCTTAAAAACTCAGCCAAAACAACC
Source organism: Cladocopium goreaui (assembly GCA_947184155.2). Taxonomy (NCBI): domain Eukaryota; class Dinophyceae; order Suessiales; family Symbiodiniaceae; genus Cladocopium; species Cladocopium goreaui. The sequence continues at coordinate 21,053 of CAMXCT020003953.1, forward strand.
GCCACGCTTCACAACAAAAACCAAACCACCTCGGGTCGCGATCGCCGGGATCGCCGGCACGTGGACTGACCGGGCTGGTTTCTGAGCAGCCGATGTAAGGCGAGGAGGAGGGAACTCAGGGGGAAGACCTGGCCGGACATGGCACGGCGAAACGGCGACACGGCGAAACGGTTGTGCTGTTCGAATGGCAAAAAACGTCTCGAACTTCTTGGAGATACCCCAGGTGAAATTAGGTGGTTACATCACTCCAAGTACTTTGGGGTTATGGTAGATGATATATATATATATATAGACATAAGGTGGGGCCCCCCAGTTATAAATTGGTTTATAAACCCCATTAACTGTAGATATATCACCGACTTAACCATATGCCATAGTTATTGGACTTGTAAACCAACTTAGCGTTCACGAACTGGGGCACCACCTTGTATAACTAACTATACTTCATGTGGTTTATAAGGCAACAAACATAGCAGTGGGGGCACATTGAAGACCTCGTCCCATGATTTCGGAAAGATTTTTTCCAACAAAAACAGAGGTGGAAAAGGCACATTGTTCCATGGGCATTCATGGGATGAAAGTCCATGTTAATCTTGGTTGGTCGGATTTTAACATAGTTTAACTAACAATCATGGGATATATGACCAACAGTATGATACTGCAATTCTTGTAGCTTTAAGATGTCATTCTATGCTTGTGTCCGGAACAAAGGACCAAGAGCTTCAATCTGTTGTTCTCACTAGTGGTAAAAGTTAAGCATCAGAAACTGGGACTCGACCGTCACACACTGGAATAGAAATGGTGATACAATGCTACTTGGTGGTTCATCTCACTTAGTAAGTGAGTTGTAACGCCAGTTATGTGGAAGAAGTTGGTTTTATCCACTTATAACTCGGTTATACCCCACTTGCAACTGGGGTTGTAACCCACTTACTATATACAAATGAAGAATTGCAAATGCACTCAATGGAATTGCAAATGCAAGCTAAATACTAGAAACACCATTCATTTGGGAATAGTTTCGCCACAACAAAACAATACAAATCCCAAATCAAAGGCACGATGAACATCGCTACGACCCCCTGGGTATGCTCTCCTGCAACTAATTTAGCCATACACAGCAAATCGTTACGACTAAGGACGCTGACTGTAAGTGAGAGAAACCCCCAAGTATCGTACAATGTGGAGCCCCCATTCGATAGCTAAGTTGGTGAACATAACTCCAATAACTATGGTTTATGGTAAGTGTAACTATAATTAATGGGGTATATAAACCAACTTATAACTGGGGGGGGCCACATTGTATGTTTATACCTGGCTGAATTATCACATGCCAGAGAACATTTCAGCGCTTTGCGCAGGCGGCAGGAAATGGGATGTTTCAAAACATACCCTCTGGTTTTGTTACAGTTTGCGAACTTGAAAATGGCCCATTTATAGTGCATTGATAGCATGGTGATTTTCCATAGTTATGTAAACGTTTACCCGAGGGTATCCAAGAAATTGAAGGTCCAAGTCACTTGTGGTTCATACCCAAGGGTGATTAACACTCCACTTAAACACAAGGGTTATCAACTACAAGCTCATTCCAAGGGTTATAACATGTTATAACCCCTTGGTTATTAACCGCTTACGAAATCTGGCAGGAAATCCAAGTTAATAAACTGGTTGGTGGTGTCAAAACCTCCGAAAAATATAAAAGTCAGTTGGGATGATGACATTCCCAATATATGGAAAATCAAAAAAATGTTCCAAACACCAATCAGATATCCTTTATGCCACTATATATTGTCATATTCCAATCCCCAAGAGTTCCCATCAATCACCAATATTGTGTGTATAATATCTACAATGTGGGTCACTTAAGTCAGTAAAATTTACCCTCTTGCTATTTAACATAGCCATGGAAAATCACAATTTTTCAGTCGGTAAACCATCTATTTCTACGGGCCATCTATACCATGGCTATGTTAAATAACCAGGGGGTAAACATAGAAAAAACCTATGGGACATATTGTGTGTATAATATCTACAATGTGGGTCACTTAAGTCAGTAAAATTTGATAAACCTAGCAAATCACTTAAATTGGTTCCTTCTGGGGATGCGGAGGATCATCCCACGAGTGGACAACGTAACTAGCGGGACAACACAACTAATTACTTAAGGTCACCGTAAGCTAAAGTTATGTCATCCATTAACGATGCCGAAGACTGGAGAAGACGGTTGGGTTCATGGCAACAGGAGATGGCCAGAACAATCTGGGTTTATTATAATTCACTACCCTGAAAAGTTCGGTCAAAAAAGGAGATGATTTCCCTAAAATAAACCATGATGAACCAGGGTTCGGGAGAACAGGGCTCGGCCGCTCTAATCTACCCAGAACATTGAATGGGAAGTTACCAACTAGGCCGATTCACCACTTACATCCACTTACTCAGTAGATATATATATATATACCATCTGGTTATTTAACATAGCCATGGAAAATGGCCCATTTATAGATGGTTTACCTATTAAAAATGGTGATTTTCCATGGCTATGTTAAATAAACAGAAAACAGATGGTATATATATATATATGTAGCCAGTAGAGTGGCAGGTCAGTCATAGATGAGACAACTTTACCACCTCTGCCCAAGATATGTGCCAAGAGCACTGTGGTATTTTGTGCCGGAAGACAATGAAGTGGAAACACATTGGCAAAACTCGTTCTGCATGAAACTGAAGGAGGTGTCCGGTGTCCTGAAATGGATACCCCTAATCATCCAAAACTTAGACCAATTTTCGTATTTAAACAAACCCATGGTGATTTGGGGATCCCTCTTTTTAAGACACCCAAAAAAATATCATGTTCTTCACATCTGAAGACTTACGTTCATCAGGGATGATCCCCTTACCAAATATATCCAAGGTGTTGCAACCCATGGCCAACTTGTCGTTCCATTTAGAATAGTTTAGAGATTTAGAGCCAACTTAATGCACATATAGTCCGTTAGATAATTATGGCAATTTTGATGAGGGACATGTTGGTCAATCATGAAACATATGGAAATGTGCGGTCTTGGTTTGGAATTTGAAATTGCATCGGAACAGAACACAAAACTAAACAAATGCTAATTCCCAAAAGAGTCCCACGTGAGATTAACATAGATTAACCATTGGAAAATAAAACATCATCGTCAGCAAATCTCAAACTGATGGATTTTCTCCCACGTAAGTCTTTGATGATCTGGTTGGTGGTTGACCTACCCCTCTGAAAAATGATGGAGTTCGTCAGTTGAGATTATTAGTCCCAACTGAATGGAAAGTCAAAAAAATAAGTTCCAAACCACCAACCAGTGATGTTTGTTTAATGTTGTTTTAGGTTACCCTCTGGTAAACGTTTGCATAACTATGGAAAATCACCATGCTATCAATGGCTAAATCCACGTACTAAATCACCGTTGTCAATAGCAAACTGTAACAAATTACCAGAGGGTATCAATATTGTTGGTGATATATCCCATTCCATGATAATCCATGATATTCCCATTATGTTACCATAGTTATACCCATGGAAACCCCAATGTTTGATATTCCCAAATGCTTCAAAAACGCTAATATTTTGCTGGTACCGGATGTTGATTGGAGAGATCCATCGTATACGGTTCTAGTTCGTTGCTTCCATCCAGGCCATCAAACAAAATACCCGGCCTGGTAATGACTGATACAGTTTGCGAACTTGAAAATGGCAATTTAGTTCGTTGATTTACCCATTAAAAATGGTGGATCTTTCCATAGTCATGTAAACGTTTACCAGAGGGTACTGGTTGATAATAGGTATCCACAACATAAGTTCAATTAATCCTCAATGAAGTAGGTATGAGAACTGTATAACTCCAAAAATAGTTCATCAGAGTTGATTATATCGGTTTGATGCTTAGCATTAATATAAATCAATGGGGATATTCCCTTACATAGGCCTCATATATGGATTATATGGTAGGTACCTCCATTTTAGGATCCTGAAATGGCCATTGAATGTGTGCATCCCCATTGAATACCCTGGGCTAAACTCACCTGGATCTGGAAAATCCTCTATTTGTATTGTTTTGCTAAGGAAACAACGGGGTTTTCCACATCTAACCCCAGTGATTTACATGGGATAAGGAGCGGGTTAATCCACATCAATCACTGGGGTTATAACCCACTTACGATTCGTGGGATAAGCCACCACGTACCTTATTGAATTACTATAATCAACAGGGTTCCAATGGTCACTGCTCAGCTGGCACCTCTGGGTAGTTGCCATCAGCACGACGCCTCAAACGACGTTTGGATTGCTTGATGAATTTGACGAAAATGGGCCGGTTCGAATACTTTATGTAGGGTTGGGTTTGCAGTAATGTTGGATTTGATACATGATGGTTAACCAACCAGTCATGCAGATGCTAAGCAACCTATAGATTCCCCAAACATATAGTGGATTTTCCATTGGAAAGATAAACATCACCTTAAACAAACCCAGGTACATGGTTGTTTGTATCCCTATTACATAATCCCCACTACATGAATCTAACATCCCTCAGTGGAGCATCGTTGAGAACCTGGTTCCCACTTGGTTCTACTAGTTGGTTCATAGCTGTTCCCATGATGGACAATAACTGGTTGGTGGTTTCAATCCCTCTGAAAAATACGAGTTCGTCAGTTGGGATGATGACATTCTGAATATATGGAAAAATAAAATTAATGTTCCAAACCACCAACCAGATAAAATCTCCAAACTACCCAGTAGAAATCTCTATTATAAATCATCAACTAAGCAACTTCAGACCCCTACAAAAATCCATCAAACGACCTACTGGAGCTCCTGGCTTTGGTCACTGCTCCGTTCGTGATACATCATGAAAACGTTTACATAGCCATTGAAAATGGCCATAGAAATAGTTGATTTACCCATTAAAAATGGTGATTTTCCATAGTCATGTAAACGTTTATCAGAGGGTAGTTCTTTGTACTTTATTACGAATATCATATCCATTCATCATACTTATTCATAATCTCCATTTACAGTATACAGTAACATGGGGGGTTCCTAAAATGAGGCTACCCCCCAAAATCATCCATGTGAATAGGCTTTTCTATGAAATAAACCATCCAGCGAGCTTGGGGTACCCCCTTTTATGGAAACCACCATATCCATCAATAATCCTTATTCATGATCCTTCTTCATGATCCAAGTTCATAATCCTTATTCATGATCCTTCTTCATAATCCTTGTTCATGATCCTTCTTCAACACTCGGACGGTCCAAATGAATTCGGCACAAAAGCGTTCTTGTGCTGAAAGTACCTTAGCCAAAAACCAGTTTCCTGGTATACCCTCTGGGAATTTAACATAGCTATCGAAAATGGCCATTTATAGTGAGTTTACCCAAAATGGTGATTTTCAATAGCCATGTTAGTTTACCAGAGGGTAACCAGTCTGCCAGTCGAAATCCTGCTGCCACCGATCAGTTGCCACGGACAAGGTGACTCTCCAGGATCGCTCGTCACCAGTGATGTGCATGCCGGTAGCTGCAAGACGGTTCTTGCCGACGGTGCGACATCAGAGTGAAATTATATAACCATCCAGCTATTTTGGGGTACCCCCATATCCATCAATAATCATCCCCAGTAATGTGGGTAAAACAATAATAAACAACATATGGAAAGTCATGAAATTCATGTTCCAAACCACCAACCAGCATGCATATATATATATATATATGTATATATATATAATGTGGTTAAAACAATAATAAACCATCCCCCAGTCATCACCATTTTTATGACAGTGCTATAAACAATTCCCAGTTTCGGTGGTTTATGGCATTGTTTTACCCACATCAACCATCATGAACTATCAGTAACCATCATTATATAACCATCATTTATTAACCACTACTAACCATCATTACCCATTAATGGGTGGTTTATGGTTTAGTTACTACATTTTTGCCTTGCAAAATTTTGGAAACCCCAAGATCCCTCACATTTTCACCCCTGCAAAAAGCGTCGCCTAATCGATGCCAGCAAATTCGGCACTGGAGCCTCGACAAATCTCGACATAACGACGCGATCGATGAATTGTCTCTGGAACCTTCAACTTACCCTCTGGTAATTTAACATAGCTATTGAAAATGGCCATTTATAATGGATTTACCCATTGAAAATGGTGATTTTCCATAGCTATGTTAAATTACAGAGGGTAAACGCAGGGAATTTTCGGAAAGATCCATTTCATCACTAGTAATGTCATCATCCCAGCAACCCCCAACAACCCATCCGTTCCCTACGTAAAACGCACCAGTAAGTCAAGAAAACGCATGATTGGATACTCCAAAATCTTCCCAAAGCGTGATGGATAGATATCTTGTGGAATTTCCCAGCTAGAAACATAGTTATCCATGGGAAAATCAATTTTAATGATTCATTCACTGGGTTAATCCATGATTTAGTGGATTTTCCCAGCTGGAAACCTTCAGTATGATGGTTGAAACCTATGTATATTGATTGATTGATGGTCAACATGCAATTAATAATCCATCAACGACGGGATATTAATGGAATATTAACCATCAATAATGGGTCATATCATGATAATATAACTAATATTATGATATAGAATGGATGATAACATTATCCCTCGTTTCTATTAAACACCCCCCATTGCATGGTCCAAAATATGTAACAATCCCCCTACTGAAGCATGGTTTCTTGGATTTTCTGGTGTTCAATATTTTATGGGGGAAGGAGGTATCCCAGCTTATAAGTGGTTCAAAACCAATTACAGTAATACAACTAGTATGGAGGTTTCCTAGAATATCGGGCTACCCCAGCTGGATGGTTTGTGGAACATCCATCTATAAATGGATGATACCCTCTGGTAAACGTTTACAAAAAACAATGGAAAATCACCACTCTTAATATATAGGTAAATCAACTATAAATGGCTCATTTTCCATAGCTATGTTAAATTACCAGAGGGTAACTGGGTACCTCCATAGATTTTTTGGTACAAGCTCCATAGACCTGGACGTTCCGTAGGTGATCCCCAGAAAAATGGTGTTGGTCAAAACCCACAAAAAAAAACGGTACAGAACAAAAACGCTTGTTAAACAATGGTCATTGCTCCAAATAATGGTTATTGCCCCAAATAATGGTTATTCCCCTACCCCTCTGAAAAACATGAAAGTCAGTTGGGATCATGAAATTCCCAGTATATGGAAAAAACATTTTCCAAACCACCAACCAGTTATCCAGTTATAGAGTTAATTTTTTTGTTATAATAGCTGTTGACCCACAGATTTTCCATAGATTTCCACATGGATTCTTGCTTGAAACCATCCCTAGCCATCCAATTGTTCGGTGGATCGTATCATACGTTCGGTGGTGCCCCATAGCGAAGTTGGTGAACATAGCTCCAATAACTTTAGCAACTATGGTTATATAAGTTATACATCTATAGTTTTCATGGGCTTATAAGCAATTTATAACTGGGGAGGGGGCACCTCCCCAGTTAGGGTAAACTAACATACCGATTTTGAAAAGCCATGGGGACACCCTTGGAAAAATGATCGACACATGGATACAAATGGTAGGTAAAATAAACAAAACGATTTGGGAAAATCCATCACACTCGAACCAGGCTGCCGAAGCTGAGCCCGTACGGGCTTGAATATCAATTCCTCCAACTCGTCATCTTTCAAATTTGCGGCCGGCGCTGCCATCAGGACCCCTCGATCCAGTAGAGGGCCCCTAGGTCAGGTACCAAAAAATTCTTGACTAAATCAATCTCTGCTCTCCAGACTACCCATCAGCCGCTATCAGCCCGTACAGATCCGTACAGGGGGAACACGTCACCAGGTAGAGGAGCTCCCGGTTGCACCACTTGCACTTGCATGGTGATCAGCACCAAGTATGGTGTTAATCAAACCTCGTGGGTCTCCACGGCATGCTCCAACAATGCGCTTATATAGAATCGGCCCTTGAAATTTCTGGATTTACAGGATGGGGCCCCCCAGTGATGTGAACGTTGGTTTATAAACGATGATAACCCCCATTAGCTATATAGTTATATCCAGTTATAAGCTAGTTTATAAACCGTTAAATTATAACCCACATTAACTATAGTTACATTATATTATGTTATATCTACCATAAACCATAGAATTCGGCCACTAAGGCAACTGAACGCTATCTTGCGAGCTCCATCCTGTGGGAATGACCATCCATTTGCCAGCCCTTTTGGTGAAGCGGGGATTCCATGGGTTCCGGTGGTTTACAAGGGATATTAAGAGGGGGATGTTATATTTACCATAAACCATATCTGGTTCGTGGTATACCTACCCCTCTGAAAAATCATGGAGTTGGTCAGTAGGGATGATTATTCTCAATATATGGAAAAATAAAAACAATCCAAACAACAAACCAGTATCCATATAACATCATATAACATCAAATAACATCATATAACATAACTATGGTTCATGATACTTATAACTATCTGGTTGGTGGTTCCCAACCACCAACCAGCATAGATAAGCTACTTATCTTGCGGGCCCCATCCTGCAAGAAAACGATCCACTGAATTTATGGTGGGATGTTAACCGCATCTTTTTGGACACATGATTCCAGGAGGAGAGAGTGCAGATCTGGAAATCTTGGGGCGAATTTCTTGTCGTCCCCGGTTTCAACACTATGAGACTATGAGAAAAAGGGTGTAATGATCTTCTTTTGGATTTTAGTACATAATCTACTTTGATATTCTACATGATTCATATGAAATTCTACTATAACAATCTTCTCCATGAACAAAGTCGTGTAATTTGAGCTACCCTCCGGTAATTTAACATAACTATGGAAACAACAAATGCAAATTGATAGATGATTTACCCGATTGAAACATGGTGATTGTCCATCGCTATGCACCAAATTACCAGGCTAAATCACCAAGGTTTGGACCAACCCAACCGCAACGGTGCACCTTTCGAAGGTTGTCTAGCAGTGGTACGTCTCCTGTGGGTCAAGCAGCTTAAGAAAAAGGGACCTGAAGACCTAAAAATCAGTGGCCATTTCAGGAACAGGGATTTTCCCGCAAACTGTGGCTGTGTGATACAGTACCTCCATTTTAGGTACCTGAAATGGCCGTTGAAAAGACGAAGCTTCACATGTTTCTTTCGGCTGTTTGAGTATCTAGAGAGAGAGACCCACTCAAAACATGCTGCTTCATCGCGCTCCACAGTGATGCAAGAGATAGCAATTTTGGCATCTGCCATTTATGCAACGTCTTGAAATCCATACCATTGGGTTCCACCATACCACGGAGACCACAAGAGTTCTTGAAGATGCACCGGTCTACCATGACCGATGGGTTTAATGGTAATCAACTGATGACTTATTAAACAAACCTCATATCCGAATTACCCGGCCTGGTAAACGTTTACATCACTATGGAAAATCACCATGCTAGTAATGAGAAAACTCACTATTTCGACTGGGCCATTTTCAAGTTCGCAAACTGTAAACGTTTACCAGAGGGTATACCCGCAGTTATATATGGAATATCCCCACTTATGGGATGAAATATGGGATCTATAATTGATCTATATGTTTACCAGAGGGTAAAGTCAGGGTAATTGCCATGAAAGTCACGGGTTCACCAACTTGGTCAGTCATGGTCGCTAGCCGCTATAGCGCCCCAAGCCCTCTAAATCTTCCGCCAGGCAGCAGCATGTTTTTATCAAATGCTGGTGGCTTGATATTGTTGGTAAGAACATATGTTATGAATGATGTTACCCTCTGGTTATTTAACATAGCCATGGTATAGATGGCCCATAGAAATAGATGGTTTACCTACTAAAAATGGTGATTTTCCACGGCTATGTTAAATAACCAGATGGTATCTTTTGTGAAATTCCAAACAGAAACATATTATAACATATCAACTTTTGGTTAGGGTAATACATATTTTATTTTTGTAAGAACCGATAAACAAAAACAAAGCGTAGAGCTATCATATAAAATCCAAAACATGATCTGCATTGGCAAGAAAAGCATCTTTCGGATGATTCCAGACACACTCAAAAAGTTCTGATTAGACCTGTTGCAATTATTGCACTTGAATATTGAACTTTGTCTGAACAATCAATTAGATTTAGATGCTTTGAGTTTGAGACCTCATTTTCAGACACGCCCACCTAACTTGAAAGACAACACATATACACACTGGCTATTTAACATAGCCATGGAAAATCACCATTTTTAATAGGTAAACCATCTATAAATAGGCCATTTTCCATGGCGATGTTAAATAACCAGAGGGTACCTCCCTACCCTGCCGCGACGTGTTTTTCACGGCACGGCCAGCGTCGCAAAACGCGTCGCCCGCGTCGTGGAACCCGGAAGAGAACTGCAGACGGAAGGCCTTCAGACGCCTTGGGCATGGCCAGTGGCCACAGGAATTGTTGGTTCAGTTGGTTTGTAATTAATCCATCAATGATGGGACAATGGAATATCAACCATCAATAATGGGAATATGGGGAATACAAAATAATAAAAGTGGAATAGATATAGTGGGATCTACACTTATGGCCCTTTACCAGTTATAAGTACTAACAAAACCCCATTTATAGAATATATAATCCCATTTATAACCAGTTATAATTGATAAATGGCCATAACTGTAATTAATCCATCAATGATGGGATATGAATAAAAAACAATTCCTGGGGAAAATCATTGATATCAACAATATAAACAATCATATAATTATTTTCCATCATATATATAATCAATATCAATGATTGATCCTCAATGATGTTCCATATGAATGGAATATCAACAATCTATCAAACATCAACAAAGGAAATATGGGGAATAAAAGTGATATAGTGGAATCATATCAACTATAGGCTTTGCGGAAAAGATCTAAAGCAACTTATTTCACTGGGGAGGGGAAAGACACCACCTTGTTGGATGCTGTCCATATGAGGAACACATTTGCCTTACATGGTCATTTTTGGCACATGGCAGTACAGGTGTTTAGGAAGTCAGCAACTGAAAAACTATGAAACAATGATGCACCTTACAGTATGCGCCCGAATGTATCTTTGAGTCGGTTCTCTTTACCATTCTTATCCATTCAGTCATTCGTCGTATCCATGATTTGCCGCCATGCAACCTTTTCCAGCCGTAGCTGCTGGCTATCCAATAGCGAGTTCACTGCCTTCCCCCTCCAACGAAAATTACCCTCTGGTAATCAAACATGGCAATGGAAAATACACTATTTATAGGTGATTTTCCTATTGACACCCCCATTTCTCGCGGATTTCCAATTGCCAGGTTTGATTACCGGAGGGTAACCAACCACGATGTCGGTCTGCTATGGACTCATCACGTCACCTTCAGAGACCAGCCTTGATCAGTTTATTGGGGCTAGATTAGGCTGAGCCACTGCTTGTCATATTCCCCTGGTTGCTTACTTGGGTCATCCAAGTTAAGTGGGTAACAACAATGACCATATTGAACCCAGTGAAATCCAGTGCATACATAATATCACATACAGTGGATGGAAGAATCCTGCACCTGTTGATAGGTTGTTTATCCCATTATTATAGGCTTCAACCATCCTTTTGGTGGTGTAGGATTTCTGCCATCCACAGTAGGTTCTTAACACTTGCGCTTCCTGGGACGCAAGCAGAGTACCCTCCAGTTTTTATTGGTGAAGTAACCGGTACCTCTGCCGCCATCAAACAAATTCGCCCCCTCTTAGCTTCCGACAGCACTTCTGTCCTTTCAGCGGAAGCTTGAACTCCTTCGCGGTGGCTGGGTGAACCATGTCGAACGAGAAATTACTGCTTTGACTCTTCTGAATTTGAGTCTATAAGAATCAATATAAAGGCATCAAAAATCATGGGATCATAACAATGTGGCAACCAACCATATAATTCATAGAATGGTAGATTTAACGGGGCAGAAACGGGTACTTTATGAAGGTATGTAGGTAAATGTAGGTAATTTGATTTAATAGGATTTAATTAATGAGAATATCAAAGGATCATTGCAATGAAAGAAAAACACAGAAAACCATGCTTTTCACTGCAATTTCAGGGTTTTTCTGTGTCCCTCTAACCAGTTCTGGGAGTGGGACTGAATTTCCTTGAGGGTCAGTATTTTTGAATATAAGTTACACACATCACCGTTGGAAATCCAGTATGTCGATGAAATCCCTGGACATGTCTCCCCAGCACCAACTGGTTTGATATGGATCAAAATTAATTTACCCTCTGGTAAACTAACATAACTATGGAAAATCACTATTTTCATTGGGTAAATCCACTATAAATGGCCATGATCAATAGCTATGTTAAATTACTAGAGGGTAATTTTCAACCACTTTCATGATTTATGCTTTGATTTATTCCTCGTCGGATGAGCAATTTTTCTGGTTGGTGGTTGAGCCCTACCCCTCTGAAAAACATGAAAGTCAGTTGGGATCATGAAATTCCCAGTATATGGAAAAAACATGTTCCAAACCACCAACCAGTTATCCAGTTATAGAGTTATAGTATGTTATAATAGCTGTTGACCCATCCATGCTCCATACATTTCCACATGGATTATTGCTTGAAACCTACCTTTTTAATCCCGAGCCAACTCGCCATCCAGTTGCTTTTTGCAATTTTTAGTTTGATGAGCCCAATGGATCCATCGCTATCCCACCCAACCACTGCCTGGTAGAGTTGAAAGCCGCGGAAAGCGCCAAAGAGAAGTACGGCAGCCAGGCAGGCGTAGATCTGGTTTAGCCGCGGCTTAAGCCGGGGGACCCTAGGGGACGGGACCAGCCCGGCCTGGTAAACGTTTACCAAAAAACCATGGAAAATCACCATTTTCAATGGATAAATCCACTATAAATGGCCATTTTCAATAGCTATGTTACTATGTTTGTTTACCAGAGGGTACCAATATTGTATACTATAATGGTAAATCAGCTATTTCGACTGGGCCATTTTCAATAGTCATGTAACAGTCATTACCAGAGGGTACCAATATTGTTGGTGATATATCCCATTCCATGATCATGTAATGGGTAAATCCGCTATTTCTATGGACCATTTTCAATGTCGCAAAGTGTAAACGTTTAGCAGAGGGTATATAAATGCTAAATCTCATCCCATGATTCACCATTGTTTACCCATTGTTAAACCATGGAAAATCATCATTTAGCTGAAATAAGACCATTTGGGGATGATTTCCCTGACACAGATCCTTCCAGTAACGTCAGTACTTTTTTGGTCATTGTTTTTCATCCAGGTTCAGGGCTTTGTTTTTTTTGGTCAGGTGGTGCCAGCTACTTCGCAAAGTCGTAACTAATATAGCTTGGGTTTAATGGTTGATAATGGTTGATAATGGTTGATAATGGTTGATAATGGTTGATAATGGTTGATAATGGTTGATAATGGTTGATAATGGTTGATAATGGTTGATAATGGTTGATATATGTCTGATATTCCCAATTGAACTTCCATTGATAGAGGATGTTCCATTGTGTAGAGTGGTGCTGGGGTCAGTTCACTTGTAAGTTGTTGATACCATCTGGTTATTTAACATAGCCATGGAAAATCACCATGCTATTAATAGGTAGACCAACTATTTCCATGGGCCATCTATAGCATGGCAAACTGTTAGTCATAACCAGGCCGGGTATATCCCCATATATATATATATATCATCATCATAATTTAATCACAATAATCACCATTAATCAGCATGAAAATTGCCATGAAATTCATGGTTCCTTCAGCACGATCATCCCGATGGGATGCAATCACTTGGGCGTGCTCCAAAAGAAACAAACGTAGAAAATGGGGATCTTTAAGAAACATAGATGACCCGGTAACTATAGGTTTATACTATTTTATACTATTTTATACTTATCATCCCAACTTATCGGAAAAAACAGAGAAAAAATATCCCATCGATTTTTTCCAATGAAAAATGACGTTTACATACGTTTACCTCATGGATGAATGAATTGCCCGTATATGGACTACATGGATCCAAACACTGTGGCTACAAAATCCTGCACCAGTTGGTAGATGGAAACAATACCATTCTAATACCACTGTGTTCAATAGCAATGCTAAGTCCCACTATCTTAATTAAAATCATAATATACCATGGTATTAGTCCCATAATCTGCTAATAGTGGGATCATCATGGTATTATAATAATACCAACATATACCACCATAATGGGACTAATCATAATTATTTTAATTTTCCCATTCTACCAGCTGTAATCCCATGATCATCCCAACAGTCACCCACAACGGTGCAACGGTGCGTTGCGCATCTGCCACCGTTCCTGGCTGCTGCCACCGAGCTGCATTCAACAGACCCAGTTGAACTCCCAGAAGCACCACCACAATACCAGAGGCCTTGGAAATGGTGACGCGCAACGGGTGGTTCCAAGCCGTTTGAAAACGGTGTTTTTTTTTTAAGGGATTTGATGGGATTGAATGGTGATTTGGTGGATATAACGGGGACGCGATGATAAAACCAAGAATATGAACAATATGGAGACTCAATGGGAAAATATGCGAAATTTACTGTCAAACCTTGGTTTGTCTGAACAAGTACTAACATACCCATGGAAAATCACCATGTTTAATATGTGTGTTTAATAGGTAAATCACCATATACATGGCAGATTGCTATATTGATTACAAACCAAGTCATGGACAATATAAATTTATGATGTTAATGTGGTGAAGCCAATTCCATAAACTATATTAAACTATCCCCAAGTTTGAGGTGAAATTAGGTATACCCGATTCGCAATGGGATGATATGTATTATGATCTCCATGGTTGGCGGGATGGTTGTTGGCGGTTTACATCAGGATATGGGCTGTGGCGAACTACTTGGTGGCGAACTACCCACGAATCGTGGTTGTGGGTTACAACCCCAGTGATTTACATGGGATAAGGAGCGGGTTAATCCACTTCAATCATTGGGGTGAACTAACCCACTTACGAGCCGTGGGATGAACAACCAAGTAGGCGACACAAAGACACCCAACAAAGGATCGTGGATGGTGGAAACCCATGGAAACCCATGACAAATGCGTTGGTGAACTCGTGAAAATGCTCGACACATGTGGAGCTTTCCTGAAGTGGGGGTCCCCCTAAATCATCTATTTAAATATAGGATTTGCCATGATAAACAAACCAGCTATTGGTGATACCTCCATTTATCGAAACCCCCCATATGGTTGGATGTGATTCACAAACAATTTTGCTGGTTGGTGGTTTTAACCATCTTGAAAAAAACGTGTTTGAAACCACCAACCAGATATATTATTAAATGGAATATATATATATATACTATTTAAATCCACTTCATGGGAATATAACAGTAATATAACATATTATTATACATCCCTAAATTATAATATATCATTTAAATAAGATATGGAATAATATATTTATATAACCAGTTTGGCTTGGACTCTCCGGTGTTAAACGTTGCTGACTTCCAAGCCCCGCTTGAAGCCAAATTTGCCAAACTCATCGCCAGTTGGGTTTATTGCTCATTTTTGATGCTTGTCTCATGCCGCCATATTTTGTTGTTTAAACCCCTACTGGTTGGTGGTTGACCTACCTCTCTGAAAAATGATGGAGTTCGTCAGTTAGGATGATGACATTCCCAATATATGGAAAAATAAAAAATGTTCCCAACCACCTACCAGTTTTGCTGAACATTTTGTTGGTTAAATATGGTTAAATCACACTGTCAAACGTTGAATCTCGATCAAGTGTTTGGTTTTAGACCCCATGATTGATGCTTAAATCACGCGTTTTCAAAGAAATCCAAGAAATCATTAGTTGATGGGTTACACATATCTCATTATACCACTAGTATATCCCAGTACATCCTACCAAACACCTCTTTATTTCGATGCTTCAACCACCATAAACTTGGCTCAATCATGCTAAATCATATTCTTCAGAGGCTGTCACCTGTTTCAACCATCTGGGTATAACTATGGGTATAACTATGGTAATATAATGATTATATGATGGTTAATAATGGTTCATAATGGTTAATAATGGATAATAATGGTCAATGATTGTTATTATTCATAGGAATCCAGCTAATGTCAACGCTGGATTAATAAACCCCGTTTACGGCTGTTTAATTGGGAGGGTACCATTAAAAAAGTATCAGATGAAATGATTATTCCTCATTTTCATAAACCATGGTTTAGCAAAATCCGGGGTTGACATTATTGGCTAATCCCCTATTTTTTTAAGGTGTACAACCAGGGTCATCCATCCACTTGGTGTAGCCGGCGCAGAGCATGACCACATCGTGACGTTTCCTGAGCGCAACGAGGCAACGAGGAATTCACCGCTTCAGAACAGAATTACCAGAGGACTTTTGTTGACTGTAGATATCACTTCAAAAGTGAGATTTTTGTTGTAGAACTTCTAACTTGTTTTTTTCTTTATGGTAGATATCACATGTTTTGATAGGGTGTAAGTACATATCAACAGTTTTTTCTTCTAGTCATCCTGGATGGAATATGGAAACTGACTGGCACAAACTCACTATAAAGTATAAAGTAAAATGGGAATACCCTCTGGTAATTTAACATAGCTATTGAAAATGGCAATTTATAGTGAGTTTTCCCATTAAAAAATGTGATTTTCCATAGTTATGTTAGTTTACCAGAGCGTATGTTTGAAGATCCCATGTATCTACTTCAGGATGATGATAACATTATGTGGTGGATTCATGGATTCAGAATTGCGGGCCTCCTCTAAGGGAACACCGTCACTGGAAACCATGAGTTTTGCTATCAAATTCAGTGTTTTCCTCTAACAATTCTCATCATGCAAAAAATGGAAAACCAGCGAAATTGCAGGGATTTAGCCGCCAAACATAAGGAGTGTAAATTGTATAGCTGTGTGAATTGGGTGCGAGAAACGCTTTCAGGGATGGATGTTCGAATTCGGTGAGACTCAGAGGTTTAACCACAAAAAATCGTGACACACCCAACTGACAATCCCAGATGCTCCATGTATGGAATATTTACCTACATGTGCGTCATTTTTGGGGTAAATGTAGGTAAATATTCCATACGTGGAGCATCTGGGAATATACCCTCTGGTAATTTAACAGAGCTATCGAAATCACCAAATTTTAAATAGGACATTGTCTTCTTTTTTCGGGCAGCTAAGAAAAACACAGGGTAATTATCTAAGATTAGCCTTGAAGAGGGTATAGACACTAGAACTATGTGTCTAAATTGTTGAACCCCCACAACGGATGGTTTCATACTCAGGACAACCAATTGTGTGGGTCTTTATTCGGCCCCACTTTTCACCCATGCCCGAAACATCCCGAAACAATGGGGATAGCCCGAAACTGAAAGATACCCAAAGTAGGATGGCTTTTGAATCACTAGCATTATCACTCACTGTACTATTCCCCAAAACTTGATATGAACGCAAACCAACTTGCCATGCTTCCCAGCTGGGCAACGACTTTGCGAACAAACTATGTATTCCATGATATTCCATGATATTCCCATCAAAAAACCTTAGATATTCCATGCGGTATCTAATAATGGAAACAACATGGAACATATTCCAATATCTAAGGACAGTGATGGCAATATCATTAATGGGAATACTTCTGATAATAGATGGTTCATAGCTAAGTCATACCCTCTGGTAAACGTTTACATAGCTATTGAAAATGGTGATTTAGTTCGTGGATTTACCCATTAAAAATGGAATAGCATGGTGGTTTTCCATGGCTATGTTAGTTAACGTTTACCCGGCCGGGTAGCTGGTGGTAGCCGGTGACTTGATCCATCCCGATCCATCCGCCGATGGGACTCGGTGGACTGCAGCTCAGTGTCTTTGAGCTTTCCAAGAAGGGCTGCAGCTTCTTCAGGATGCATTGCCACCTGGAGTTGGACACAAACTGGGCGAGTTGGATGATGGTTGCAATGGTTTCTGTTGATATTAGGGTGAATTCTGGCTTGAATTGATGTTTCGATGTTTTGTAAAGGTAAAAATCATGACTTATGATTATTATTGAGTATATAATATACCCAAGCAATGTTGCATTCCTCCATGTTTAATAGTTAATCTATGCTAGTCTTGGATCAATCATGGCTTCTCTTCCGGCACCAAAATAGCGTGTTTTTTCAATTGCTGTGTTCCCAAATACAGCTGAACAAAGAATAAAACAGTCACAACTCGGTGTCCAAGACCCTAGGAACCCTAGGATGTGCCATTGGTTTAGCTCATCTTTGCTCACTAGTCTGATCCATTAAATTTCATTAAATAAACCACAGCCAGCCTAGATATGTTTACCAACTTCCCCATCGTTTCGGGGCTGGTACCGCTAGTACAAGCCCATAGAATCCTCCATTAGCCTTATCTGCGCGATACTTTTCAAGTTGTTCTTGGTTGCCTCTCCTTAATGTTGGAGAACCAAACACATGGAGCAAGCGAACCAAGATCGAAGAATTGATTTCTTTGGGGATATGGCATCTTCCGCAATCGAAACGGTTGAACATAAACAATCAAAACAAACCATTGTTCACAGTTCAATTTACCCTCTGGCAATTTAACATAGCTATGGAAGATCCATTAGGGATGGAGGTTTATAGCTGGGAAATTCATCTGCAAATGGGCCATTCACTCCATAGCTATATGTTAAATTACCAAAGGGTATCACTCCATAGTTGTTTTCCACAACACCTCTTCTCAGCGATATTTCTGAGATGTGTTTTTCCAGTTCAATCGCCCTTCTCACTGAAATCTTCAGTTCAGCTGTTTCAATCTTGCTGGTGATATACTACTTTGCTGTGGTCAATTCCATATCTCCACTCGTAAATCATATTAACTGCGCACATGTCCAGTATTGGCAGGTGGAATCCAAACGTTCTCACTTCCATTCTGAGATGTTCTTCAGAAATCCACTTTTATATTGATGAAATCCCAGTATTTTCCACATGTTTCCACAGTTTTCCACATTTTCCCACAGTTTTCCACATTTTTGCCACATTTTCCCACAGTTTTCCACATTTTTGCCACATTTTTCACAATGTTTCCACATTTTCCAGCCGTCTCCCATGGCTTTTTCCATGGCTTTTCCGAATCTCCGTCGCGATCCATTCACCGCACACACCCGCGCACCTGGTGGCTTCGGGCTCGCAACCTGCCTCTTCGTCTTGCAATTCCATCTCCTAAAGGTGCCCCGGGTCCCTGGGTCCCTGGGTGCCTGGGCGTTTCTGGTGAAACGTTGGTTGATGTTTACCATAGGAAAAACTATAGTAATGTACCATAATATTATCCTAGTTATTAGCGTTAGATGGCAGAAAAATAACACGTATATAGATGGGCCATAACATGTTATAACATGTCATAAAAATGTTATAAAATGTTAAAAAGCATGTTATAACAATGTTATCAAACAATACAACTGGGGTGCGCTTGTATGACATGGACTCTACTATAATGCTTATAATTCAGTATAGTTCACTATAATTCCAAATGAACCAGGTAGCATTCTCTAACGGAAGTGATGAATAATTTTTTGTACAGTGCCAGACTACAGGAGGGAAAGTGACCAACCATATCTGATACTCCCAAGCACCTCTCCAACGAGGTGACCCGGTTATAGTCCCATCTAACCTTAGAGATGTCTGCCATAGACTAACTTGGTGAAATATTGGTGAAATAAACCAACTTAGCGTTTCCTAGATCCACATTTCATAAACCCAACAGTGAACTATTGGTGAAACAAACCAACCGTATCCTACATCCCATTCAATGGAAAAATTGAGGGGCCAGTTTGGTATACCATCATCATTTACCCGCTTGGATCGAAGCTGCTGCGCGGCGTGTTGCATTGCCTCGAGCAGCCCTGCTGACATCGAATCCATATTGTCAAGGGCGCTTTGGCTCTCCCCCAGCTGCGACATCAGTGCCCGCAGTCCAGCAGGGTCCTTCCAGAACACCATGAGTACTGGGGCTGCCAGTGACATTCCGACCAAGGCCAGGTGCACCATCGACATCGGGCCAGCACTGCAGGATGTCTTTCCCCATGGATCCCTTGGTCTGTAGGCCGCTCCAACGCCGGCCGAAAACAAAATCAACCTGCGACATGTACCTTGTCATCTCAGCCATCTCGCCTGCCGACTCTGAGACAAGAGTCAGCACCATTTCGGTGGCACCCTTGAGCGCCTTGTGGACGCCGTTCAAGATGCGTGCCACTGCGAGCGTGGCGTGTCCGTCCTGCCTTCTGTCGAGCTCGTTGAATGGGAAAAGGACATCGATGATTCAATCAACCAAAATATTCACCCATATTCACTGGTCGAATGTACCGACTTCGCTGGTAGAATCAACCAACTTATCCATCTAACCATCAATATATACATAATTATATATATATGGTTGGTGGTATACCTACCCCTCTGAAAAATATGAGTTCGTCAGTTGGGATGATGAAATCCCCAACTGAATGGAAAGTCATTAAAAAATCATGTTCCAAACCACCAACCAAATAATTTGTCATTATATTCCATTATCATCCAGAATCATTCCACTCAAACTGCCATAAGTTAGGTGGATAGATGGATCCAGTCTTGATCATGTTGATTCTATAATATTTTATATCTCATTATATTCAATATATATATATTATATTATATTATATATATATATTATATATAGGTTTCTAACATCCCATTCAATCAACATTTCAGCTGGTAGAATCCACCAAGTTTGGGCCACGGTCCTTGCAGCCGAGCAATAGGAGTAAAGTTCCTGGTCGCGGTGCAATTTCCCCGGGGAGATCCCATGAGAACCGGTGCTTTAAGCCTGAAAAATCGTGGTTACATCACAATTACATCATCACTTGGGAAAACTGATTATGTAGGAATTTGATTGGGAATTTGATGGAAATATTATGGATATGATGGCAATATGATGGCAATATGATGGATATAATGGGAATAATGAGAATTGAATGGGGATTTCATGCGGATATCATGGGAATATTGAATAGGTTCAAGGGACAATCTAGGAAACCATGGTTTTTACATGTTTTTGCAATAACCTATCAAATCTTAATCCAGAAAGGTAATGTCCTATTAGGAAACATAGAGGAGCCGGCCGGGTATACCATGTATCATCACTCATATCTATTGGTTTGAAAGGAACAAGACAATCTATGTGAATATATATGATATATATATAACAGAGCCAACAAACAAGCAAGGATATGCAAGGTATAATATGGATTATGATAATCATTGCCAATCTTAGATACCATGCAAAAAAATCTTAGCTGGTGAACGTAGATAACCCCATTGATACCAATAAGTAAAGGATTAGTTCTACTCATCCAAGATTGACCTAGGAATATGGTATAACCCACAGTAATGGGAAATTTCACAAATTTGGCCGTCCGAATCTTCGCGCTTAGGGTCGCAAGCTAAAATGAGGGTCTCAATTCTGGACCAGGAACAGGTGGTTGAAGATTGTTGAAGATTGTTTGAAGTATAGGATTGATGAAGTTATTCACTTTGGGGTGCGTCAGCCATTGCCATCGTGGCTTTGTCAGAACATAGGATGCCCAAAACGAACTGCTTGAGGAAAGTTTTAAAATGTCTTTATTAAGATTGGAATTCTTGGGGTGTATTCCATTTTCAGACACACCCACGTAACTGATGGAACTGTCTCTCTGGACAGCTTGCAGATGCGCTGGCAAGACATGCTGGTCATTCACAGCAGCCAGCCGCAATAGACTCATACAGAGTGATTGAAATCCAACTCGAGATTAAGTATCACAAATCATATAAATTGGATAATTCCCAAAATAACCTACCTGACTAACCACATTTAAACACTACCCTGTTCGTCTTACCGTTGCAAAAAGTCGCTCAATATTTATCACCTTCAGCCGCCGGCGGAGCATATGACAAACTATAGTCATAAACCATGTAAAATACCTTAGTTCTGGGTAATTGTTTATCTTTCACCAATCTGAATTAAGGCTATTTGGGGATGATTTCCTTTACTAACCATGATTCCAGTGAGGTCGCAGTGAGGTCGTTACAATTCACCCATATATATATACATATGTGGAGTCTCCAACAATATGAAGATATCTATCCATATATATGTATATGTATAAATGTCAATATTAGATATACAAATATATATAATATGTCTAGTTTCCTATGGTTTTATACGTGCCATCTGGTCAAACAGTGGGATGAACGTGGTATGATCATCCAACTTTTTAATGGGACTCCTTGCGATGTTTCATCGATGACCATGCTTCATATGGAATCAGCCAAGAAAAAAAATACTCAACTAAAATACTTGGATTTGCTTAAGGGGTCCCAAAAAAATAAAACATATTCACTATAGATTCCCTAGTCATGGTGGATTTTCCATTGGGAAAATAAACAATCACCTTAAACAAACCCAGGAATATATTATCGTGTTGGAGGGGGTTGCTAACCAGTTCATTAACTCCATGGCCCATCTAAGTAATGTGGTAAACCCAATAATAAACCATCCCCAAACATCACATGTTTTTATGGGTGGTATAAAGCATCCCAAATGGTAGGTTTATGGTTTGGGTTTACCACATTATGGCTACAATGTCAAACTAATATAGCTATTGAAAATGGCCATTTAGGTCGCTGATTTACCCATTCAACATGGTGATTTTCCCTAGTTTTTTGTATCTTTACCAGAGGCTTAGCACCAATGTCACCATCAATGGGAATTTCAGGATCCTAAAATGGAGGTACTGTACCATACAAGGCCATATTTTCTAAGGATATTCCCTTACATAGGCCTGAAAAATAGGCCAAAAATATGTGGAATCGGTACCTCCGTCCTCAATCGGTTCCTGAGTCATGGCCATTGACATCATTTCACCACCATTTACCACCATTTACCCATCATTTCACCATATTTCACCATAGTTTCCCCATGGTTTCTCCATCATTTCACCAGGAAAGTCGCCCCCTTACCCATCAATGTCACCATGGCTTGGCACCTTCATCTGCCAGCACGAGGTAGAGGAAGTCCAACAAGATCAAGGCCGCCACAAAGTCTCCAGACATAAAGCTGAACTCGTGCAGGTGCAGCTTGCCCCTGGCAGAGCAGCCACTGAAAGGTTGGGACGTGCTGATTGGGAGATATCTTTTGATTCACATGATGAAAAACATGCAAAAAAAACATAATTGGAATATCTAGTAGAATATGTTGGAAGATATATATACCCTATGGATCCAAACACTGTCTCAGAAGCTACTTAACCCCCTAAATCATACCCCAAACACTTCCTAGCAAGGTACTTAGATCCATAGGGATATATAATACATACATATACAATCATATACATGTATATTTATAGTATACATAGGGGCTACAATTGGGATGCAACTCATAGAATCCATGGAGATTTATGTGCTCTTTTATGTTTTTTTCCGGATACTATAGGCCCACCATAAATGAGAAAATCATGGATCCCCTGACATCGAAATGATCATTCGGAATCTGCGGAGTTCATTGGGATGTCTTTTTGGAGGTCAGCAAGTTTGACACCGACCATTTTTCTACCAAAACATGAATTAATACCAGTAGTACCGCACAAGGCGGTGGCGGAAGTTTCAAAAATAGGAAACCTATAGGAGAGGTTGGTTGTTGTGAATCAGGGATGGCAAAGCGAATCCACTGATGGACCGAAAGGTGCTTGAGGTCTCCTCTCTGTCTCTCTCTTTCTCTGACTATCTACCTACCTATCTATCTTCTATGTATCTATCTATCGCTATCTATCTTCTCTTTCATCTAATTAATCTACCTATCTACCTATCTACCTATGTACCTATCTATCTATCTATCTATCTATCTATCTATCTATCTATCTATCTATCTCTCTTTCATCTGCCTATCTGTCTAGCCGTCTACCTGTCTATCTATCTATCTGTCTGTCTGTCTGTCTGTCTATCTGTCTACCTGTCTATCTGTGGTGCAGTGTCATTCAGTGTATTGTAGTGTAGTGTAATGCAGTGTAGTGTAGTGGAGTGTAGTGGAATGTAGTGTAGTGTAATGTAGCGTAGTGTAGTGTAATTTCGTGTAGTGGGGTGTAGTTGTGTAGTCGTAGTTGTAGTTGTAGTGTAGTGGAGTGTAGTGTAGTGTAATGTAGTGAAGTGTAGTGGAAGGTAGTTGGATCTGTTGCGAATCTCGAGACATCCTTTTGCCCCCATGACATCACCAGAATGAAGAACATCTTCCAGTGGCGAGGAATACCATGGCATGACCCTTTCCGCACCCAGCATGGATGGCAAGCCCACCCCGAGGAGGTTTTGGGCCTAGGGCTTTCACTGTACGTGCAGTTGAACGATCAACTTTATAATACCGCTCCTGTACATTCACCAATGCAGAAACACGGCATGAGTTGATCCACTGCAATTCTCCAATCACAAGTTCATCATCATCAAAATAGCAAAATGGTGTATTTGCAAGAAATGCAAGACCGGATGTGATTGGAAGAATCCTGGATGTATATACTGTGTATTCGGCTCCCTCATCATTTGCCAACTCACCAGATGTCACTTTGCCCAAAATCAGTCCACTCACATCAAAGGCGAACTGCGGTTGCATCAATGACTTCAAGGAGAAGTTGGAAAGTCCAAGGTCACCGGTAATCGCTCCCTTCATGCTCTCAACGAACTGCGAAAAGCCAAAGATGCCAACATAGGTGGATGGAAGCTCTCATAATTTACCCATATATATATATATATACAATGAGTTATGACTCCAGGTAGTTTAGGTAATATATACTGTACTATATTTTTCTACTTACAACTGGAGTTCTGACCTACTAGTTCGGATGCTCATTCCCCCTATGCACGAAGCATCATTTTTCGGGTGAGGTCAGCGGGTGAATTCAATATAATTTGCCGCCCATCGAACCATGCTTTGAAAGCATATACCATCTGGTAATTTAACATAGCTATGGAAAATCCATTATAAATGGAGCTTTATAGCTGGGAAAATCATCTGTAAATGCGACATTTTCATCCATTTTCCATAGCTATATGAAACAAACAGAGGGTAGATATGGGTACCCTCTGGTAAACTGACATAGCTATTGAACATGGCCATAGAAATAGTTGATTTTCCAGTTGAAAATGGTGATTTTCCATAGTTTTTTGTATGTTTACCAGAGAGTAGATAGTAAAACATGTTTTGGGATGTCCTGCAAGCCGGCTCCAAGACTGGAACCCCTGTGCCGATGCAGATCCATTTTGGGATGGACAGAATTGGAGCTCCCCGGCCTGGTAAACGTTAACAAAAAACGATGGAAAGATCCACCATTTCACCATGCTATCAATGGATAAATCCACGATTTCGACTGGGCCATGTTCAATAGCTATTTTGACATAACCAGGCCGGGTATTTGGGGCGACCAAGCACTTTCCTGCCACATCCCAGGACTGTTTGGGCGCCTCTGATAATGCTGGTAGGACACATAGGCATCCTTAGCCATGTTCCATGGCTCCGACAAAAATGGTACCCCAAAATCAACAAAGGTTCCCCAGTATAATCATGTTTATTATCATGTGTATCATCATGTTCCCCCTGTAAAATAGCACAAATGGGGTGTATAACGGAGTCCTTTCGAACACAACCACATGGTATTTGGACTGAAGGCCCCAATAACAAAGCCACCAGCACTCAGCCATTTTCAGGAAGTCAAGAAGATGACCAGGAGGCATTCTGATTGAAACTATGCACCCAAATGATTGTTCCTCTATACATTAGAATACATCTCTGAAAAGGAGTATGAAACCCCCATAATTTGTTTGTCGCCATTTTTGTTCAGGGAAGCCAGAATCACTTGGAATGCTATGATGTTAGTTTCTTTCCATGTCTAGTTTTGGAGCCTTGGCTTTAGGAAGTGGGCCCATTGGCACAAATGGCATAGGCATCGTCAGGGGCATGCAAATAGCTGGAAGTGGCAAGCTTCCCATCGGCCGAAATGCCAGGAACTGCATGAGCTGCTTGCACAAATTTGTCTTAGATCAGGGTTACAAGACTAGATGATCATAAACTTATCATGACCACCATTTTAGTTATAAATCATGATCATTATAATCGTTGACGAATGATCATCAGGGTCATCTTAGTCATAAACCAACACAGCCGACTAGATTCTAGATGATCGCCCTTATGCCTGTATTGTTGTTGTGGTGGTGGGTTATAGGCCATTGAACAGTCGCCCAACCATTACGAACAGTGGCCTATTGCCAGCCTTGCCTGTGCGCCGGCACGTGGCCCCAAGGCGGCCCCGCTCAGCGAGCATTTTTGGAGATATCATGATGCATCCACCAGAAATTCCAAGAGCAATTCTGGTTGGTGGTTTCAACCCCTCTTAAAAATATTAGTCAGTTGGGATGATTATTCCCAATATATTGAAAAATACCAAATTTTTCCAAACCACCAACCAGAACTAATACACCAACTTACTTCTCAGAAATATTCATCTGGTTGGTGGTATACCTACCCCTCTGAAAAATGATGGAGTTCGTCAGTTGGGATGATGACATTCCCAACTGAATGGAAAGTCATTGAAAAAATCATGTTCCAAACCACCAACCAGTCATAGATCACATGTCAACGCCCAGTTTCTTGAGCAAATTCGGATGGTTTCCCAATAAAACGCATACTTAATTTGCGAGGTTCCTATCTTATGAACTGGCTTGCAACCCCATCAAATAATACTTATGCATGATATAAACTATCACAAACTATCATAAATCATAAACTATCATAAACTGGCTTACAAGCCCATGGATAAACTCTCATGTCATATGATACCCTCTGGTAATTTAACATAGCTATTAAAAATTGCCATTGAAAGAGTGAGTTTTCCCATTAAAAATGGTGGATCTTTCCATAGTTATGTTAAATTACCAGAGGGTAAATCCCATTAAATCCCATTAAATCCCATTAAATCCCATTAAATCCCATTAAACCACCATAAACCCTCATTAAATCACCATTTTCCTATGGTTTTCCATGAGAAATCCCCTTTTTGTCAGAAGCCCCCGCCGAGGATCGGTGATGAACTCATAGAGATGTTTCGTGCCAAGCCTCAGCAGCAAAAAAACAAAATATACGGCGATTTCAACCATCTCCCAGTCATCATTTTTATATATAGGGGGTTTCAATCAGATGGCATTAGAAATGCATTAGATGGATAAGTTGGTTGATTCTACCAGCGAAGTCGGTACATTCGACCAGTGAATATGGGTGAACATTGGTTGATTGGCCATTTATCAGTTATAAGTACTAACAAAACCCCATTTATAGAATGTATAATCCCATTTATAGCCAGTTATAACTGGCAAATGGCCATAACTGTAGTATGCTTACCATTCATGGCTGGTTTTATATGGTTTTACGGAATCATTTTACCCACAACCATGGCCAATCAGCCAGATACCCTTCAAAAAAAGAAAAAATCTTAGCTGGTGAACGTAAGTAGATAATCCCAAAAGAAACTATCGTTTATCGGATATTCTAAGACAATCAAAGATTTTTTTCGGAAAATCCCGTTGATACCAAGTCAGACGAGTTAGGTTTTTAGAAACTCAAAAAGCATCCAGTCGAGAGTGACCTTTTGTCGATTCTGATATATGATTCATGGGATTCATATCAGATATTTAGATAGCGCAGGAATTAACGCAGGAATTAGCGAATGGTTACCCTCTGGTTATGTCAAGCATAGCTATTGAAAATGGTCATAGACATAGTTGATACTACCCATTAATAGCATGGTGAGTGTCCATAGTTTTTTGTCAACGTTTACCAGAGGGTAGTTTTTGGTGGATAGAACGATTCAATCAACCAATATTCACCCATATTCACTGGTAGAATGTACTAACTTATCCAGCTAACCATCAATGTATATATACATATATCTGGTTGGTGGTATACCTACCCCTCTGAAAAATATGAAAGTCAGTTGGGATTATTCTTCCCAATATATGGAAATTCATAAAATTCATGTTCCAAACCACCAACCGGATTATATGCTAATATATGCTATAATGTTCATGGGGGTGAAACTAAACCCACAAACATAACTGGGTGGGTCTCACCTTGTATCATGTTTTTTTCGACGGATACAACCAACAATGGTGGAGATTCGTGAAGGTGCAAGCTGGAAGATGG
>CAMXCT020003954.1:0-49360 GCA_947184155.2 Cladocopium goreaui
TCGCCCCGTTGCTGGACATTGGCTGTGGCTTCAACCCCACGCCTTAAGCCTGGTTGTCCTGGATGTGGATCCACTCCCTGAGCGACTTTTCCCATGGCGAATCCCTCCATGGAAGGCAGGTATGAAACATGGGGATCCACATCGGGGGGATGACATGATAAACTTGCCAAACTGGAAGCTCTTTTTCATGATTTTTCCACAGGGTTGACACCTCCGTGTTTCGTTGGTCAGCTTTCTAAGGGAACCAACAAATGAAAGATTCATCTCCCCACAATGGGAAAGATACGGATGTGGTAAACTCAAAGTGTCAGTTCTTATGTCTATTTCGAAGGAAAAAAAGTTAAAAAAAAAGAACTGCAGACTGCGGCTTTAGATGAAACAAGGTTTCTTGTCGGATCAGCTAAAGTCGTGAATTTCTCGCCTCAACGAGGTAGCCTTCTGGTGGGTGCCACACCTCTGGGCCAAACATTGGAAGCAGAAGCAGCCGTCAAAAACATCGATTCAAACCGCACTCCCGTCGGCAGGAAGCAAAATTCTTGGGATTGTTGGGGGTTATGGTTAAGGCACGGTGGTCTTAATATCTCTTAATGTAATAACTGATATTCCCATGATATGGTTTGATCTAAAAAAACTTATATGTTTATCTCAAGGTTGAGGTTTGTTTACGGCTACCGATTTTTCGATAGCTCTGGATCCATATGGATCCATAGCCCTCTGACCTTTTTTTGTGAAATGGATCATATTGGATCAATGAATACTACGACTATAAAATCTTGCTGCACTCTGAAGATCTTTTTTTAGTATTCACAGTGTATAACAACCAGATCCAGATCTGCAAATCAACAAACCTCTGCAGTTGGGAAGATTCACCCATCCCCAGATCATCCCAGATCCAGAGACAAAAATCTCTGAGGCGCCCGGACCAAGGACAAGCCCGCCCCATGAGCCTTCACCTTAGAACTCTCTTCCGGTATGACTAACCAAAATGGCAAGGGGTGAACATGTGTGAACTATCCAAGTTCAGGTGTCGCTCTGCCAACATTCATAGAAATCCGGGCAGCAGGTCTCTAACTCTGGCTTTTGGATGGTATAATATGTATAATTTATGAATTTCTTCCAAGCCGAAGGCTGAAATATGTGGCCCTCAATTGACTCACCAACTCACCACTCAACCATGGCATAAAGCCAGTACCGGAGCCTTCAAAGTCACCGTGAAGCACGGTCGTTCGATCTGGGCCATTGGTTCGTTCCCCGGTCGTTCGATCGGAACCGGTCTCTGAATTTTTCATCTTCCGATTCTCAGCGCGTTTTTTGCATTGAAATGTATACTGTACATATCTGTACATAGAAAAATCATACATATTAAATGTTTCAGAAGGCTCGTAATTTGCTGTAGCCGCTTCTGATGAATTCAGTTTCACTCCCAATATCTCCAAATGATTCAGAACTGTTTGAGCACAAACTTGTCTCCCAGGCGAATGATGTTGATTTCACCCACATCAAAATACTTGGAACTGGATTTTCAAACCCTCAGTTCAATTTGTATCATACTTTGTCACCCTTGCCCCATACAGTATGGTATTGTTGCTTATAGTTGCCAAGATAGAAACCTCCCTCAATACTAAAAAAACACATTACATCGCAGCGAAATCTTCCAGCCATTCACCATTCGCAGCCTCCAAGAGAGCACTGTCTCGGAACGCGGCGGCGAAGCGGCGCTCCTCGGTTGATCATCGCTTTCCATGGCCATGATCCCTCAACTTCAAGCTACACAGCTGTGGACCAACCTCTAATATCCTCTAATGGGGGGACCCTGGCCTAAAGTCCCAGCGTTGAGGTTGACCCCTCGATGGGGAAAAACATCGACTCTTTTCTGTCAATCTAATGATGGGGTGGTTGAAGGTAGCACAAAACTGCTTGGAGAACCAGTGCCACTGAGGTGCTGCTTCTTCTACACTGCCAGCATCTGTCAGTGTCCAACCACCTTCGGGGCGAACGCCCAAAGTGTCAGGGTTTAGGTACTTTGGGGTTAGTTTCGGGTTGTTGTAGGATCTACTTGTTTGTTTTTGGGGTTGGGTTAACCTGTTTTTTTTGTGTTTTTTACGGTTTGTGAAGGGTTGTAGTTTAAGCTAGCGGCGCTGTTAGCGACCCCATAGGAAAACGCAAATTTTATATTTCCCACTTGATTGTGATAACGTTCACTAGCAGCCCACACATGTACAAGGAGGCACATTGGGGGGGTTAGACGGGTTGGAGGGTGCACAGTAGTAATAACGTTCTTCTCGCGTGCGTGTTTTTTTTGGTTTCATACTTTCTTTTGCATTTGGAACTTCTGACACGGTCTTGATGCTATGTTTCTAACACTTCTTGGAACTTCTGACACGCTCTTGATGCTACGCTTCTAACATGTTCTTGGAACTTCTGACACGCTCTTGATGCTACGCTTCAAACATGTTCTAGGAACTTCTGACACGCTCTTGATGCTACGCTTCTAACATGTTCTTGGAACTTCTGACACGCTCTTGATGCTGCGCTTCTAACATGTTCTTGGAACTTCTGACACGCTCTTGATGCTACGCTTCTAACATGTTCTAGGAACTTCTGACACGCTCTTGATGCTACGCTTCTAACATATTCTTGGAACTTTTGACATGCTCTTGATGCTCGGCTTCTAACATGTTCTTGGAACTTCTGACACGCTCTTGATGCTGCGCTTCTAACATGTTCTTGGAACTTCTGACACGCTCTTGATGCTACGCTTCTAACATGTTCTTGGAACTTTTGACATGCTCTTGATGCTCGGCTTCTAACATGTTCTTGGAACTTCTGAATACTTTGCTTTTGCTTTTCGGTTCAACCACCGAGAAACTCTGATGAAAGACCTGGCCAAGATAGCCAACAAATGCCGCTGAAGATGAGAAAAAAGGAAATTTGGCGTGGAAGCGACCTCGAATCACATCATTTGAAAAGAAAAAAACATTTGAAATGCAGAATTCCAATGGTAAAAAAAAAGCCTCACCTTCCTGTAAATACCAATGAATCCTGCTGTTGGACATGAGTGGGTACTTGTGGAAATGGTGCAAAACGCAGGATTTTTGAAAGAGGACTGATGAAGCCATGCGCAAATTTCCCAGGGTCGCTATTGGCGCCGGTACCTAGTTTAAGGCTTGAACCTATGTAAATTACGGAGAATATGTTTAAGACATGCTTCAAAAGCTGACAAAAATGCAGCGAGACGCGCTGGCAGTATCAAACCATCGGGGGTCCAACAATTTTGATTCATCCCCGAGCGATGATGGTCACAACCTTTACATACCTTTACCTAGTAACTGAGGGATGACAGAAACACCTATAGGACCTAAACGAAACTGCATTTCAAGATTCTGCTAGGGATTCCAATTTCCACCTTACAATTTCAGTGCTGCTGAAGCAGCGAAAACGTACAAATGGGCTGGCCACTCCTAGTTGTTTGCAGCATCCCTTTTTGCGTACGACTTGACCCATAGCCAAATGAGCCAAGCCTACTTTAACCACAAATTTGCCACTTCTTCACTTTGAAAGCCAAAAATGCCTCTGCCAAAGATCCTGAGATTGTCAGTTGGGAAAGCTTCTTTGGGACCCCTTGATTTTTAAAGCGCAATTCTCCAAGAAAAATGCGAAGAAAAACATTCTCCCGACCCGTTCAACGGTTTCGCCCTTGGGCCTATGGTGCGGATGATATCACCCACGCGCAATTCTGGCTGACCTGGAAACTCCTGGCAACCAGGGGGATTCGGATGTGATGGGACTGAAAAATCCAGGAAAATTCACCATGTCCAGATGCTTTTTTTCTGGCAGTGGAAGTGAGAACTGCTCTGGAAACTACTCTGCAACGAAAGCGGGTTCAAGGTAACATACAGGTACCACCATGAAACTCTAGCAGCATATGCTCCATGGCTAAGCGTTCCTCTATCTCTTGAACACGATAGCCTTCCCCTGTGCACCACAATAGCCTTGGCTCACAGGCAGGCCGATCGTCATCCTCCAAAAACGAGGAGGACTATAGATGGTTAATCATCATCATACCATTGCCATGATTACCCAAAAAAAACAATCTCCCCAATATCAAATACCCGCCATACGGACCCAATAAGAAATAGATCCAATACTAAACCACCGGTTTCTGAGAGGTATTGAAGATTAAGGGGAATAGTTTACTTTTGTTACCTTCATTATCGTCTTGCTCTTAGTGTATATAAGTACTCATCGTATTGATGCTATTCTCTCTATCATTCTCATTACTACTATTATTTCTGCTACTATTTTGACCCGCTACTATTCCATGAATATCATGACCACTATGAGTGTGGGTTATTACGACACGCTGGCACCATCAAACTTTGATTTTCCTTCCTGGCCACCAACTCATAGCCTCAAAAGCTCTGGAAATCTGTCAAAATTCAAGACTGTGGTCATTGTCTAATGTGGGTAAAACAATAATAAACCACACATTGGGGAATGGTTTATACCACCTATTTATGGTGATTTTTCAACCATGCGGTTTCATGTTTCATACCTATTCTGGGTTCAGTTTGCGTAAGTTCCATGCGTGTTGTCACTGCCAAGTTGGCTGTCCCAAGTTCGCTTTTTTGGTCAACGAGCCGAAAAATTGCACGAGGTTCCCTACCAGACTGGGTACAAATCTGACAAATTCAATAAATTTGAGTTTAGTTAAGACTAAACCTGATCTGGTAATATTCAAACAGATTCAAACATTGCAGCAAAAAAATTCCAGTTCAGCTGCAACTGTCGACTCCCCTGGGTGCACCCACGAGACGCCAGCCCCCTGCTTCACAACCAAGCGCGCTTCTAAAGATCCAGGCCGCACAGGCCTGGCTCGTGGCCGATGATTCTGATGGTTACCACATGTTACTACATGTTACCACCCATTTGTTGGGTCATGTTGGGTGATGTTGGGTGATGTTGGGTGATGTTGGGGATCATTTATGCGGTGTATCACATTACAAACCCTTTTGGGGACTTGACAGGCCACAATTCAAGCGCAATTTAAAGCACCAAAAAGATCCAAAAAGTGGTGTTTAATGATGTTTAACACCATAATGATGAAAATCTACAGACACCTGTTGAATGTGTTCCTGCCATTATGTTTCAATGTTAAGTAATGAATTGCAGCTGGTCTTCCTTGGCCAAGTTCATTCCGACAACCGATGGCTTTCAGGCGCTACCGGCACGTCCAAGACAGACTCTCCAATGCAGGTTCCAACCGCAGCAATTCTTACTCGCAACCTCGGGCTTAGGCCTTAAGCTGAATGCATTTCATAGGGATGATAAGGGAGTTTGTACCCGGGGACAACATTTGCCCCGAACGCCACTCGTTACGCGTTACTTCTTCCTAGCAACACACCAGTTCAACAAAGCTGGATTTCGGCTCTCAATATCCGCAGGGGCGCAAAATCATGCCCATGAACCATGAATCTACAGTAGCCAAATTTCACAAGCAGCACGCCATGCTCCTTTCATGGAAGAAAGTATCACACCACTCTGGGATGCATCAAACGTCATAAGATAACGTACAAACGCCGTCTCTAAGCTGGACAATGCAGGACCCTTTGCCCAGATGTTGTCCCAACAAAAAAACGAAGTCGGACGCCTATTCCAGTCTTTCTTCGCTGGCCTTTCCCACTCCTGAAGAATCCGAATCTGGTTGTGGGGAAGATTCTGTGG
Organism: Cladocopium goreaui; assembly: GCA_947184155.2. Taxonomy (NCBI): domain Eukaryota; class Dinophyceae; order Suessiales; family Symbiodiniaceae; genus Cladocopium; species Cladocopium goreaui. The sequence continues at coordinate 5,725 of CAMXCT020003954.1, forward strand.
ATGGGGAAGATTCTGTGGATGTGCAGGAACCCGGAATCGTAACTCATAAGACATATAATATATATGATATATGATGCTATATATCACATGTTAGATTTAGATATGTAATTGTAAAGTATATATAATATTTCAGAAATGTAACTAGACAATATGTGGGTTTCTTTTGTTGAATAGTATGTGTACAGTGTACATGTATGAGGGTTTCCATAAATGGGGGATCCATAGATGGTTTATAAGGGAAAATCCTACTAAAATGTATGATTTGGGGGTACCCCTATTTTAAGAAACCTCCGTATATGTACTTGGAGTATGATAAACCATCATGGGTGAGTTCCTTCACCCAGGGCGATGAACGCACCCAGCTCGGGTCCTGCGAGGATGCTGCACCTGCAGGGATATGTCGTTGGGGAGGTTGCTGGAGATATTCTGGGGATATAACGTATGGATGATATTGGGGAATTATAGAATATAATATATATATATATTATAATATAATATATTATATATATATATATTATATATTTTATATATAATATACATATATATATATATATACAACCACCAATCTGATATTGGCTTGTTGCACTTGTCTAAGAATAGTGGGATACTGCAGATCCCCCAAGTCCTGGCCACTCAAGGCCAAAAAAAAAATCCACTGCGACGGCGAATTTGAAAATCGCCCAGGCCTATCATCTGAAGCCGTATCCCAAGACACTTCCCGTTTGTAGAAAGGATTGAGAAGTTGCACAGCCAATTATTGGATGAAAGAAGTCCATTCCTCATCATTGAGGGCTATGTATCGAGTTTGATTCTGATTTTGGGAATGAACTGATTTGGGAGGGTCTATTGGTTGCGTGGGTATCAGCCCCGCCACGGTGTTTCCTCGACTGTGACTACGGGTTGTTCAAGTTTCAGTTCTCCAGTTGCTGCACTCCCGCAAACCCCTTTTCGAACCCCCAGATCTCCCATCGAACCCCAAGAATGTTCGAAGTTGCTCAATTTTCAATAGGTTGAAAATACTACCCCACCACCAAAAAAGGCCCATAATTTGCAGCTTAAATCCCTTTTTTCTATGGTTACCAATCGCAAAACCATCCCAGTCCCACATTTCTCACCTTGACTCCATGGATCAGAATGGAGCCAAGGATCCTGGGAGTTGGCAGATGCTTCCCAAAATACTATGGGAAGCCACCATTTTATGGCCATATCATGGAAATATTATGGGGATATCATGAAAATGATGTATAAAAGCAAGAATAATCGGATAGTTGGGATCTGTCTGAGAAATGGAGTACTTACCTCCAATGTATGGGACATCTAGTAGTAAGATGGTTATTGTCATTCATTAACTTTGGAGGTGGCCTAAATAGAGGACTGGGTCAACTGATGCCCTCAAAAACTGACATCATGATGTTGACAAAGCAGTTGAAACCATACTGCCACAGGAGTCAATGCATGCAGCTGTGTTTGCGAAGCCCTTTTGTCAGTTTGCTGGTGTTGTAGGTTCTCCCAGGTTTTGGATTTCTGAATTTCTATAGGTTTACTTGTTTTTTTCAGCTGCTAGCCAAAACCATGAAAAACCAAGTAAATCCACATAAACCCATGAAATACAGCCAAAAAGATATAAAACCATGAGAAACATTTTTTGGGGATTGCTCTTCAAGGGTTTGCCAGCCTCAGGTCTCTTTTGAGAGTGTGCCTTAGCATCACCAGAATATCGGCCACTGAAGGAAAAGTGTGGTCTTCTCTAGGGTGCCTCTAGCCTAAAACATCAACTTGAAGCAGGCCCCTAATAAAGCAACCCCATGTCTTTCAAAGATAGATTGCGCAAGGTTGTTAAAGAATGCAATGGAAAAATCCATAAATCCAGAAATCCATTGGTAAAATCCAGATCCAATCTTTCCATGGTATTTTTTGGATTTTAGCCCCTAGTAGTTCTCCAATGGGCCTCGACTGGGAAGCTGGGCATGAAAGAAAGGCTCCACTGCTCCAATATGTCCAACATCTCCGGCAATGGACATCTCCAATGGTCAGCTGATCCATCCCTACCACTCCGATATGAATCGTTACGTTTCTATACTTCTAAACCAAGTTCTATTCTAAACCATTAACCGACTGACTCTTGGATCATGCACTTTGGCTGGTAGCCCTGGCGATGAGACAATACTGAACACAGATAGGGAGATGAAAATCCAAACATGGTCCTGTTTTGTTCCTGCGGATTCTGAGGATTATCAAGAAAATGGCTCAATATGGAACCTCATTCCAGCCAGCCACCTTTTGTGAATCAGCATGTTCCCCTTTAAAAACTTCTTAAACTGATAGCATCAAATTGGGGCTTGGAAAAAAGCATTGCTATCGACACGCCATCCGCATCTGCCGTGGAAGTCGGGCCCTCCAGTCCTCATCTTTAGCCTCCCCAGAGTTGTTTCATGTCAACCCCGTGGTGGTAGGTGATAATCTGATGCTTAAATAGTACCCGAAACAGCCCAGTGGTTTATATCATATTAATCCAGGGTTGACATTATCGGCGTTTTCCTGTAACTACTCCCCCATATGTCAAATGCCCCCATTTGAACCCTGGCTCAGTATGGGAATTATTAGGGGGGTGGGATCCTCGTAACCAACATGTATTGGATGTAACACCAAAGGATCCAACCAACACCTAAACCTATGCGTGCGATTGGGTCCAAACCCATGGAATGCCCTTTTGTTCACCCCAAAATAGCTGGGATTTATGGATGGTATTTCATACGTTTGGATCCATCCTGAAATGGGAATGCTTTCCAACCCATTACAATGCTTGATTCGTGCACGGTGTGATCACGTTTGATGATTGGACACCTGCAAAAAGTCTTTTGGCAAGCATGAAGCTCTGATGGATTGCAAACCCCACAGCAAACCCAAACACCAAGCAGCAGGGCATTTTTCATATGACGGATGCAGTCCGGGTCTTCGGAGTTGTGCCTTGGCTAAGCTAATGCCAACAAGCTAGTAGTAGTTACGTATTTTTTTGCAGATCCGTGTTTTTCCTAGATTTTTCTATTATGTTTCTGTTATTTTCTGATACCTTTGGGAGACTTCAAGACTTCATCATCCGCACCACTCCCAGGTTTCAAAAATTTCCGGCTGTCGCGCTCGTGTCGACCGCAGCCCGGTAGATCCGCTGCGGTGGGCTTGACCCATTGGACACGCTGACCGAGGTCATGGTGTCAGCTAACACTCAGGGGTCTCGATCTTCCACAGCCAGCACCAGGCTGCAATGGGTTCAATGGGTTCAATGGGTGCAATGTGTGTGTATGTGTGTGTGTGTCACTGGGGGTGCAATGTCTGTGTTTTTGTTGGACGGATTAAGTCACTTAAGTGCAGAAAGAAATTGCGCGGTTGCTCGTGAAGGAGCTTGCCAGTGGTGGCCTCCTTCACACGGCCCAGCTTTGCAACCCAACAGCCGTGAGGGTTTCAAATTCAAGGCTAAGACGGCTAAGATAAGGTACACAATTTGGAGACATTTGGACCACATCTGGAGGCAACTGTGAAACAAGTGGAAGGCAATTGGGGAATCATATGGGGGCATCTGGGAGACAACTAGGAGTTGTGGTAGACAAGTGGAAGACAATTGGGAGACGATTGGGAGCGGAGACAACATCTGAAGGGCAACTGGGTGACAAGCGGAAGACACTTGGAGACAATTGGAAGACCAATTCTGGAAGACAGCTGGGAAATGTGAAAGACAATTCCGGGAATCAATTTGGAGACCACATTTGGGAAACATCTGGGAGACCACTGGGAGAGATAGCCGGGAGACATCATCTGGGAGAGAAGCGGAAGACAACTAGACAAGCGGAGACACCTTGGAGGCAACTGGGAGACAATATGGGAAGCCGCATCTGGGTGACATCTGGGAGACAATTGTGGCACAACTGTGAGACAAGCGGAAGACAATTGGAAAACGGAGGCAATTGGGAGACCACATCTGTACGACAACTGGGAGACAACTGGGTGACAAGTGGAAGACAATTGGAACACAATGGGAAGACACCTGGGAGACAGCTGGTTACAAGTGGGAGACCACATGGGGGAGACAACTGGGAGTTGCGGGAGACAAGTTGAAAATCACTAGGAGACAATTGGGAGACCACATCCGGGAGATTGCTGGGAGAAAACATCTGGCAAATCACATGTGGAAGACAAGTGGAGACATCTGCGAGACGACTGGCAGACGAGGTTCCAAGGTTCCAGGGACCCTGCCCATGCATGGAGAAAGGGGGGGAAGTCGAAATACCGCCCTCTGCTCCTAGAGATTGGAACAAGGTAGAAAACAAAGAGGGAAACACATTGGGAGACAAAGCTGGGAGACAAGGGTGCAAGACGAAGTGCAGTGGAAGACACAGTGGAAGACAAAGTGGGAGGCAAAGGATAAGACAAAGTGTAAGACAAAGTGGGAGACACAGTGGGAGGCAAGGTGGGAGACAAGGTGGGAGACACAGTGGGAGACATAGTGGGAGACATAGTGGGAGACGAAGTGGGGAAACACAGTGAGAGACAAGGTGGGAGACAGGGTGGGAAACAATCAAGGTGGGAAACAAACAAAGTACGAGGCACGGTGGCAGACAAGGTTCCAAGTGGGAAACACAGTGGCAGACACATTGGGAGACAAGGTTCCAAGGTTCCCGAAAGGCCTGCGCATACATGCCAGAGGGGGGGGAACACGATACCACCCCTGCTTCTAGAGATGTATCCATCCAAGGTTTAGACAACATGGAAAAGAGTCTATACCTGGCTATCTTGAACCTGCGGCTCAGTCTGCAGCTTCCAAAATTCAGTTTCCCTTGAAGCCTAAGAGAAGGAAGGAAAAGTACAGCTCTCTTGTTGATGGGTTAAGCACATCCCAAATTAGGTTACAGGTTGCCCTAGATGGTTGAAAATTTCGATCACAGGAATGGAAAATGAACATGTCTCTAACCAGCAGCACTGCTGCTGGTGCAGAACCTCTTACATTGCTCTTCTGCCAAATAGTCGACTCACCAAATGCGTCCTATCTTTGGCGACACTGAGAAGTATTTGTCAAAATCCGACTGTCATAGTGGACAATACCCTCACACATCATAAAAGTCATATGGAACCAAACACACCATCCACTTGGTGCAGCTGGCTGTGGCCCCTGCCTGACTATCAAATTGTGAACGCATTTTATGGAACGCTCCATGTTTGGAGTTGCATCCACAACAGCTCCTGCCGTCAACTTTCAATTTTAGAGACTCTGACTTGTTTTGAAAAGGTGGTAGGGCGTCGGCCCACCACCCGGAATTCAAGACATTGATAAACAGAACATAAGTTGTTACTCTGGGCCTGACCCATCTCCGTTTACATAACGGCTTTGACCGAACTGGACTAGATCCAACTCCTTGAAACAAAGTGCCCCTTGGCGACCGGTTGGTTTCTGTACTCGATCACAGCGTCGTTCCGGCCACGAAAAATGGGCCAAGACTTGGTGAATACAAAAAAATGAATGGTGCAAAGTGGGGCGCCCTATAGATAGCTAAGTTGGTTACCTACTCATACACAAACACAGCCAAAGCACCTTGAAGCCACCATTGCAGTTCCGCAACAAAATGCACCAAAACGAGCGCCGCAACCGTCGCAATGTTTCGCGCTCCGGCATCCTCCCCCACACAAGTCCCATGCAACATTCGTGCAGCCATTACACGGCGATCTGCGCCGCAAAGTGTCATCACTTCTCTGTGTCATCACTTCCCTAGGTCACCACTTCCCTAATTCAACACTTCCCAAAGTCATCACTTCCATAAGTTATCACTTCCATATGTCATCGCTTCCCTAAGTCATCACTTCTCCAAGTCATTGTATTGTTTTGTTATGTATTGTTTTGTTATGTACTGTATATGTTGTTATGTGTTGTTGTGTAATGTAGTGGTTTCTTATGTATTGCATTGTATTGCTATGTTGTGTACGTAGGGTTATTTTATGTGGTGTTACCGCATGAAAAGTCATCCGTAACTCGGAAGATTGCTTCCCAACTTTTTTTGACCAGTAAATCACTTGTGATAGGAGTGGCAAAGTTAGATCCTTAGCCCCCCGATCTCGGAGGGGTCGGCCTATCGTGACTCAAAAAACCTCAGGGCTCCCCTGTTGAGCCACAAATCGACGGCTTACGGCTTCTTAAGGGGGCACCAGGAGAGGGCAGTGGTTATGACCCTCTCCCTTTTTGGGACATCATGCAGCTACATCCTATGTCTCGGAACAACTCTAGAGCTGATGCATTACAATCTGAGCCCAGCATTTATTTCGGGTCGGAACAAACGCATACTGCAAACACTCGATCGACGATGCCTCACGCTCCAAACCCAGCTCAGGCTGTGTAGAATGCACATCAAAGGTTAAGAAAGGCTCAGTCAGTCGAAACCGTCTCGGAAGGTGTTTGGAGTCCGGGATCTTCAAAAACTGGTGAAATCTCGAGGCATGCGGGGCATATGACGAACGCCGTGGCTCGTCTGTCACGCCCTCACCAAATGTCACTCCCGTCTGAGCCCAATGTGGCGAAGTGTGGGACTATAATCCACTGACCAAAAATGGAAATGCAACAACTATGTTTGTTGGTGGCTGCTCCAAAAAAATACCCCAAGTCTCTTGAAATTCGTCTGTTTGAATTGGGAATCCATGGTTTCAACGAGATTTTTGGGGAAAGCATCACCAAATTGAAGCTCTTGGGGAGTCATGTGCATATGAACTTAACAGTGGTCTGGCCGTGGCACCAAGCCCAGTGACACAACGCGTGCGCGTGTCTACCCTGGCAAAAATTGGTGTTGCATCCTCAAATATCCCCCCTCTGTCATTCCAGTATACCGGTTGGATAGTAGTGTTCACAGCTCGTGGATTATGATAATCAGATCATCCACAACAAATTGGGTAGTGTAAACCCTTATCATCAGTATCCAACAGTGGTTTTGAATGGTTCTGAACACTGCTCAAGTATCAGGAAGATAGCCAATGAAAATTAAATGCCCCATGTGGATCACCACAATGAGTAGATCCACGATCCAACACGATCCACAAAAGTTTCTGATGGTATCTGATATTAGAGAAAGGGATGACCGAGAGGATATATATATATAATATTGTAACAAAAATATTTATAAATTATATAATATGGTATATACGTATATATGATCCCGTCTTCCGACCGCGAGGTCCCCCCCCCCAATGGTATGGGTCCCCAGGTAGCACCCCCCCGCCCTTCTATTTGCAAGCTATTGGCAGCATTTCTAAGGTCCAGCCTCGTATTTGCTAGGTTTTTGCAGCGATTCTGACTACCAGCCTCGCATTTACTAGGTACATGCTACCTTTTAGACGACCTACGTAGCACACATACTCCCGCAAAGTACCTACGTGCTACCTCTAGTCATATATACATGTGCTATGTATCTACTTCCTATATATATATATGTGTGTGTTTAGATGTTTTAGATACGTACGTGTATATATATATATACACATATTCGTATTTAAATACATATATATATATATACACATAAAGATGTATAAGCACACATACATACAAAATCATACATAGATATATATATATATATATGTACACATACACATATATATAAATATTAATATATGTGCACATACATGTTTGTATATATATATACACACATATAAGCCTATATTTATATACATGTCATATAAATATATACACGTACATATTTACATATGTATATATATATATATATTTATTTATATTTATATTTATATTTATTTATTTATTTTATGTACACATACACTTTCATAAATATAAATGTATATATATATATTAGATATTTATTTGTATATATACACATACATATTTACATATCTGCGTATATATATATATACGCAGTACCACACCCCAACCACACCACAGGGGGGGTCGGGAAACATAGTTCCTGCATATCCATACCCAGTCCTACTACTAACTACTACTCACTACTACTAACTACTACTAACCCCCCCACCCCCTACCCACCCACATGGGGGGGGCGGGGAACATAGCTCCTGTATATCCATACCCGTTCCTACTACTAGCTACTACTCACTACTACATACTACTAACTACTACTAATCCCCCCCACCCCCCTACCCACCCACAGGGGGAGGCGGGGAACATAGCTCCTGTATATCCATACCCATTCCTTCTACTAACTACTACTCACTACGACTAACTACTACTACTACTACTACTACTACTACTACTACTACTACTAGTACTACTACTACTACTACCACTACTACTACCACCACCACCACCACCACCCACCCACAGGGGGGGGCGGGGAACATAGCTCCTGGTGCGAGGGAAAAACATGTAGGGTAAATTTTTGCGAAAACCGCGCCGCGCCACATAGTACGTGTTTTTCCCTGCCACGGGGGGGGGACCTGGGAGGGCTGCATCATATATATATATATATATACAGTATATACACACATAATAGTTGTCCCCCAATATTAATACTCCTCTAGAAACCATGGTTTAGTACTTGACCAAATTGGGGGGCATGTTTTTTGTTGGTATATGATATTTCTATAAATCCAAATATCCCCCTTTCAAAATGTTTAGCCCATGTTAAACAATTCCATGGTCATTTCTGTTTGATGGGATCAGTGACCTGCGGTCACCTGTCACTGGTTTCAACTGCCCACGGTCGCTGGTGGAAAGCATCCGATGCAGGCCGCATGGCGGTAACAAAATGTGGCACAAAGTGCGCCCGGATGTGACCCTCGCCGAATCCGGCGTTCCCACTCCCTTTTTGTCTTTCAAGCGGGGTCGTACCACTGAACAAGAAAATGCTAGTTTCACAGAAAGAGAATCATATGACAAAACAGCAGATGCACGTCATCCTTAATCAGTAAAAATATGTAGAAAACACATGCTAGTCCTTCACAATGCGCGCCTCGCAGGAGACTTGGGTTCTGGGAACCTTCACTTCAAACAGGGCATGCAATGTCCAATTCAACATGTGAAGCTGCCGCTTTGATGTCTGGCACAAACCGCGGCTGGCTCGCAACTCTCGGGCACAACATGGCCGGACATGAAGGGACTTTGAAAGCCCCAACAGATCAAGGAAGGTTTTGAAGGCATTCTGAACATGGCAAATCTAGACTAATACGAAATACCCTGCATAAAACAAGGGAATCGGCTGACTCGCCGCCATGCAACTGTCGGCATGATTTTTTCTTCATTCTCAGGATGAAACGTTGAAAACCAGGTGTTTTCTGCATTTCTCATGTTTGGAAGGCATTTAGAGAATATCATTTTGTACTGCGTGGGCCAATTCAAAATGAAGAAAATGGTATTTCGTGCAGGCGAAACAACTATTTTTTAACCACGTCGGGAAAATTTGGAAGTGTTTGTTGATCGAAAAAATCCCCTGCCCAAACGGTTTAGAAGCATCTTTTCTCAACTCTGCCACAAGCATGTGGGAAGTTCTTCCAAGATGGAACTTGTGATGGAAGCATTATGCCTCCACTGGAAGCTTCGCGCCCACTTCCAACGATTTTCGTTGGTTCCTCCATGGGATTGTCTTTTTGGGCAAAAGCGATTGGTTTCCATTTTGTCAATTTTTTTGGTATGTGCAAGCGCAGCAACATGCTTTCAGCGTAACATCAAACTGATGTTCGCGCACGTCAACAACATGTGCAAGCGTAGCTATATTCTATGAACGTAACATGAAACTTGTGCTCGCACATGTTAACAGCACGCGCAAGCGTAGCAACATATTCGATCAACGTAACATCAAGCTGATGCTCGCGCACGTCAACAACATGTGCAAGTGTAGCAGCATATTCTATGAACGTAACATCAAACTTGTACTCGCGCACGATAACAGCATGCGCACGCGTAGCAACATATTCTATGAACGTAACATCAAATTTATGTTTGTGCACGTTAACAACATCTGCAAACCTAACAACATATTCCTTTTTCCCGTAGCATGCCGAAGGAGGTTATTAGCCCCACCCCACCCCAACCCATGTCTAACGTAGCATCACGTAGGCGTGCAAGTGCCAAGGAACGTTATTAGCCCGAACGTTATTAGCCCACCCCTCTAACCTAGCATCATGTTGGCGCGCAAGTGCCAAGGAACGTTATTAGCCTCACCCCACCCCACCCCATCTCTAACGTAGCATCATGTTGGTGTGCAAGTGCCAAGGAACATTATTAGCCCCACCCCACCCCACCGTACCATGACCGAAGCACACCTTGCACAACAACGAAGTATACGATAGCAAAAAATAACAACCCTCCTGGGGCGGCGAGTCAGCCGATAGCCTAGACAACAACAATGAAACGCATTCAAGGCATTCTCTTCTTAGATTCTCTTCTGCGGGGGCTTACATTCTTCCCGGTGAAATTTCCAACTGCTTGGAACAGCGTCACCGGGGAAGACACGAATTAACCTTCCATTTTATTCCTGAAAAAAAAACTTAAAACCAGTGGGAAAATGACAGAAGCGGTTAAAGATTGGCCAAAGCAGATAGATTTGGACTTCCTTCCTTAGACCTCTAAACAGCCGAGCTATGAACACACATTGTGTTGACCTGGGATTTCTACTGCGGCCCCTTTTGAAGCTGTGGGGGTAAATAAACAAGTACCTGGAACATATCAGATATTGAAATCGTGCCGAAAAAAAATGCCAAACGAATTACCGACTTGAAAATGTCATTTTGGGACCCTGCAACTTGCACTGAAAACGATTACATATTTCAAGTTGCCAGCAGAACCCACCCAAGCTGGCATTATTCATAGGGGGTTATTATTACAGAAGTTGAACTTCCGGGACCATGGTTTTCTTTGCTCACGGGATGGTATTTAATCCCACGTTAACATTAGCGTACCAAGAACCAACCAAGCGGAAACGCGGTAAAATCGCAATATGTTTGTGCAGAATAATGACCTATACAAGTAGGACTGAAGGTATAAAGACCTTTTCCACAACATGGTTTCAACGCCTGTAAGAGGCCGTGTCGGTAACGACATCAGACAATCACAGGATGATGGTAGAATTGTCCGAAACTGGTAGTAATTTGCAAATGTTTATTTTTCTTCAGAAAATGTGTGGTTCCAAATTTCAAATTCCATGGACAAGTCACCTCAAAATTGGAAAATCTAGTGTTTTACCACAACAAAAGTAAACAACTGTAATTTGTCCCCCGAGAGCTATGTGTGGAAGTGCAAGAGAAGTTAGGAGCTTAGCGTGACGTATGTGTGGATATGCAACAGAATGAATGGCCAGCAGCGAAGCATGATGTATGTGTCGAAGCGCAAGAGAACGTCCAGCAGCGTAGCATGACGTATGTGTGGAAGCGCAACAGAATGTCCAGCAGCGTAGCATGACGTATGTGTGGAAGTGCAACAGAACTTATCCAGCAGCGTAGCATGCCATATGTGTGGAAGCGCAACAGAACATCCAGCAGCGTAGCATGACGTATGTGTGGAAGCGCAACAGAACGTCCAGCAGCGTAGCATGCCGTATGTGTGGAAGCGCAACAGAACATCCAGCAGCGTAGCATGATGCATGTGTGGAAGCGCAACAGAACGCCCAGCATCGTAGCATGACGTATGTGCGCAAGTGCAAGAGAACGTCCAGCAGCGCAGCATGACGTATGTGTGGAAGTGCAACAGAACATCCAGCAGCGTAGCATGATGTATGTGCGGAAGTTTAAGAGAACGTCCAGCAGTGTAGCATGACGTACGTGTGGAAGTGCAACAGAATGTCCAGCAGCGTGCTTAGCATGACGTATGTGTGAAAGAGCAACAGAACGTCCAGCAGCGTAGCATGCCGTATGTGCGGAAGTGCAAGAGAACGTCCAGCAGCGTAGCATGCGTATATGTGGAAGCGCAACAGAACGTCCAGCAGCATAGCATGACGTATGTGTGGAATTGCAACAGAATGTCCAGCAGCGTAGCATGACGTATGTGTGTCCAGCAGCCTAGCATGACGGAAGTGTGGAAGTGCAAGAGAACGTCCAGCAGTGTAGCATGACGCACGCGTGGAAGTGCAAGACAACGTCCAGCAGCCTAGCATGACATATGTGTGGCAGCGCAACAGAACGTCCAACAAGGTAGCATGACGTATGTGTGGAAGTGCAACGTCCAGCAGCGTAGCATGACATATGTATGGAAGTGCAACAGAACGTCCAGCAGCGTAGCATGACGTATGTGTGGAAGTGCAACAGAACGTCCAGCAGTGTCGCATGACAGATGTGTGAAAGTGCAACAGAACTCCAGCAGCGTAGCATGACGGATGTGTGGAAGCGCAACAGAACATCCAGCAGTGTAGCATGACGTATGCGTGGAAGTGCAAGACAACGTCCAGCAGCGTAGCATGACATATGTGTGGAAGCGCAACAGAGCGTCCAGCAGCGTAGCATGACGTATGTGCGGAGGTGCAAGAGAACGTCCAGCAGTGTAGCATGCCGTATGTGTGGAAGTGCAACAGAAAGTCCAGCAGTGTAGCATGACGTATGTGTGGAAGTGCAACAGAACGTCCAGCAGCGTAGCATGACATATGTGTGGAAGTGCAAGAGAACGTCCAGCAGTGTGGCATGACGTACGTGTGGAAGCGCAACAGAACATCCAGCAGCGTAGCATGACATATGTGTCGAATTGCAAAAGAACTTACCATGTAGTTGAAATCGAAACGACGAACGTTATGACCCCACCCCACCCCAACCCCCATCCCCTCCACCCTCCCACCCCCAAAATATGAACACACGCATGGCCTTTGACTGGCGTTGACACCCACAACATGAATCGGAAGAATTCATAGCAGTGGGTCTCATACTTCATTTAAGACCGTCAAACGGATGCTTTCCCCAATTTTAGGGGGTGAAGGTTTAAAAATTGGAAAGCCTAGCTCTGAACAGCATTGCCTGGGTGTATCTGAATATCCTGACATCATCCCCCCCTCAGCACATCTGACCAGGACTGTCTTCTTTAAATCTATGCAAGCCAGCAGCGATTGTTGGATGGAAAGCCAGTACCACAGGTTTCGCTTACACGTAGGAACCTCGTCCGTCAATAGAGCATCGGAATTTCACTGCATCGACACAGAGACCGATTGAAAAAAAAAATGCAACCTGGCACTTCTAGGCTGGGACTCTACCAGCATCCGGATCAAAGATTAACGCTGCAAACTGACTCTGCTCAGGCAGCCACAGGCTCACACATTGAGGAAAGAAGCATAACTTTTTCCTGATAGGCATTGCCAAAAGCATGGGAAAGCACAGGCCTCTATGTTCCGGGGCAAGATATGGATGGATGATGATAGAACAGAATTCCGCAGGATTTATCGAAGAGGCCAGTCCTCACATTCCACGTCATCATCACCAGCTTGCTATATGTGTAATATGCACTGGACACATGCACATCACATGCTATATTTTGCTGCTCATTATTCCTGATCATGCTAAATCCTCCACTGGCCCCATACTTTGCATTACATGTCAGGCGGCGACGCCGAAAAAAGCGACTTTCAGAGAGGACTTCCCGGAATCTCTGTGTCGAGCGGATCCACCGACGCTTGAAAAAGCAGTTCTATTTTGTCAGGCCACTTAGATGTCATTGGAGACCCTCGGTTGCGGCGACAGCAGGACATCGGAAAAATTGGAAAATCATCAGAGTTCGACACTTAAAAAAAAGCTTCGGTGGTATCCCCAACAACTGCAACGTTTTATTTTACAAATCTTTTTGAAGGGTGCTGCGAAGCCAAGCGCTGGAAACCCCGGTGAACCTGTTGAACCTGTGGGAAATAGCTTGGGGAGAGCTCCGTTGGGAGGGAGCAAGATGGAAGCGACGACAGGGTGGACGGAGGGGAAACCATGGGAAATAGCTTGGGACCTGGCCCTGCACCAAAAATTCCCAAAACCCTCCGCAACCTTCTCCGGAATCCTGTTGAACCTGACCTGGCTCTGCACGGCTCTGCACCAAAGCCTCCCAGAACCTTCTCCGGAACCTTCTCCAGAACCTTCTCCGGAACCCTGTTGAACCTGACTTGGCTTTGCACCAAGACTTCCTGAAACCTTCTCCGGAACCTTCTCCGAAACCCTGTTGAACCTGACCTGGCTCTGCACCAAAGCCTCCCAGGCCTTCTCTGGAACCGAACCTGACTTGCCTTTGCACCAAGGCTTCCCGGGCGTTCTCCGGAACCTTCTTCGGAACCCTGTTGAACCTGACCTGGCTTTGCACCAAAGCCTCCCAGACCTTCTCCTGACCCGGCACCTGCACCAGTGCACACCGGAGCTATTCTGGGCTGAAGACCCCATTAGCTTACGCTGTTGGGGAATAAATCCCATTCCTCTATGAATAAAAAGAAGCATAACTTAGTACAATCCTGCTTCAGTTATACTATTATGTTAACTGGTTTAATGCGGATTCTCATACGTATAAGAATCCCATCCCCCTACTATTGAACAGGTCCCAAATATGTTTAAATCCCCTATTCAACCATGGTTTCTGTAGAGGAAAGGAATAACTCCAAGATCGTCTCGCTCCGTCCCAGTTCTGTGCCTCGGCAGATGGGTTGAATCAACTCCCAAAGGAAGTCTCCGTGACGGTACCTGTGGCGCCGCGAAGTGGAACCATCCAATTCGGCGGATTCTTCTTGCCACGTTTTTTCGGGCTCAAAAAATTGGATGGATTTTTGCAGATGAATATCCAATCGGTGAAAATCATCAGCTCTCCCACTTTGACCCAGTCCCAATTCCAAAATTCCATGGACAAAAGCCCAAAAATTCTGCTGGCGACATCCCAAGTCCCACACCTCACCCCAGGGCAGGGCACCCTCCCCACTAAACCAGTCATAGCTAAAGACTTCGTCCAAAGAGAGCCTTTCCTCAGGTCGAAACTGGGTCAGTCATTAAAAGATCTGATGGCTCTCATCGTTCAAAACGTGGCGGACTGTGACTGGCATATGGACCATGTGGTCTTGTGGATACCCCCAACCCGGAAACTTCCTTGACTAACCACACCTGGCATTGAAAAATCCACATTTGAAAATGAGTTCCCCATTAAAATCTTCAAGTATTGAAGCATTGAAGCCCTCTTTATAAGGGACCTTCCCATTGCCATGTGGCTTAGGTACCAGAATTTCTGGGCTAACCCCGAAAATCCAATACTTTATAGTTGTTCAGTTGTCCATCATTTCGCACTTCATTTTTTTCTTTTTCGGCTGGCCATATCCCCATATCCCAGACTTCCTCAAGATCCTCCCAAGCATCTGAGGCATTTAAGGCCAGAAGGCCCTCGAGGATCTGTTTCAGTTCCTCAAACAAATAAATTGGGAGCCGAAAATCTCTTGGGATTCTTTAGGGGAGCGTAAATGAACATAGCCTAATTTTTTCACATCTGTTATTGGTTCCATGTCATTGATATCACAGATCCAGATTCTTGCTAATTGTTGATATCTTTAAAAATGCATGGAAAAAATATCCGGCAGCCCCATGCAAAAAGTCTAACAGTTGGTTTGTCTCTGGCCTCACTGAACACATCGTTGATGCTCTGTACTGGTGGGGTCTTCTTGATTTTGCCTTGGCCCGATGTCATGCTATGGCAGGGTTGTGGGCTCCTCCAGCTGGTGATCAAAAAAACAATGATAGGAAAATGTGCCCAACCGGTCCTCAAGACACAAAATTTCGGGATCGTGTCGTCTCCACCTGTAAAAATGATTCCTTGGACACCCTGAAGTGATGGAACATTTGCCAACCCCACCAGGCAGGGTCAAGGCGCAGCCTCAGTGCCATGGATCTTCCATGGAAAATTGTTGCTTTATTCAACAGATCGAACAACTTGTGTCACCCAGTGACATTCAGGTATTGCTCAAGATCATTGGCTCGAAACGACCCCGAAAATCGGATAAATCCGTACAGAAAACGACTCGCTACTTCCTTGGATCCATTTGGTAAGCTTAATTTGAACCATGCGTATGCCACGCCTTCGCACCTTTCAGAATTCAACCAACGTTGGGCTGTCTTGACGTCGAGTGACGTGTCCTCCAGAATCTCCGATGGCCGTGTTCTAACACATAGTCCTGGGCTTGTGCGGAGATCTGTTTATGTTGGCCATGTCAATCCCAGTTCGGGGAGCCTAAATGCTATCGATACAAGGGGGATGCGTCGTTTTGGCTGTAGCCAAGAAACCGTCCACTACCTTTATGGAGAATCACTGCAAAAGTCTTCTTGATCCATCCTGTCTTTTCAACGCCGCAAGAAGCAGCTAGAGTTGAAAGCGCCTTTTTCTTAGTTGGTTAATGCCAAAGAATGAACCTCTGGATGGTTGCGAAATCCTGCACCAGTTAATAGATGGTAAACATCCCATTCTAATCCCATTCTTTACAGTGTTTCATAGTTACCTCATAGTTTCCAAGTGGTTATGGGTCAAAATCCTGGTACACCCAAATGGTACCCTTGACAGTCATAGCTGGTATAGCTGGATGGTTATTCCCCAAACTATACACCTAATACGTTTTGACCCATCCCCAACTGATCTCCAAAGAAATCCCTGAAGCCTGAAGAGGGATCACCCATGCCTTGGTGAAGTCTCTGAGGGACATCCCATGGTGTGGCATGGAAAACAGGCTACACCCCAAAATGTGTGGCAAATGGAAAACATCATGATAAAGAACTGAGGCTATTCTCACACCCCATATGCTCCAGACTTCCAAACTCAGACCGAGCATCATAGCACTTGCATCGCCCCTGTACAGTCGACAGCCACGGGTAAATGCGGGCTGCAGCGCTAAATAAAACCTCGTGGCAATTTTTGGTGGGATTCGTGGCTGAAAACTCCGGGATGGAATCATTGTGAAACCAATTCCAAAGTTCTCTGGAAACTGCCAGAAGAAGCTTGTAAAGAAGTTGGCTTTGTGTTTTCTCAGATGTCGGAGAATCGTTTTCACACCACTGAGGCCACCCACTACCCCCAATGCAAAGCAGTCTAGCGCGAAGGAGTCATAGAAGGCGGACAGTGCCATTTCTGGAGCCTCCAAAGTCCATTTTTGGAAACTGCTCCATGAACCCTTGGCACCTGGTTGCTGGAAAATTCCTGTTTAAGAGGTCATCACGCGACTAACAGTCGGCTCCAGCATATACTGATCAGCTGAACAGTTGGTTCATGGTGTTCGATAGACTCTGGCGCTATGGCATGGTATGGGCTTATGCATAGAACCTCCTGCTATCGCTATCAACAATTCACTTCTTAGGTGAGTCGGATGCTAAGTTCCACGTGGAGGTTGAAGCCAAAAAAAACGTTAAACGGAAACGAGTTCTGCAACTCCCACAGGGCCAATTTCAGGCTGATCATTCATCATTCAGTTTAAAAAACTGCTAGGGTTTGAACACAAGCCAGAAATCTCCAGGTTTGCTGAGAAACTATCTCAGAAACCAACTTTGTAAATAAAAAAAAAGAAATCCCGAATTTCACCACTCAGACAACAAGAAAACAAACTACGATTTTTGCAAAAGAAATATAGAGCTATTGTTTCTGCAAAAAAAACACACCAAAAAAAAAACGCAAGTACGGAGAGGATTTGACCAAAAACAAATCTCAGGTCTCATGTCCTGAACAACTTGAAATCTCACGCAAACTCGAGAAATCGATCAACTTCCCTCTTCAAAAATCCAGCGTCAAAAAAAAAAAACGCGAGTTTTCCCAGCTTCGACAGGTGCCTGGTAGGAAGGTTTGCCGCGATGACCGCAAGTCACCTTTTGTCCCGGCACTGCCATGCTGAAATCGATCAACTTCACCTGGAAATGATGCCAGAAAGCCCCATTGGAATGTTGGAATGGTCGAATGGTGCTGTGCCCTATAACTGTAATGTCATATAATATATCATGTCATATATCATATATCCACTTGTAACTGGACCTGTGGGCCGTTTGGTGATCACCAAGACATACTGGTGTGTTTCAAAATAAGGTATATACCTCCAATTTATGGTCATTTTGACAGGGAAAAGGATGATTAACCAGTAAATTTTGGGTTTTTTCTATTTTTGGACAAAGGATCATCTGATAAAATGTGGGGTTGTCCCCACGCAGCTTATTTTTTATCATGGATTTTTCACCAAGCAAAATGCAGGTGGTTGAAACATGTTTTTCAACCATCCGAATCAAAAGGGTGTCCCGAAAAGGTCACCCTTTTCGAACACGGCTCCATGGAAGCAGAACTGCTTGGACTATCACCTAGAAACTGCTTGGAACTTTCAAGTTTTTAAGGCGAAAAACATCAAAAAAACATGTCATTGATTGTTGGAATATCATTGCAATACCTCTGATGGCAAGCCTTCAAAAGAGCTGAGACATTGGTCAAAAGCCTGTACTAGTTTCTGGTTAGGAACATACTTTCCAAAGGTAATTCTACCTTTTTTATACAGAATGTGTCCCAAAAAAACCAGATCAATAGAACCGAACTTTGAAAAGTGTCACATGCCCGAAATCTTCGCTGCACCTGATATCTGCCATCTACTTCCTGACGCAGCGGATGGTCACCATCGAATGTGCCATGTGCTATGGTCCATGCGAGTCCGAAACAAGGACTGCCAAAATCTGTAAGTGCTCCCAAAAAATTGTAGGGACTGGTTCTGTATCTTGTAGGGGCACCCCACGCGTGGTAACTACAAGGCTACTTGCTTGAGGTAGTCCAAACACTACCTAGGCTAGAATCAAAGCGTCCTTGCCCATACTGCCAGTTGAAAAAGTGTCCTTTGTTACAAGGATGTTTTCCATGGAGATGTCGCAGTGCGCAATGTAGCGATTGTGGAGCCACCGCATCGCCGAAAAAATCCTGATAGGCCCAGTGATGCCGGGTGATTGTCGTTGGCGAAGTCAACACTTCTTTTCGGCCAACCCAGAATATATGCATGTATGCCATATATATATATACTTCCAGATGGTATGTCAGAAACTATGTCAGAATAATGTGTCAGCGGGATCACTGGAAGAAATACCAACGTAGCTACCGAGTGAACCAAGGCTCTGCACCATAAACGGTTGAAGCTCCTGGCGGAGATACAGATTGGGATGCACTGGGGGCGATACACATGTGTTTGTTATGGGCGATGCACATGTATTTGTCATGGGCGATACACATGTGTTTGTCATGTGTCAATGCATGCATAATTACATATATATACATATGTATACATATGTATACATATAAATATATACATATAAATATATGTGTGCACACATGTAGTTATCTAGTTTCTTACAACATAGCAGACACCATGTTATCTTTCATGGTGTTTACTTTGTCAACGTACAAACAACAATTCTTCGAGAAAGCGGGATTCCTTGATTCTCCATCAGCAAGTGGATATCAGTAGATTTGAAGCGTTCCTTACCTGTTAGAACCAAATAATAATGTCCTGGGTCCTGTATCAAATGAACAAAAATGTGCGTGATATATATATATATATATTATATAAATATATATATATTATATAAATATATATATATATATACACATGTGTGCTTGCATATGCATGATATACAGATGCGTATATTGTGTATGTATATGGATATGTGTCTGTGCACGTATGTATACACTGGTAGGACAAAAAGTTGGGCTTGTTGAGTTTCCGTCAGTGAACTTGTCTGGTTTCTTCTTCTGCACACCCTTTCCCCTTAGAATCCTAGCATGGAGCTGCGTCGTAACCCAGTCGACTTTCCACCCTCCAAAAGTTTTTAATCTTATAGATTTAAGGTGATAATTGACCATCCCACACCTGCCACACGAAATGGTCTTGGAAATGTGATCCGCGGTTGACAGACATGGGTGCTTTGTCAAGCTTTCAAGAAGCATAAATTTTGTTCCTCTTGAAGGGTAAAGGAAGCATATTTAGTGGGAACTGTCAAGTCCGTTGCTGCTTGCTGCATGTTCTCGAGCTTGGTCATTATCATCCACATAACATCTGTATCCTCTGGCTTCAAAGCTTTTCCGTGCAGCGCCCTTTCCTTCTTCATTGTCGCCATGGTGTCTCATCTGCAACTTTGTCAGCGTGCATTGGTGTCTGCGCTCCTGGCGGTGGCAGCCGTCCTGAGAACGTAGAGCCAAGTGTCAACAGAGATGCAGACCCACCATGCCTGCGTGCAGCGTATGGCACAGTTCTACGCAAAGCACGGGGCGGCACCGATGGTCAGGCCTTGAAAAGCCTGCGTGCTGCAAAGGCCGCTTGGGAACAGGAATTGAACAACAAGGGCCCCCAAGGCAGACCAGCGGGCCACGAAGCAGTGAACCGCATTGCAAGTTCTGCTGTGCTGCTCACCTATCAGTCCTTCACCTCCTTGGACTAATGGCGCAGCGGCGCAGGTTTGTCAACTGTTTGAAAGCCAACATGTCGTCTTGGAATGTGAAGTATTGGTGTGCCACTTTTGGGACTTGCAAGTCTGGCCGTTTGCATGTGCACCTGATGGTGCAGTTCTGGGCGAAGCAAGACAGAAGCAGCTGCGCATTTGCCTTTGAAGGCATCAATCCCGAAGTCAACGCCCGCAATTACTTGGGCGAGGGTGTTGGTAGGCAAAACCCACAACAGAGCATCGATCGTGGCTTTTTCTGTGTCTTCGAAAAGAAGCTTGGGGCTGTGGTCGATGAAGGTGGGCACGAGTGCGTCACCGGGAACTACGTGCCGACGTGGTGCAGCCAAGATGGTGCGGCCACATACAGGGTACAAGGGAAGTGGCCAGAGGCTCTTTGGAAGCATTACAAGCTGGACCATGCCACTTATGAAGAATACCTCTTTCTGACCCGCGATGGTGTCCAAGCCCGCAAGAGGAACTTGGATGCATGCAAAGCATGGTCTGAAACGCAGACTGAGGAAGCTGAGATTGCGGCTACAGTGAAACGGATCCGCTCCAATCCACCACTTTATAAGCTTTTCCCAGCTGTGCCAACTGTGTCAGCTTGGCTGGAGCACTTCAAGACTGACTTGTTGAGATATCCTCTTCTCACTTTGCTTGGTGCATCCGCTTCAGGGAAGACGGAATACGCCAAGAGCCTCTTCCACAACCCGCTTGAGTTGAAGGTGGGCAGCAGCGAGGTCTTCCCTGCGAAGATGGTTGAATTCAAGCGAGGGGTGCACGATGCCCTCATCCTTGGTGATGTCCATGACCTTGACTTCTTGGTTTCGCACCAGGAGAAGGTTCAGGGCAATTATGACAGCCGCATTGAATTCGCAACCACGCAGGGAGGGACTTGCTTCTATACCAAGTATTTGCTCAAAGTTCCCACAGTGGTCACCGAGGTTACTTGGAGGCCAATGACTGGCTCAGTAAACCACAGCATCGTGTTGTGGTTGAATGGCCGCCATCCTCCTCTTAGGCCACGTGCACTCATTCAAGCGGTTCTGTGGTGTCAAGCCAATGCCAACAACAGTCAATGTGCTTGGAAAAAGCTGGGGCTTGAGTGTGCAGGGTTTCTGTTGCCGGTTTCTGGGATACAGCCTAGAACCACCAAAATCTAGCCCGGGGTACGACACATGCCCCCTCCACCTGTACAAACCAAAACCCACCTGCCAAAATCCACATTCTTGCAACTTTCTTTCAGAAAGATGTATATAGGTCAGCACATGCAAGGCACCTCTGGGAACTGAACTTGTGGAGGCCTAACTGACTGGCCGACACATCTCCATCTGAGGCTGTTGAATCTCTGATCCCTTGGCTCCGACTACCGAGGGCTTGCTATATACGCAGACACTCTCGGCCATGGTTTTGGTGTGTGAAAACATACACCCTCGAGGATTGGATTTCCAAAACCAACGCAAAGTGGTGATTCTGCGGGATGCGCAAGGCTTTTCATGTGTGGACATAGCTGCACAAGTGAAAAATTTGGCTGGCAAGCGGCCATCTCCAAGGACTTGCTGTCAGTACAACAAGCAATTTTCAATGTCACGTGGCAGGAAAAAACTGCTTACAACAATTGTGGCCGTCGGCTTTGGAAGCTGACAGCAGATACGCAAGGATTTGTGTTGCGCTCCTTGCGGAGGATGAGGAAGCAAGGGATGTGCACCACAAAGTCTTTGCAAGCTGAGCTGGCCCTGGTGTAGCAGTTGATCAAAGCACCATCCGCAAGTTTTTGCAGCCAAAAGGCTACAGATGGCTACCTCCAGGGCAGAAGCGCAAGTACACTCCCCAGCAAAGAGTGAGAGGAAGGCATTTGCCGAAGCTGTCGTGGCACTCGGGCCACGTCAGCTGCGGCAGAAGTTGTCTTTCTCTATGGATGGCTGCGTCCTAACCATGCCTCCCAAAAATCCGACTGACAGACTTAACTACTTTCGCTCTGGCCAAACTCACATGTGGCGGTTGAAGTCAGAAAGGCTAGAGCCTTCTCTGGCGGGGCAGGATTGCTTCGCAAAGCAGAGCCCCTTCAATAGATGCATCCCGCTCTGGGGTGGCTTGAGCGAAGGAGGTTTTGCAACTCTAGTATTGTCATGCAAGAAAGAAGCTCACCAAGGCTGAGTGGATTCGTGTCTTGCAAGCTGGAAACGTAGCATCTGCAATCAAGAGCCTACGCCCGGTCAAACGCATGGACCGTGGCATGTGCTTTGCGACAATGAGGCCTTCTTGGTGTCAAGTGATTGCCGAGTCGAGCACCAGAAGGCCAAAATACATTTGTGGAGGATTCCTGCCAAATCACCTGATTTAAATCCAATCGAGAGATTCTGGTCATACTTGCGCAAGCGGCTTAATATAAGTTAGATCTGCAAGATGCATTGAAGAGCAGGCCGTGGATTGGCAAGTTGGCATACAAGACCAGAATCAAGAATGTGCTGAATTCTGCGTACGCACAAAATGCAGCCAAGCGGATCGCCAAAGGCTACATCAAAACCTGCCGGGAGGTGGTCTCCTCCTCTTAGGCCACATGCACTCATTCAAGCGGTTCTGTGGTGTCAAGCCAATGCCAACAACAGTCAATGTGCTTGGAAAAAGCTGGGGCTTGAATGTGCAGGGTTTCTGTTGCCGGTTTCTGGGATACAGCCTAGAACCACCAAAATCTAGCCCGGGGTACGACACATGCCCCCTCCACCTGTACAAACCAAAACCCACCTGCCAAAATCCACATTCTTGCAACTTTCTTTCAGAAAGATGTATATAGGTCAGCACATGCAAGGCACCTCTGGGAACTGAACTTGTGGAGGCCTAACTGACTGGCCGACACATCTCCACCTGAGGCTGTTGAATCTCTGATCCCTTGGCTCAGACCACCGAGGGCTTGCTATATACGCAGACACTCTCGGCCATGGTTCTGGTGTGTGAAAACATACACCCTCGAGGATTGGATTTCCAAAACCAACGCAAAGTGGTGATTCTGCGGGATGCGCAAGGCTTTTCATGTGTGGACATAGCTGCACAAGTGAAAAATTTGGCTGGCAAGCGGCCATCTCCAAGGACTTGCTGTCAGTACAACAAGCAATTTTCAATGTCACGTGGCAGGAAAAAAACTGCTTACAACAATTGTGGCCGTCGGCTTTGGAAGCTGACAGCAGATACGCAAGGATTTGTGTTGCGCTCCTTGCGGAGGATGAGGAAGCAAGGGATGTGCACCACAAAGTCTTTGCAAGCTGAGCTGGCCCTGGTGTAGCAGTTGATCAAAGCACCATCCGCAAGTTTTTGCAGCCAAAAGGCTACAGATGGCTACCTCCAGGGCAGAAGCGCAAGTACACTCCCCAGCAAAGAGTGAGAGGAAGGCATTTGCCGAAGCTGTCGTGGCACTCGGCCCGCGTCGGCTGCGGCAGAAGTTGTCTTTCTCTATGGATGGCTGCGTCCTAACCATGCCTCCCGAAAATCCGACTGACAGGCTTAGCTACCTTTGCTCTGGCCAAACTCACATGTGGCGGTTGAAGCCAGAAAGGCTGGAGCCTTCTCTGGCGGGGCAGGATTGCTTCACAAAGCAGAGCCCCTTCAATAGATGCATCCCGCTCTGGGGTGGCTTGAGCGAAGGAGGTTTTGCAACTCTAGTATTGTCATGCAAGAAAGAAGCTCACCAAGGCTGAGTGGATTCGTGTCTTGCAAGCTGGAAAGGTAGCATCTGCAATTAAGAGCCTACGCCCGGTCAAACGGATGGACCGTGGCATGTGCTTTGCGACAATGAGGCCTTCTTGGTGTCAAGTGATTGCCGAGTCGAGCACCAGAAGGCCAAAATACATTTGTGGAGGATTCCTGCCAAATCACCTGATTTAAATCCAATCGAGAGATTCTGGTCATACTTGCGCAAGCGGCTGAATAAGTTAGATCTCCAAGATGCATTGAAGAACAGGCCGTGGATTGGCAAGTTGGCATACAAGACCAGAATCAAGAATGTGCTGAATTCTGCGTACGCACAAAATGCAGCCAAGCAGATCGCCAAAGGCTACATCAAAACCTGCCGCGAGGTAGTCCGCAAAAGCGGTGCTGTTGCCGATTGAGGATCTTGGGAAACGTCCATCCTCTTTCTCTGCAATGCTACACCTGTGCCGTGACGCACGGGTAGGACAAAAAGTTGCGCTTGTTGCGTTTCCGACAGTGAACTTGCTTGGTTTCTTCTTCTGCACACCCTTTCCCCTTAGAATCCTAGCATGGAGCTGCGTCGTAACCCAGTCGACTTTCCACCCTCCAAAAGCTTTTAATCTTATAGATTTAAAAGCGGGTGATAATTGACCATCCCACACCTGCCACACGAAATGGACTTGGAAATGTGATCCGCGGTTGACCGACATGGGTGCTTTGTCAAGCTTTCAAGAAGCATAAACTTTGTTCCTCCTGAAGTAAATATAGATATACATATACATTTACATATACATACACATATACATATACATGTACATTTACATGTACATGTACATATACATGTACATGTACTGTATATGAACATACATACATTTATACATATATATATATATACATATATATATACTTATATACATATATACACATATACATATATACATATATACATATATACATATATACATATATACATATATACATATATACATATATACATATATACATATGTACATATGTACATATATACATATATACATATATACATATATACATATATACATATATACATATATACATATATACATATATCCATATATACATATATACATATATACATATATACATATATACATATGTACATATATACATATATACATATATACATATATACATATATACATATATACATATATACATATAGACCTAAATACATATATACATATATACATATATACATATATACATATATACATATATACATATATACATATATACATATGTACATATATACATATATACATATATACATATATACATATATACATATATACATATATACATATATACATATATACATATATAGATATATAGATATATACATATATGCATATATGCATATATATATATGATGTATATGATATATATGATATAAAGGTGACAGGACATGACATGACATGACACAACACAACATTGTATAGCACCGCATGAAAGTTGATTGCATACATAGACACACATCATATGGGGGGGTCCGGAAATCGGGGGTACCCCCAAATGGTTGGTTTATAATGGAAAATCCTATTAAAATTTAAAATGGGTGATTTGGGGGTACCCCCATTTCAGGAAACATCC
Organism: Cladocopium goreaui; assembly: GCA_947184155.2. Lineage (NCBI taxonomy): Eukaryota > Dinophyceae > Suessiales > Symbiodiniaceae > Cladocopium > Cladocopium goreaui. Next base: position 31,390 of record CAMXCT020003954.1, read on the forward strand.
ATTGGACGCAGCACACGCAAACACAGTCATGCCATGCACAGCCATAGATTTCCCAACTTCCCAAGAGCTCCTTCTCACGCTCATGTCCAGGGTTGACGCCCTTAGACACGAAGCAGAATAAGTCTCCTGCACTGCAGCCGCTGCCAAATGAGGGAAATCAACTAAAAAATCTGAGGATCCAAACACTACAAAACGAGGTGAAATTGTTCATGAAGCTACCAATGTGGATATAAATCGGATTGGCAAGACCGATTGACAAATTGGGATCTAATCGACTTAAGAACGGGTAGGTAAACAAGCAGCCAAAACCAGATACAAGATTTTCAACCATGCAAGTTTGTGATGATATTTACTCAAAAAGGTCTATCCCAACAACCACCATTTGGGGTTTTGGCCACTGGTCAAAAAGAAAAATCAGCGGCTTGCAATTGGATTGCCGAATGTTCTCGGCAACTGATACTTTTGAAGTCAGCATTTATGCACATTGCTTTCGGCTGCAGCTCATGCCGGGATTTGTTTCAGCCTTCCAAAAGGCAACTTACAGGTCCACTGTGGCTCTACCACAGGGCACATACCCTTTAGTAATTCAATATAGGTATGGAAAATAACCATCTTCGTCTATAAATGGGCCATCTTCCATAGCTATGTGCGTGTTGAATCGCGGCTACGTGCCTTCAGTGGCCAGACTTGAGACGCAGTAGGTCCAACTACCTTGGCCAACTTGTGTAGATGATCTGTAGATGTATGTATTTAATACACATAGCGACTATAAATGACGAAGAAACAATTGCGGTTTGAGGTTCCCGACTGTCCATGAAAATCCCCATGGGTTCACAGATGAAGGGCACTGCTTTCCTGACATCTGAGCCAGGAATGGACGCAAAAATGGAACGGCCAAATTGAGATGCAATTTTTGTGGGTTAACATCCTATCAGGGTTGCTCCTAACACCCCAAACACAAGTGGCAACACAATAGTATAATTAGAGAGAAAGAGGTGGCTGTCATTCGCCCATCAGTTGGAGCAACCCTAATGGTTGTCGCTGAGTATCCCGTTCTTGCGACCCTTGTAGAACCGGCTTATACGGCCCGTAAGAAAAGCCCAATGGATGGCCCAAAAGCTGCACCAAGCGCCACCTTTGGCACCAAGCGTCTTGCTTAAATATCTCACAATGCCTAGATCCATCCATGGGTTCTCTGTATCGCGAGGATACGCCTTTCGATGCTCTTTATGACCTGAGCCGGAGCATCAAACTGCAGGATACTCCGCTAGCGGTCAGAATCAGAAACTTTGTTTCATCAACTTGTGCTTACGTGGTGGTTTGGGTTGGTGGTTTGGAAGTCTGGGAGTTGATGGTTTTGTAAACTTAGAAAAAACAAAAAATATCAAACCCTGCAAACAATGAAATCGTTGAAAATAGAGACAGTAAATTTAAAACAACAATGATTGCTACCAGATTAGGTTTGTTTTTGAATTGATATTCATCTTGTATCTCGGAAAACGTACACTTGTTTAATGTCCAATAATTTCACGTGATTGTTTAATTGATTATTGAATTCTAGTGCATTTTTCTGTACTTGTCTATTTATTTTTGAAATGGGGGAAAGACAGTTTCTTGAAACCGTGTGGTCCTATCCTGTGCTCTGACTGATGCAGGTTTCATGGATTTTCCATGGAGCTTCCCTGCAGGTTTCATGTTGGTTACATGCTGGGTTTGCAAATTTAGCTTACTGGTGGGTAACCTCCATGACAACTTCCTGGAACCTGCATGGAATCTGCATGGAACCTCCATGGAACCTGCATCAGGCAGAGTGCATGATAAAACCAGCAAGTGTAGATAGAGGCATCACCTCCATAACGCACATGGAAACTGCATGAAATCTACATCAATTCTCCATGGAACCTGCATGGAACCTCCATGAAAACTGCATCAGTTAGAAGGCGCCATGCAACCATCACGTTTAGACACAAGAAACAACGGTTACTTACATGAAACCTCCATGAAACCTACATCAATTCTCCATGGAACCTGCGTGGATACTCCATCAAGGAAGACGCCATACAATCATCAGGTGTAGATACAGGGAACATGTTCGAGTTTTTTTTACTGGACACTACGTGGAAACCATCAGACGCTTTGATGCAAATCGATCGCAAATCGATCGTAACTAAATTGATCGCACAAAAACTGTTATAGCATCTGTGCGTTTTGATGTCGTTTTCACTAGGCCATCTGTCTTTGCTGATGTTTCTTTTGGTTTCTGTACTGGAAAAGTCAAATTCTTCCAGAATTTCTATTTATCCTGAGTGTTCGTTGCTTGGCGGTTTTGATGTTGGCAAGGCCAGCGTTTCAAGTGTGGACTTTGTAATGTGTCATTTTGATGTAGGATTTCGACGTTGTTTTGCAATCATTTTGCGCTCCTTTGTCGATCGATTTGACATCGGCCTAAAAACGAATAAGAAGGCCATAAAACAACATCAATATGACATCGACAAGAACCTAAGGCCTGTAGAAAACGGCACTTGCCAATTCATATATTCATATGGTTTGGTGATCATAGAATCCAAGATGACATAAGTGAGTTCATTTCTCTTGGTGGTTTCGTCTTTTAAATAACTTAGTTTGCAATATTATATGTTAGGAACCTCCATCAAGTTGACACCGAGACAGACATAAAACTCCATCAAAATGACATCAAACAAAAATTCACATTTGAAACCTTGCCAAAATCGAAACCACCAAGCAGTGAACACTCAGGATAAATAGAAACTCTGGAAGGAATTGACTTTTCCAGTGCAGAAACAAAAAGGGACATCAACAAAGACAGATGACCTAGTGAAAACGACATCAAAATGCACAGATGCTATGACAGTTTTTGTGCGTTTTTTTACGATCAGTTTACGATCGATTTACGATCGATTTGCGATCAATTTGCGTCAAAGCGTCTGATGGTTTCCACGTAGTGTCCACTAAAAAAAAAGTCTCTGTTCCCTGTATCTACACCTGGTGCTTGTATGGCGCTTCTTTGATGGAGTATCCATGCAGGTTCCATGGAGAATTGATGTAGGTTTCATGGAGGTTTCATGTAGGTTCCGTTGTTTCTTGTGTCTAAACGTGATGGTTGCATGGCGCCTTCTAACTGATGCAGTTTTCATGGAGGTTCCATGCAGGTTCCATGGAGAATTGATGTAGATTTCATGCAGTTTCCATGTGCGTTATGGAGGTGATGCCTCTATCTACACTTGTTGGTTTTACCATGCACTCTGCCTGATGCAGGTTCCATGGAGGTTCCATGCAGATTCCATGCAGGTTCGAGGGAGTTGTCATGGAGGTTACACACCAGTAAGCTAAATCAGCAAACCCAGCATGTAACCAACATGAAACCTGCATGGAAACTGCATGGAAACTCCATGGAAACTCCATGAAACCTGCATCAGTCAGAGTACTGTACAGGATAGGACCGCAATGGAATTTGTTTCAAGAGAAACTGTTTTTTTTCTCTGCTTTGCTTTCATGTAGATTATTTAGATAGAATAGATAGGTAAGGTCACTTGGATAGAGTAGGCATATTAGATAGATCAGATAGAAAAGGTAGACTAGGTGGATTAGATAGATTAGATAGATTAATAGACAGACTTGAAAGATTAGAGAGGTTGGATTAGATTAGCTTAGATTAGATTAGATAAGATCAGAGAAGATTAGACTAGTTTGATAGACAAATAGACAAACAAACAAATAGATAGATTATGTAGATATATGAGATTGGTTGATAGATTGATAGATTGATAGATTGATAGATTGATAGATTGATAGATTGATAGGTTGATTGATAGATAGATAGATAGATAGATAGATAACAGACAAACAAATAGATATATTGGATATGATATATTAGATAAGTAAATAGATAGACAGACAGACAAACAAACAGATAGACAGATACTTAGAAAGATAGATTAGATTAGATTAGGTTAGATTTAGGTTTAGATTAAGATTAAGATTTAGCATTAGGATTTAGAATTAGGATTTAGAATTAGGATTTAGAATGAGGATTTAGCATTAGGATTTAGCATTAGGATTTAGCATTAGGATTTAGCATTAGGATTTAGCATTAGGATTTAGCATTAGGATTTAGCATTAGGATTTAGCATTAGGATTTAGAATTAGGATTTAGAATTGGGATTTAGAATTGGGATTTAGAATTAGGATTTAGAATTAGGATTTAGAATTAGGATTTAGAATTAGGATTTAGAATTAAGATTTAGAATTAGGATTTAGAATTAGGATTTAGAATTAGGATTTAGAATTAGGATTTAGAATTAGGATTTAGAATTAGGATTTAGAACTAGGATTTAGAACTAGGATTTAGAACTAGGATTTAGAACTAGGATTTAGAATTAGGATTTAGAATTAGGATTTAGAATTAGGATTTAGAATTAGGATTTAGAATTAGGATTTAAAATTAGGATCTAGAATTAGGATTTAGAATTAGGATTTAGAATTAGGATTTAGAATTAGGATTTAGAATTAGGATTTAGCATTAGGATTTAGCATTAGGATTTAGAATTAGGATTTAGAATTAGGATTTAGAATTAGGATTTAGAATTAGGATTTAGAATTAGGATTTAGAATTAGGATTTAGAATTAGGGATTTAGAATTAGGATTTAGAATTAGGATTTAGAATTAGGATTTAGAATTAGGATTTAGAATTAGGATTTAGAACTAGGATTTAGAACTAGGATTTAGAACTAGGATTTAGAATTAGGATTTAGGATTAGAATTAGGATTTAGAATTAGGGATTTAGAATTAGGATTTAGAATTAGGATTTAGAATTGGGGATTAGAATTAGGGATTAGGCGGGATTAGGATTAGGGATTAGAATTAGGGACTAGAATTAGGGATTAGAATTAAGGATTAGAATTAGGGATTAGAATTAGGGATTAGCATTAGGGATTAGAATTAGGGATTAGAATTAGGGATTAGGATTAGGGATTAGGGGTTAGGATTAGGGATTAGGGATTAGGATTAGGGATTAGGATTAGGGATTAGGATTGGGGATTAGGATTGGGGATTAGGATTGGGGATTAGGATTGGGGATTAGGATTAGGGATTAGGATTAGGGATTAGGATTTGGGATTAGGATTAGGGATTAGGATTAGGGATTAGGATTAGGGATTAGGGATTAGGATTAGGGATTAGGATTAGGGATTAGGATTAGGGATTAGGATTAGGGATTAGGGATTAGGGATTAGGATTAGGATTAGGGATTAGGATTAGGGATTAGGATTAGGGATTAGGATTAGGGATTAGGGATTAGGGATTAGGATTAGGGATTAGGGATTAGGGATTAGAATTAGGGATTAGGATTAGGGATTAGGGATTAGGATTAGGGATTAGGATTAGGGATTAGGGATTAGGATTAGGGATTAGGGATTAGGATTAGGGATTAGGATTAGGGATTAGGATTAGGGATTAGGGATTAGGATTAGGGATTAGGATTAGATTAGGATTAGATTAGGATTAGGATTAGGATTAGATTAGATTAGGATTAGATTAGATTAGGATTAGATTAGATTAGGATTAGATTAGATTAGGATTAGGATTAGATTAGATTAGATTAGATTAGGATTAGATTAGGATTAGATTAGGATTAGATTAGATTAGGATTAGATTAGATTAGGATTAGATTAGATTAGATTAGGATTAGGATTAGATTAGATTAGATTAGATTAGTTAAACAACAAATAAAACAAATACAAAACAGACAAAAAAAAAACACACATTTTTCAAATCTATTTTGCACATAACTCTGATTTCCCAGACTTCCAAACCACCAACCCAAACCGCCATATAAGTATAACCTGATTTCAGGTTAAGAAGAGAACGAGTATTAATTTTGCCAAAGATAGACTTTGTTTTTTGGCTTGAAAGGTCTGAAGTTTGACTATTTGCCAAATTCTCCGCGACAAAGCTACTGGAAGTAGTGACGAGCTAGTTCATTCCTCTAGGTCAAATTGGACTCACATATGGGGCTGGGTCAAAGTTGGTGGTATCCTGCTACAATAATGATATCATGAAAAGTCCATGGTACCCTGCTATACCAATCAATCTTTCTTGATATTCCCCATCGTATTTCCTGCGTGAAGACTATGTTCATATGGTTTTGTCTAAAAATAGTGTGCCCCAAAATCCAAGTGTTAATCACCATCTTCCGTATCATTTGACGGCCATAAATTTAGGTATACTACCCGCCCAATTTTCAGGTACAACACCCAAATCATATTCTCGAATATATATATATATATATCCCACTATATCCGCCCAAAACAGTCTCGCATATTCCCATCAATATACCCATCATACATCCAGTAGATATTCAGAATTATCCCTCACATCAAGTTATAAACCATCATGATTTATCCCATGATTTATCCCACTATTCATACATTGATAAACATAACTGCATGATGTATCACATGGATTATTATATATACAATATTCTATTAATTATCATTATCACTATTAGTTATCATTATCCCATTCATCCAATATTCATCACATCAAGTTATAAATACATCATGTTTATCCCATGATTTATCCCAGTATTCATCCATTGATTATGAATCCATCATATTGCCATCATATTCCCATTGTATCCCCATCTCCGCCTGTGGTTGTCCATGACTGTGGCATGACCTGGAAACAGAATCGGAAGCCATGGCCCAATGGCCCAATGATGAGAAACATGATGATGATGATGATCATCATCATCATCATCATAAACAACAATTATCATAAACCTTTGGATTATATAACCCAAACATAATCTGATTATGATAAATGATGACCAGCTGATGATAAATGATGACAAACGATGCTAAATGATCTGAGATATTCCATATGTGAAAACTCATCAGAGGGTAACCTTCCAAAAATCATCACTTTGAATCGGGAAACCACCATAAAATTGGGGACACCAATGGCCAGAGCTTTAACTTTAACCTTCCGAAGCTAACCTTCCAACATTGGGGAAGCCAATGGTTTGGGGATACTCCAATTTTGAGTAACACCCCCTTCAGAGTCATTTGAGTAGTATCAAAATTCTGTTGTTTCATATTCTCTAAATCATGTGAAGTTGAAATACAGTAGCAGGGTAGCACCAATAAATAAACCATATTTGAGGTTTCTTGAAACTGCTACCTTTTGACGTCTCCTTTTTCCGGCGACCTCAAATCCTGGTGATCAAGAGCGCTCCATGAAATCCCCAGCCTTCACGGCTACGAAGTTTCCGCTTTCAACGCACTTCATAAGGTTGACAGCACCTCTACAGCACTTGGCATTCCAATCACTAAATGTGGTAAAGGACAAATGCTATGAACCTCGAGATGGGGAATGAGTTACACCACACCTGTCATGTAACATTAGAGATGGTTCATTTTTTGGAATTACCATATTAACTATTAACTGAATCTTCATCATCATCATCGTCGTCGTCGTCATCATCATCATCATCATCACAAACATCGTAGAACTTTTCTCATTCATGAATAGGCAAGCTAAACATGTTTGTTGACCATATACCAACTGTGACGCACATCCAAGTAGGAAGGATCAATGCTCCCCGACATGCTGCGTACAAGCTGGCTTGAAGCTATCAGCCTGAATTATGTATGTATATATATATATGTGTGTGTGTGTATGTACATATACATATATATATGTACATATATATAAATATATGTATACATACACATATAAACATATATATATACATATATACATATATACATATATACATATATACATATATATACATATATACATATATACATATATACATATATACATGTATACATGTATACATGTATACATGTATACATGTATACATATATACATATATATACATATATACATATATACATATATACATATATACGTATATACGTATATACATATATACATATATACATATATACATATATACATATATATACATATATACATATATACATATATACATATATACATATATACATATATACATATATACATATACGTATATATACATATATACATGTATACATATATACATATTTACACATGTACACATGTACACATGTACACATGAATGTATGTATGTATGTATGTAGGTAGGTAGGTAGGTAGGTAGGTAGGTAGGTAGGTATGTAGGTAGGTAGGTATGTAGGTAGGTAGGTATGTAGGTAGGTAGGTGTGTTTGCGTATGTATGTATATTATGTATATACATACTTACTTAGTTACATATGTGTGGATTGTATGTGTTTTTTACGTGTGCGTGTCTTGCCAAGCCATGAATTCTTGGGGATGTAACTGGGCGTCTTAGCTGCCGAGGACTTGCAGCCAGAACTCTTGTGCATTCCTCACGGTGATTCATTGTGATTTAACCAACAAAAATTGGGATATGAATGGGAACTATTGGAGATTTAAAACTATTTAAAATTGGGGATTTAAAACTATTTAATGGATTTTAATGGGAGGTTGATGGGAATCTACCCTCTGGTATTTTGTTACAGTCTGCTTTGGAACATGGCCCATTTTCGATGATTTGCCGATATGAATGCTATAGCAAGCCTAATCCCAGTTCTCGAAAGTCGGGCAGTTCTCACCATGTCCGTCGCCAGCTCTCGACACCTTGATTGCGCCCAGCTTGTTGTAGAGTTCGGTGGAATTCAAAGCTATTGGGCCTGCATCGTAGCTGGGGGACCGTTGAAACCCAAACCCCCATGTTACTGCCTCGTGTGGCCAAATGAGCAACCACGAAACTCTCTTAAAACTGCAAAGTTTCAAACCAAACTTGATATGAATTCTAGGACACCCAAACATCCAAAAGCTTTGTCTCATCAATTTCCAAGCTCTTCACAGAGATTTCACGCAAAACCTATGGACATCTCCTGTCCTCCAGTGTCGCACTTCCCGGCTCACCGCTTCGATGGAAGCCTCTATCTCTTCCTCGTAGCTTTCCAGGAACCAAGAACTATGGTGATCAAACACTAAAAATGGGGATCGTGAAGTAACAGGCAAATGAGGGTCAGCAATCGTGAAGATATGAAAGTGTGATAGCATGGTCAGGGTTGTATTCGGAAACTGGGCGGTTGTATTCGGAAAGTCGTATTCAAAAACTGGGAGCTCTTATAATAGCTCTTAAGAAGTTCTGGCAGCACAGAAGTGCCGAGATAACTCTTGTTAGCCACAGTTGGCAATCAAGAAATTGGATCGGATCTCACATGTTTTCACCAATCTCATAAAAAACCAGGATCTCAGCAGAGATGAGGGACACTAAAAACCAACATTTTCATGGGGGTCCAGCGGGGTCCGGTCCAACCACATTTTTTTGTGTCTGGATCAGAATCAACACATGTCCGTCATTTTGACGCGGGTGAAAGGTGAACACGGTTAAGGCCCCAAAGTTCTGAAAACATTTTTGGGTGACCAAAGGCAAGGGGCTGGCTATTATATATGTTTGATTTTCAAAAAGTCATGTATCCAATATTTGGTCTGAAAATGATGGATAATGAAATTAAATTCAGATCTGAATAAGGAAGAGAATTATTTCTAGTTATTCCATCGTATTGGCGATTATTTTCAGATATTATTTTTTAATGATTCTGGAGATGTTATTATTATTTAAATAATTCGTATTTCAATGTTATTACCGTGATATTTAATATTATTCTGTGATTTTAAGTGGTTTAATATAATTTTTAGTGTCCTAAAGGTTATTTTCAAGAGATCTATAATCAAATTCCAAATGCTGGGGATGCATTGAAAAAGTAGGTTGAAACAGAAAATGGGGATTAAGACACAGTATTGCAGCAAAGATATGAAGAAGAAAACAGCTTGAAGTTGCTTGCCATATGTCAGTAAGGAACCCCTGAGTGTGACCTGAATGAAAATATCTGTATACACATACACATACACCTGTGTATCACGTATACAGAGGTTTCCAATCCATGGGGGTACCCCCAAATCATCCATTTGCCCATTTTAAACAAACCAGCTCTTGGGGATCTCCCATGGATAGAAACCCCAACTTCTTCACCCCCTTTCAACGCCCAGCTGCGAGCTCTTCCAAGGGTTCAAGATCGTCACTGCTACACGGTGAAACCAAGGTTTTGCTCCTGTGATCCCAAAAAAATGGCTGGCCAAGGGGAAGTATATGATGTTTTTACATGTTTTTACCCCATCATTTCTGTAGGTTTCCAGCTGCTCTATATCTGGTGTGACTACGTCTGAGTTGATCCAACCAAGTTAGGATGATTTCAATCACCAAACACTGTCATGATTTCGCATCAAAAAATGAGATTTTGACCCAACCAACAAAAACTGGATAAGAACGGCTTTGGCAATTCCAGTGATTCTGCCATCAAGGGATTTTGCGCTACCTTTGCCCTGGAATCTTCGTGGTACTTGAATGCTATCCCGATGTCCCCTGCGGATCTGATCAATGAGATTAAATGGCTCCCGGCAGCGTTTTTCTTCATCACTTTCACGGAGACTATTTGACTATTTTGACTTACTATCGGACATTGCAAAATTGAAACACCCAGTTACTGGGATGGTTTTCAACTTAACCAGCCGCCTAAGTTCCAGATTTCAAAGCCACCAGCCCCTGAAGTATCTCTGACAGGTTGCGAATGCGAATCAGAAGTGCTCGTTCTGCTGCTACCTGCAAGGAGATGGAAGTAGAGTCGTAGTTGGGCGCATTGGGCTTTGTCCACAAACGGGGTACCCCAACACCGACACCCTTTTGGTCCCAGGCACCGACACTTGCCGTACAATCTAGGGGAAGTTTGTGCGCTAGCTGCCTGAGCTGATTCTTGGAGAACATGTGTCGCGCCATGTCTGAACATATGCCCAAACGGCCGTTTTCCATGGGGAAAATGAGACAAACCCTATGGTTTGTCCATACTATTTTCGGGAAATCCCTGCTATCCTTGTATTTGGTAAATACTTACCATGGATGTGTTTGCGGGGTCCAAACAAAATTTGGGAATCGGTTGACATTGGCAATATGTTGAAGTAAAATTCTAGATTGCAGAGAATAGGTCATTTTGTGGGACCTGAAGCACTCCCCCTTTTGGTGGTGTAGAAGTCTCGACTTGGTTAGCAATCATATTGGCAGTTGCTTTTTGGCGAAAAGGAATTGTTCATCTTTTTTTTTGGAATCAACTCCAACTCATCACGCCATAACCTGCACCACCGTAAAATAGGTGTTTTTGCTTCAGCTGGCACAAGCCTCCCATCCAAATCGCAAACTCATTCACTCATTCATCTACCACTCAAAGGATGACCTAGGTTTGTCCAAGAGGGCCAAAATCCATTGGTTAATCACCATGTTACCTCCCAAGCTTAGCCCCGTGTCTTTAAGACAACCCAAATGATGGATATAGTTCCTTCCCCTGATTCTAACCGCTGTTCAATGGATTATGTTTTGACAAACCCGCATCATGTTGCTGGTTATATCCTATTATGACTATATCATCCATCAAAAAGCAATGATATCCCAGTGACTTCCCATGATCTCCCGATTCTTAAACATCCCATGGGTCCCTAATATTTTTCATAAGCTGATGTGGTAAACCCCAATGCCATTTGCACCATCCCCAAGAGATCACCATTTTTCTGGGTGGTTTATGGTCTTGGGTTTCCCAGGTTGTAGATATAACCTTGTGATTACAGACATGTATCTATATAAATATAACCCACATGATAGTTATTACAGGCTTATTACAGGGTAAGTATTGGGCTTGCCATCCCACAATTGCTCGATGAATTTCCCAGTCATGAGCCACTCCAGCGTCAAGCTGCGCCATGGACCCGTCCTCCCCCAGCACATAGCCAGTGAGGCCATGCGCGGCGCGAGTTGCCTAAGATGGCTTGGCTAGGGACTGCACTTCTCACCGTCAAAAAATTACACGAAACCTTGGGGCCAAAGCATCAAACAATTGAGGGGCTAACATCAAGTATACAGTATTGGAGTTAACCATTACGATATTGAGATTTAACATCAATCCATCAAAAATTGGGAGCAAACCGATTGGGGGTATCGTCAAGAAATGGAGGTTTACCATCAGCAATTGGGAGTTAACTGAGTTAACCATCAAGAATTTGAGTCGTAGCATCAAACACTGGGGGGTTCTCGAGGATTGGTGCAGCTCAACCCTCAAAGTTCGCTGGCCAGGATTGGTGGTACCGAGCTGCAGTGGTCATGAGCCCGTCTGCAGCACTGTCCCCATTATGCGACTCTGTCGGACTGGCGTCCTGGCTGGATGGACCCAATGTTTCTATTGTTGCTGGAGCTGCCCCCATATGGGGATGGGTCAAAACCCTGGTACCTAGTGAACCACAAATAGCTGGTAAATGGATGTTCATCCCACTAAAAATGTATCTATAGGTATTGACCCATACCCATATTCCCATCATGCCCATCCTATTTCAATTTTGACCCAACCCCACATGAAGTTGATGGAAAAAATGAAAAAAATGGGCACAGTGGCTCTAAAAACTCTTGCCTGCACACCTGGAAAGCTCCCGCTGCATGTCCGAAACTTGGCGACCTAAACCCACTGTACGCCCTACCCGCTCTCTGAAACAAGCATGCAAATGGAATGGCTGAACCCCCCTTGAGGATATTGATCTATCAAAAATGCCAAAGGATCAAGACCCACTGGTAGCTTTGTGTCCTTCCGACGGTCGCCTGCCATCAAAGGGCCTTCGAAACCGTTGTTACACATGGGGCCACCTTGAGCCCTATACAAACACTGCGGGCCCAGGCATGAACAAGGACGAAGATGTTGCTGCAAACAAGAGGTCCATCACAAGCCGGGAGGGGGTCCATCAAATAAGACCCCAGAAACCAAAATATCCGGAAGAAACACCAAATTAGGGGACAAGTATCAAGTATGTGTCACCCCCTGAAATACACCGGCTCACGCACTTACCTATGCTGAGTTGTCAGCTTTGTCCTTTACGGTCAATCTGAGTCTGGTTTAACTGTAATCCCCAGAGAATTCCAATGGTTTGATGACCCAACAAGCAGCAAATGATCAGCAAATGTCTTGCCCATCTGATAGATGAGATCAGAATTGGACTTAAAGAGAAAAAAACCGGCCTGGCTATGTGTCAAACCCCAAAAAACAACTTCTGTCAAAACACCAAACTTATTGCAGGATTTCTGGATGTTCATCCCCCAGCTCAACGTCCCAAATTGACCAAAAATTGGCATGGTAATATGGCCATGAGTCAAACCCTAGAAATCCTACCCCAAAACAGCTGCGATCTTATGGATGTTTATTTCCCAATTTGGTAATACTAGGTTTTGACCCATCCCCCACCCAGATTGGATGTACTTTAGACCCAGCCACCTGACCACAATCCCTGCCTCTTTGCCAGCCAAACCCCGCTTTGAAGGTAGCGCACTGGGCTCACTTGCCTCGTTCGCCAATCTGGATAGTGATGTGTCCAAAGATTGGGAACACATATTGGGAATATACCATCAATAATGATCTATCATGGGATAGATCATCAACAATATGATTTGGGTCTGAAAATGGGTTGAAGTTGACTTTTTGGAGGAAAGCATGAGGGTTCCCATCAGTTCCTATTCGGGGAAAATCATGATAAAGCATCAAAAAAATTGTGGTACCTTGTTTTTAAGACAAATTCGTGTAGGGATTTAGCCACATTAGCATGCTCGTGTTGAAGCTTTTCTGGCGATTGATTTCTTTAAGATCAGAAAATCTGCATGGCATGACTTTCACTGTGGGCCTGAAAGGCAGATCATGGGATGCATTCTTCACAGTTTGTGGAGAGTTTGTGGCCTTTGGAATCTGGAAAAGAAGAAGAACATGGTTTTCTACAAACAAACCTAAAGACAATCAAACGCAACGAAGCATACACATATGTATGCACTATGTATCTGTCAATCAGAAAGGAAATCTCATTTGGGCTGAAATCTCATTGGGAGCCTCCAAAAATCACCAGTCCGGTCAGACGGCTGTGTTTTTATTCTGTGTTGAGAATCCAATCCATTTCTACTCCATGAAAATTGATTATAATTAGGGTTTAGATACGTTTAGATTCACTATAAACATCATATGGAGTTCCTGAGCCACAACCCATGATGAGTTGATAGAATTATTTGAAAATAAAGCATTGAAAATCCATAAATTGCATTAGATACTGGACTTGCAAAATCCCAGGTTTAACGGTTTAACTCTAAAATTTGGCCTGTTCTGGTTGAAACTCGCCGCCTTGGCAGTAATCCGCCTTGGCAGCCCATTTTCGGCTGGTCGGGATGTGGGACCCACCTGCAGCCCGTTTTCTTGGCTCAACTTGGTGGCCAAAACTTGACCAAACAGAAGGGGACGACAGCTGGGCAAGGAGAGATGTGCGTTGGAGAATGTGTCGGGCGGCCTTTGCAATTTCAATTTTTGAGTAAAAATTTTAGATTGAGAAAAAAGGTTGTGCCAGGTTCGTTCTCCACTAAGCAAATAACCCAGGCTTAGAAGCAGGTAGCTTAGGTACATACATCCATCGAGCAAGAAACCCTTGGGAATCTTAAGATGCACATCATTCCTCGTCACGACTGGGTCATGTTTTCACGCAAACGTCTTGAGGAAAAAGGAATGCAAGAATCCAAATCGTTGTTCATGGCTGTTCTCTCATTACATTACATTACATTACATTACATTCCATTACATTACATTACCGTAGAGTACATGACATTAGATTAGATCAGATAAGGTTAGATTAGGTTAGATTAAATTAGATTAGATGAAATTAGATTAGATTAGATTAGGCTAGAGTAGAGTATAGTAGAGCAAATTAGATTAGATTATAGATGGCCTTCATCTTGGTGTTTCCTCATGCACAACATGTTTTAGACTGCTGTGTTTGGCTGAGTTCTATCCTGTTTGATACCTTCACCAAATCCTCCTCCGTGACAATCACTTGTATCCAATGCCTTTATCTCAGTGCTTCGGGGTGCATGGCGTATATTGGATGGAGTGTTATGTTTGGCTGAATTCCAGTTCGTTTGATACCTGCACCAACTCTTGCAGCGTGAAGGTATCACCCATGACAATTTTATGTCTCCAATCGCGGTCTTTTTAATGCTTCAGGATGCGTTGCGTTTATTTGTTTGGTTGCGTTCCATCCCGTTTGATACCTTCATCAAATCTTGCTGCGTGAAGGTATCACCCATGACCATTTTATGAGTCAAATCGCGTTCTTATTGGTGCTTTTGGATGCATAGGACGTATTCAACTGCTGTGTGTTGTCAACGTTGCAGTACACTACATTACATTACATTACATTACATTGCATTGCATTGCACTACATTGCATTACATTACATTGCATTACATTACATTACATTACACTGCATTGCATTACATTGCATTGCATTACACTAAATTGCATTCCATTACATTACATTGCATTGCATTACATTACATTGCATTACATTACATTGCATTGCATTACATTGCATTGCATTACATTGCATTGCAATGCATTACATTACATTGCATTGCACTGCATTCCATTGCATTGCATTACATTACATTGCATTGCATTGCCTTGCAATGTATTACATTACATTGCATTGCACTGCATTCCATTGCATTTTAATTACATTGCATTACATTGCATTGCATTGCACTGCATTCCATTGCATTGAATTACATTGCATTGCACTGCATTGCATTACATTACATTGCACTGCATTACATTACATTGCATTGCACTGCATTCCATTGCATTGCATTACATCACATTGCATTGCACTGCATTGCATTGCATTGCATTACATTGCATTGCAATGCATTACATTACATTGCATTGCACTGCATTCCATTGCATTGCATTGCATTACATTGCATTGCATTGCAATGCATTACATTACATTGCACTGCATTGCATTGCATTACATTACATTGCATTGCGCTGCATTGCATTGCTTTACATTACATTGCATTGCATTACATTACATTACATTGCATTGCACTGCATTCCATTGCATTGCATTACATTACATTACATTGCACTGCATTGCATTCTTAACATTCACGGTCAATATCAGCTTGTATATCTGTGTGCGCCGGCATGCGAACGCCTGGTCGCAGATGAAACTCAGCGGGATGGACGCAGTGGGGTTTGAGCCCGCGGGGGGGGTAGTAAACGTTCGACATGTTTCATCATGTCCAGTTCAACATGAAAATCATGGAGGCTGTATCTAGTCTGCCCCCAATTCAATGCTAAAGCAAATCCAACTCCAGCTAGCAAGCTAGCTTTCGTGACTATCCAAAACTGATCGAGTTTATTCATAGCTATCATGGCGGCTAAAATATTGGCATGGAACTTTTCTTGGGTACCAATTTACCAATTATCTGGCTGAGAAAATGGTTGAGACAAGCATAGCAGATCCGAACAATAATACCCTCCAAAGCACAAAAAGTCGTAGGTCTAGCCATTCATTTCCTCATTATTCACCCACGTATAGCCCGCTAATGCAAGAAAATGCGCACATCAAAATCCCATGAAATTTTCCCATGACTAAAGCCATGCCTCCTCTCCCAGAAGTTTGAGGCCCTCTCTCTGCAACCTGCAGAGTGCTGAAGCTCTTGAGACTGGCCTGTGAAACTGAATCCACTGCAACTGAAAGCAAGCTACCAGGTTTCGACCCCTCCTGCGAGCTTCCAGTGGTCGAAGCTGATTTCCCAGCGCAACCACCAGTTCCTCTGAATGCTCAGCCACCTCCTGGAAAAACTAGTCGACGGTTGGCCCGAGAGCGACAAAGATATTTTCAAGCAGCTCTGAGGATGGTAGTCGTAGTAAAAGATAGTCGGTGAATAGTTGGTGAAATTTATATGAGCTATGGAAGGATATGGTGTGAAAAAGTAAGATTGATTAAGAAGAGGATACTTGGTAAAGGGCATCAGATGACACGTGTCTTGCAACCACAGAGAGAAAGAGGGAGGAGAGAGAGAGAGAGAAAGAGAGAGAGAGAGAGAGAGAAGGAAAGGGTGGTAAAAAGAAAACATGGAGAAATATAATGTGAGCAACAAAAATGCACAGGAGGCTCGGTACCAGGATGCTGCGAACGACATGTGTTATCTCATTTTACTATGGTTATTCCTACACACATTGCCGAAAAAACTCGGCATCATCATTCCGTGGATGTGAAGAAACGCGACGCTTTTATACAGAGACGCTTTTATATAGAGACGCTTTAACACACAGACGCTTTTACACACAGACACTTTTACACACAGAACCTTTCACACAGAGACGCTTTTACACACACAAAAACTTTTACACACAGACGCTTTTACACACGGACACTTTTACACACAGACCCTTTTACACACATATTGTTTTACACACAGACGCTTTTACACATAAAGGCTTTTACACACAGAAGCTTTTACACACAGACACTTTTGCAGACAGACATTTTTACACACAGACCCTTTTACACACAGACACATTTACACGCAGAAGCTTTTACACCAAGACGCTTTTCCACACAGAAGCTTTTACTCACAGACTCTTGTACACACAGACGCTCTTATAGACAAAACCCGTTACACACAGGCGCTTTTACAGGCCGACGCTTTTACAACACATACCAACACGAAATGATGCTTTGAAATCGCAGTGAAACGTCGTGGCTCAGAAGTGCCAACCTTAGTGCACAGCACAGCGCTGAACACATTCCAGTAATTTGATTTACTTCAAGACCAAAAACATCCATCAAAAACCCAGGCCGGTACCAAACTGGAGCAAGAGCCACCTCGGAAATTTCAGATTGCACGATCATGCGTATAGTTGTTCACTCGTACCAAGATGAGATCGTCTGTCATCGAGTTGGATCACGCAAAAACATGTAGATCAACACTTTTTAACTGTACAAACAGACAGCAGTT
>CAMXCT020003955.1:9661-49326 GCA_947184155.2 Cladocopium goreaui
CCGGTTGCTGGTGCTGGGCCGGGGTCTGGCAGGCCGGTTGAGAACCGCCGCGGCCCTTGGTTGCTCGTGCTTGTCTGCGGTGTTGTCCAGTCGTGCACAAGACTCTGGACGGTCTGGGCCGACCGTTTGGAGTATTGGAACCCTTCTCCAGCAGTCAGGCGTTGCACGGTCGTCATGTCGACCCAGCTTGTGTCGACTTCCCTGTCCGGCTTCGTGCCTGCATCGACGTGTGTTTCCTCGACGTCGTCCGGCGAACACTCTGCGGCCGCCAAGAAATTGGAAATGGTGCGGGCGGCATTGGCAGACACGATGTGGTGGCGAATGTAGTCCTTCCATGCATGCTGGTGACGGCGGCACCCCACCGAAGTTTTTCCGACACACCGATGGGAAGGCTTCTTTTGGCGATCAGTGATGGGCATGTCCAAGGCTTGAATATGTGGCACATGCAACGTGGCGTCGTCACCGGCCAAAGTCCAGGGGCGGAGATAGATGTTCAGCAGGCGGGCTTGCTCGTCTTTACTCATGTCAGCTTTGGGCAGTGGGCATGAGGTTGGGTACGGAACTAAGGGCACGGCCCGCCGGATGAAGTAGTAGTCTGCTCCTGCGGCGGTGCTGGCGCGGCGCGGCAATGGGACAATGTGGCTGGAGCTATCGGCCAGGATGTGTTGCTTCCATCTATAATCGCGTCCAAATTGCCACCCGTCAGCCGGCTCTGGGCCGGCGCCGCATCCAGGGAGCCATTCACTTAAGTCAGATGTTTGTTGCAAAGGTGGCTGCAGCCGTTGCACTTCCCAGAGTGCGGTAAATTCCCACGGGCTCAGATATCGTAGCCGCGGATCTTGGCCCCGCCAGCCGTAGAGATCGCTGCTTTTCAGGTGGGCTTGTCGGTGATGGATTGGCTTGACGCGATGCCGCACCTCTTTGGCTTTGTCGTACTGGGCTATCCATTCACAACCGACAAAAGGAACGACGGCAAAGGAGCGAATACATTCGGCAGACGTGGGTTCGTCGCCGTCCCAGAAACCGGCTAACATGACTTCTTCCGTCAGGGGGCGGACGGAACAGCGAAATTCCAAGTCACCGCACACTCGATGCAACACTTTCCGGTAGTGCTTGGCTTCCGCGCCCTTCGCGGGGGTAATGTCGAGATATGACAGGTGCTTGGCGGCTTGTTGCAGCTCTTTCCGACCCAATGGTTGGGGTTTTTGCAAGTATCCTGTGAAGTATTGCGTCGCTTTTTTCGCGGCATGCTGCATCAGCCGTTGGAGGCGCTGCAAGGTGGTAGTTTCCAAGCAGTTGCGCTCACATGCCGGGTCGTGGGTTTCCGGCAAGAGTGGGATGCGGAAATTGATGCCGGTATGGCTGTTGCCCATGAACATCAGGGTAAATGCATGCATGGTGCCTGACAGCCATTGGTTGTCACGTGGATTAAGGACGCAGCCAAGTGCATTACGTCTTCCAGCCGTACTCTGACGAAATTTGCGAGCATTACCCCTGCACACGACGCGCGCCACGTCACAAATGGTTTTTGGAAAGCCATGCTTGCATTTGTTCGGCGCGTCTTTCTTTTGGCAAGCAGGCAGTGGCACGTGGCAGTTGTGCTTGGCATCCCAGCTGTGCATGTGGTGCTGCTGGTGTGACAGCTTCACTTGCACCGCGGTCTGGTAGCACTGTCGGTATTGAATGGCGTCTGTCTGGAGATCGTCTGGGTTCGCTGCAGCAGTCGGGGCAGCTGAGCTCTGTGGTTCCGCGGCAAGTGCCGGCGATGAGCAACGCTCTACGCGGTGCGGCCCGCCGTCGGCAACCCGTGGCAGCCACGGCGAAGGCGTGGTGTCTGTGGCAACGAAGGCCGGCCAAAGGCATAACTGGTCATGCTCCGTCCCAGGGAAGTTTTGCATCCACTTTTTTTCTAAGGCTGGAAAGAGGGCTTCATGCTGTTGGAGGTTGAAGTGGCTTTCATTGTGCAGCCAGGCTTGGTACCGAAACAGTTCCTCCAAGGTAACGGCCTTAGCTTGTATTTTTTGGGCTAATTTTTTCAGGGGCTGTTGCCACACCGTGGCGACGTACACATTGGCATGAAAATGGGGGTTGCTGTTTTTTTGATACTCTATGGCTCCGCAGAATCCAAGCACCAGGCCAAGGATGCCTCCCATAGGGTGTGTCGACTGTCCGAGGGCATCGCGACAGCTGCAATTGGGGCAGCGGAAGCACATGCGGATACCCAGAAGCTCCGCAAACACAAAACGAACCATGCACTGGAAGGCTATGTCGACGGCCCAGGGATCTCGAACGGACGTTTGCCGGCGCGTCTCGTACTCAGGGACTGGCACAATCACCTCAGCCTCTTCCCAGACGCGTGGCACGTGCTTTCCTGAAAGCGGCCCCGCACCCGGGTCGTGCTGTCGGTACCGCGAGAGTCGCAAGCACAAGGCATTGTGCCGCGTCGTGGGAGATAAGGTCATGAAGATGGGTTCGCCGAGTTCGACCCGTGCTCCAAAGAGAAACCGGCCAATCCGTCGCCGGACCTCCGCTGTTCCAGGCAAAGTCATTTGCGTGTGCCGGATGTCACGCAGCAGCTGGGCTTCGGGTGCGGTGAGGCCTTCGGCAAACCATAGCTTGCGGGCATCGTAGTTGATTGGCTTCAGCGTCTTGCCGGATGTCAAATACTTGCCTTTTTGCAATTTTTGATACAAGGCTTTGGCCGCCTCCACCCATTCGTGCGCCGGTGTGGCTTGCAAGGCATTCGTTTTTGATCGCCAAGCGCGGTAGAGCGGCGCTTAACAAACCGAATGCCATTTGAACGTCAACCGACGTAGGCCTGAAATTAAATCCCACGAGTTCCGCAGCGAAGACTCGACGCGCCGGGCTAAGGAGCGCAGGTGTGGGACTGGCCCCAGCACCGCTGCGTCGGCTTTGCGTCGCGGACGATCCTTGTTGGGAAAGTCCGGCCCGCCGACAGGGGATGGGACGCTGAAGGGGAAGGCCCAGGCAAGATATTCGGTTTGCCATTGGTCCCAGAATTCGGTGCCCGTCTGGATGGTGACCTTTGGCGTGACTTGCGCGAGGCGCGTCGCTTCTTGGGTGGTCGTGTCACCTGCCTGGCTGCTGGTATAATCCGGGCTGAGAACTTGGGGTCGGCTGTTGCCCAAGAAGGCTTCCCCGCCAAACTGTGGGAGGTTTGCGGGTTCTGGGGTTGCATTCTTTGTCTGAGCTGGCGTCGGTGCTGCGCCAGCTAGGTCGGCTTGCTCTTCGACGGTCACTGGACAAATTTCTTCTGTGCCATACTCTCGCTGCACTTTAGATCGGAACAGCTGCTTTAGTTCGGCTGGCGTGCCGTCATAGGCTGCGAACATGGGATGGCGTATATCCACTAAGTGCTCTAAGAGGGCAACAACCACATGAGGCCTAAGATGGGCACCGGCTACCCACTCCACGAGCTCAGCGTGCCGCATGCCTTTCACCGTGACTTTCACCATTGCGCGCAAGGCAGGGAGCGCATGCGGCAAGGTGGCAATGCGATCGTGGGGTGTCATCTGTGCGAAGTGGCCGTAGATCTCTTCCCACGGCAAGCTCACGGCACTGATGTTGCCGCGGATGGCTAGGCGGTGCTCGGCTCGATGCACCGGCTCCTCTAAGACGTGCCCGCGGTCTGCTTCAAGGTAAAAGCTCACCATGGAAGTCCACAGTGGCGAAGCAGCCGCTGTCTCTATCCATCGCACCCGATGTTGGTAGAGGAGCTCGGCCGGATAGCCATAGAAGTTGTCGTTGCTGAGGGCTGCCGGTATGCCACTAAATGCACCTTGCCGCATTCGTTTCCAACAGGCTCGGCACAGTGGCAGCTCGCACTGGCGGCAGAGCTGCAAGCCACTTGCAGGGCAGGCGCTGCACCGGAGATCTTCCGGGCAGCACAGGATGGATTGCCCATCGAACAATGTCTGTGGCAAGGTCCGCTGCCATTCGGCTCCGTGGAGTTGCCTTTGGACGGCTGCATGGGAGCCATAGGACGTGCGATATTGCATCAAATCCCAATTCTGTTGGAAGCTCTCGGGTGTCAAGGTTTCGAAGATCTGTTCCACGCTCAAGTACCCTATGTCGCTGCGCGGTCCGCTGGGCAGGACGGCAGCACAGCAAGCACAGATGAGAGCAACAGCTTGCTCTTCTTGTCTTTCAGCATGCAAGCGTCGCAAAGTGCGACGATCCACACTCCAACCAACGGCCGGGACCGATTGCTCTTCGACACATTTCAAGGCTGCGATGTAAGAACTCACAAGATCTCCGGGGCAGTGCTGAAAGGCGACTGCATGCTGGCTGCGCAAGTGCGCCCACAGACAGGCAGCGGTGTCGTTGCAGCAAGTTCCACTGCCGCAGTGCCAAGTGACTCCCTGCACAATCCACTGATCTTTCGAGAGCAATGCGTCCACGCACGGCTGTGCGTCGCTGCACCACGTACAACCTGCAAAGGCACAGTGGCAGGCTGGATACGGGACGCCGGACATGCTGTCGGCTAACTCTTCCGGAACGTGTGGCACGGATGGTGGCAACAACGGTTTTGGGCGAAACTGCCGGCTGATGGTTTGAATTTGTTCCAAGTGCTGATCTTCCAGCGTGCACCATGCACGCTCTGGTTCCAGCGCTAGGCTGGGGGCGGCACTCGAGCCTTCACTCGATTGGTGTGAATTCCACGACACGACACTTTCCGTGTCAGCTAAGCCCACGTCGGACCCGCTGCTGCAAGGTGGCGTGGCCGGTGCAGGCCACGGGTCTTCATTGGATGCCGTCGGATTGCTCGGCTCGGCCGCCGCTTCTGCGGTGGCATGGTTGGGTTCCTCTGCCGGCTCGACCCGCGAGGGTTGCACGCGGATCATACCCAAATGCTGTTGCAAGGCTCGTGCCCCCTCCCTGTGCCATATCTGCAACCATGGTGTTGGTTGCCACACCGAGGCGGGTGGCCTATCTTCCCACAGCAAGCTATAGTGTCCGGTGTGACCCATGGGTTGGTGCACCAGGTGCAAGGCATGCGGGTGCAGCTCAGCCAGCCGCATCGCTTCCGCGTCAGTGACTCGCTCCATCGTTGCGATCCAGTAGTTGGCATCCACGTCTGTACTCCAGACAAGCACTTCAAAGCCAAATGCCTTTGTCAGTGCCCACACCTCCACGCTGGTGCCATGATGGATGCTATCCAGCATGTTCGGCATTTCCAACACTGCCGTCAGCTTGCTCCAAAGCACGAGCAACCCTTGCGGAAGCTCATCAGGCAAGAGGATGCCCCGGCGTTTCAAGAATCGGCGATGCAGTTCCAGCTCGGCGGGCTGGTCGGGCATGCAAGCAATGTTAATGTCCGCGGCACTGGGGCCGTCGAATTGCTGGACTAGAAATTCCAATGCCTGCACGTATGTGTCCGCCGCTTTCCGCACGCTCCACTCTGGCTCGTGGCTTTCGTGCCGTTCCAAGTACCAGCTCACTGCATGAAGGAGACACCACCCATCGCCGGGGATGTCCACCGGCACTCTTCGCAACCTTTGGGCACGTGCTTCTACAGTATAGCTTGCTTCAGGCTGTTCCGTTGCATTGTTGCTGCCGGATGCAGCTACATTGTTGCTACTTGCATCGGTTGGCACAGGTCCGTTACCATGCAGCGCATGGGCCAGGCGATTGCGGAGCTTCCGGCTCCAATGCCACAACCGAGTCCATGCCTTCTTCCTACGACGTTGCCGCCGTCTGCGACGGCATGGTTTGTACCGCCTGCCTTTGATGCGGCGGCAGCGCTTGCTGCCCCGCGCTCTCTTGGTAAGCGCCCTGGTAATTCGTGTGGCTGTAGCGTCCACCACCGTCGGCCACACGGTGGACAGCATGTGACCAAGAATTGCGTACAGTAGCGTCTCACAGAACGGCAGCGTGCCATCGTGCATGCAGTGGCACAATCCTAGCCAGAGCAGTACATGGCAGAGAGTCCTGACAAAAAGCCATCGGCACGACATGGCAGGCACGGGCAACCGAAACCGCGTCCGGCTGGGGGCGCGCCCTTGTCTGATATGTTGCTTCTAGTGTTTCCACGGTGCAGTGTTGCTTGCAGCCTTTGATACCAAAGGTGGTTTTGATTGCATACGAGGGGTTCTATGTGCTAGCCAACTCTGTTTACGCGTTTCGGGTTGCTTCCACCTTTCGTCTACTCGATGCTGGACATGTACCTACTGACGGTTCTTGTGGCTGCGCGTTTTTTTTGCTCTTGCGTTGTCGGCTACCTTGTCATGCGTCAACGACTTTGCTTTTCACACTAGGCTGACCTGCAGGCGGGTTGTCATGTTGCGTGGTTGTCCCCCTGGTTGTAACCCGGCTCCATCTGTGGCAAGGTTCACGGTGTCAGCTTACTGTCCATCTAGGTCACAGACCATCCCTCCAGCTACGTCAGTGACATTTGTTGGCTTTGTTTCACTGAGGTTTTGTTGCTAAACGGTGGTTCACGGTCAATGTGCTACGCAAACCAAGCCAGCTCGCTTACTCTAGTCTCCCAAATCTGCCCCACAAAACAAGCCGGGTTGACGGCTGGCGGTTGAAGTGCTTTCGGTCGGCCACGCTGCTTTGCACTGCTGTAGCCATGTTGTCCAATTGCCTTCGTACTGCTCTTGCCTTGGTCGGTCTGAGCAACGCTCGGACGCGCGCTCGAGCAACTTTGACTCTCGCCTGAGCCACGCTCTAGCTGATCAAGGCTTCAAACCAGCTACTCCGGACACAGGCTTCTTCCCGTGCTGGCTAGGCAATACATACCAACGAAACATGCCGATCCAACCAAGCCGGGTTGACCGTTCACCTTGGTCGGTCTGAGCAACGCTCTGACACTCGCTTGAGCAACGCTCCAGCTGACCAAAGCTCCCACCCCCTGCCTTTCCACATGCCGTTCTCGAAACTTGCCATGCCGTTGTGAAACCATGCCACATCGGATCGCCTACATTGCTTCTCTCAACATGCCCCTTCCAAACAAGCCGGGTTGACAGTTGACCTCCTCTGGTAGATCGGAGCAACACTCTACCTCTCGCTTGAGCAACGCTCTGGCCTCAAAACATGCCGGGTTGACCGCTAGCCTTCTCTAGTCGCTCTGAGCACCGTTCGGACACGCGCTTGAGCAACGCTCTAGCTGACTAAACCTCCTGGACCCTGCCTGTAGATATGCCGTTGCCTTTCAAAACATGCCGGGTTGACCACTTGCCTTCTCTGATCGATCTGCGCAACGCTCTGACTCTCGCTTAAGCAACGCTCTAGCTGACCAAGGCTTCGAACGTGCTACTCACGACATTTCTTCCCTACCGGCTGGTTCCACTGAGGCTGCGGTCGCTGTACGCATGCCTTTTCCTTCGGGAGGTACCGCAATGAGCTTGTCACATGGGTGACGTATAGACATAAGTCTTGGCATTCTGATGGACCAAATCTTCGGCTGACTATGGCGACTCGACTAGGATTATGATGGGACTATGCTGGGACAAACATTGGGCTTAAGTAGGCGGCTAGTGCTGAGATTATAATTCACTATCACGCGGGACTATGATGGGACTATGCTGGGACAAATATGGAACTTAATTACGTAGTAGGCTCGTGCTGGGATTAATTACAATTCACTGTCACGCGATAACCTGGCCACCGGCTCGACCCACGTCGCCCGCCGATGGGATTGCTATCGGTGAGTGGATGCTTGGGCTTACTATGGAGCTTTTACGGGGATTATAATGGGACTATGTGGGACAACTATTGGGTTTAAAATCGGGTAGTGCTGGGTTTATAATTCACTATCACCGGCTCACCTCGCCACCGGCTCGGTCCACGTCGCCCCGCCGGTGGGCGGGATATGGGTGGATACTATCATGTACCATTATCATGGGGTACAGGTTGAACTAAAGCTGAAGCTTCTACTGCACTAAATCTTGGGTTTCAGATTGACATTATACTAAGCTTATAGTCTTGGGCTCATAGTGGGAATATGCTGGGACCCATATTGGTCCAACACTGGGCTCGTGCAGCGGACCCAAGCTGCATAATTCATTGCACAGACCTGCTCCGTGAAACATGCTGGGTTCACTGCTGACCTCCTTGCGTCCGTCCGACCCGGACTTTGACACTCGCTTAACTAACCCTCTGGCGGACCACGGCTTCAAACATGCCACGTAGGACACTGCGTTAACAGTGCACAGGCCGTTTTCCTTTCATGGCAGAGGCATCGCGGTGGTCGATCTGAGCAACGCTCTGACACTCGCTTGAGCAACGCTCTAGCTGACCAAAGCTACCGCCCCCTGCCTTTAAACATGCCGTTCTCGAAACTTGCCATGCCGTTGTGAAACCATGCCACATCGGATCGCCTACATTGCTTCTCTCAACATGCCCCTTCCAAACAAGCCGGGTTGACAGTTGACCTTCTCTGGTCGATCGGAGCAACACTCTACCTCTCGCTTGAGCAACGCTCTGGCTTCAAAACATGCTGGGTTGACCGCTAGCCTTCTCTAGTCGCTCTGAGCACCGCTCGGACACGCGCTTGAGCAACGCTCTAGCTGACTAAACCTCCTGGACCCTGCCTGTAGACATGCCGTTGCCTTTCAAAACATGCCGGGTTGACCACTTGCCTTCTCTGATCGCGCTGCGCAACGCTCTGACTCTCGCTTAAGCAACGCTCTAGCTGACCAAGGCTTCGAACGTGCTACTCACGACATTTCTTCCGTACCGGCTGGTTCCACTGAGGCTGCGGTCGCTGTACGCATGCCTTTTCCTGCGGGAGGTACCGCAATGAGCTTGTCACATGGGTGACGTATAGACATAAGACTTGGCATTCTGCTGGACCAAATCTTCGGCTGACTATGGCCACTCGACTAGGATTATGATGGGACTATGCTGGGACAAACATTGGGCCTAAGTAGGCGGCTAGTGCTGAGATTATAATTCACTATCACGCGGGACTATGATGGGACTATGCTGGGACAAATATGCAACTTAATTACGTGGTAGGCTCGTGCTGGGATTAATTACAATTCACTGTCACGCGATAACCTGGCCACCGGCTTGACCCACGTCGCCCGCCGATGGGATTGCTATAGGTGGATGGATGCTTGGGCTTACTATGGAGCTTTTACGGGGATTATAATGGGACTATGTGGGACAACTATTGGGTTTAAAGTCGGGTAGTGCTGGGATTATAATTTACTATCACCGGCTCACCTCGCCACCGGCTCGGTCCACGTCGCCCCGCCGGTGGGGGGGATATGGGTGGATACTATCATGTACCATTATCATGGGGTACAGGTTGAACTAAAGCTGAAGCTTCTACTGCACATGACATTATACTAAGCTTATAGTCTTGGGCTCATAGTGGGAATATGCTGGGACCAATATTGGTCCAACACTGGGCTCGTGCAGCGGACCCAAGCTGCATAATTCATTGCAGAGACCTGCTCCGTGAAACATGCTGGGTTCACTGCTGACCTCCTTGCGTCCGTCCGACCCGGACTTTGACACTCGCTTAACTAACCCTCTGGCGGACCACGGCTTCAAACATGCCACGTAGGACACTGCGTTAACAGTGCACAGGCCGTTTTCCTTTCATGGCAGAGGCATCGCGGTGGTCGATCTGAGCAACGCTCTGACACTCGCTTGAGCAACGCTCCAGCTGACCAAAGCTCACACCCCCTGCCTTTCCACATGCCGTTCTCGAAACTTGCCATGCCGTTGTGAAACCCTACCACACCGGATCGTCTACGTTGCTTCTCGATGCATGCCCCTTCCAAACAAGCCGGGTTGACAGTTGACCTCCTCTGGTAAATCGGAGCAACACCCTAACTCTCGCCTGAGCCACGCTCTGGCCTCAAAACATGCCGGGTTGACCGCTAGTCTTCTCTGTTCGATCGGAGCACCGCTCGGACACGCGCTTGAGCAACGCTCCCGCTGACTAAACCTCCTGGACCCTGCCTGTAGACATGCCGTTGCCTTTCAAAACATGCCGGGTTGACCGCTTGCCTTCTCTGATCGCGCTGCGCAACGCTCTGACTCTCGCTTAAGCAACGCTCTAGCTGACCAAGGCTTCGAACGTGCTACTCACGACATTTCTTCCCTACCGGCTGGTTCCACTGAGGCTGCGGTCGCTGTACGCATGCCTTTTCCTTCGGGAGGTACCGCAATGAGCTTGTCACATGGGTGACGTATAGACATAAGTCTTGGCATTCTGATGGACCAAATCTTCGGCTGACTATGGCCACTCGACGAGGATTATGATGGGACTATGCTGGGACAAACATTGGGCTTAAGTAGGCGGCTAGTGCTGAGATTATAATTCACTATCACGCGGGACTATGATGGGACTATGCTGGGACAAATATGGAATTTAATTACGTGGTAGGCTCGTGCTGGGATTAATTACAATTCACTGTCACGCGATAACCTGGCCACCGGCTCGACCCACGTCGCCCGCCGATGGGATTGCTATCGGTGGGTGGATGCTTGGGCTTACTATGGAGCTTTTACGGGGATTATAATGGGACTATGTGGGACAACTATTGGGTTCAAAGTCGGGTAGTGCTGGGTTTATAATTCACTATCACCGGCTCACCTCGCCACCGGCGCGGTCCATGTCGCCCCGCCGGTGGGGGGGATATGGGTGGATACTATCATGTACCATTATCATGGGGTACAGGTTGAACTAAAGCTGAAGCTTCTACTGCACTAAATCTTGGGTTTCAGATTGACATTATACTAAGCGTATAGTCTTGGGCTCATAGTGGGAATATGCTGGGACCAATATTGGTCCAACACTGGGCTCGTGCAGCGGACCCAAGCTACATAATTCATTGCACAGGCCTGCTCCGTGAAACATGCTGGGTTCACTGCTGACCTCCTTGCGTCCGTCCGACCCGGACTTGGACACTTGCTTAACCAACCCTCTGGCGGACCACGGCTTCAAACATGCCACGCAGGACACTGCGTTAACAGTGCACAGGCCGTTTTCCCTTCATGGCAGAGGCATCGCGGTGGTCGATCTGAGCAACGCTCTGACACTCGCTTGAGCAACGCTCTAGCTGACCAAAGCTACCGCCCCCTGCCTTTAAACATACCGTTCTCGAAACTTGCCATGCCGTTGTGAAACCATGCCAGATCGGATCGCCTACGTTGCTTCTCTCAACATGCCCCTTCCAAACAAGCCGGGTTGACAGTTGACCTTCTCTGGTTGAGCAACGCTCTGGCTTCAAAACATGCTGGGTTGACCGCTAGCCTTCTCTAGTCGCTCTGAGCACCGCTCGGACACGCGCTTGAGCAATGCTCTAGCTGACTAAACCTCCTGGACCCTGCCTGTAGATATGCCGTTGCCTTTCAAAACATGCCGGGTTGACCACTTGCCTTCTCTGATCGATCTGCGCAACGCTCTGACTCTCGCTTAAGCAACGCTCTAGCTGACCAAGGCTTCGAACGTGCTACTCACGACATTTCTTCCCTACCGGCTGGTTCCACTGAGGCTGCGGTCGCTGTACGCATGCCTTTTCCTTCGGGAGATACCGCAATGAGCTTGTCACATGGGTGACGTATAGACATAAGTCTTGGCATTCTGATGGACCAAATCTTCGGCTGACTATGGCCACTCGACGAGGATTATGATGGGACTATGCTGGGACAAACATTCGGCTTAAGTCGGCGGCTAGTGCTGAGATTATAATTCACTATCACGCGGGACTATGATGGGACTATGCTGGGACAAATATGCAACTTAATTACGTGGTAGGCTCGTGCTGGGATTAATTACAATTCACTGTCACGCGATAACCTGGCCACCGGCTTGACCCACGTCGCCCGCCGATAGGATTGCTATAGGTGGATGGATGCTTGGACTTACTATGGAGAGTTCACTGGGCACCGGCCGTGGCAGACGCATCGCGGTGGTCGATCTGAGCAACGCTCTGACACTCGCTTGAGCAACGCTCTAGCTGACCAAAGCTACCGCCCCCTGCCTTTGAACATGCCGTTCTCGAAACTTGCCCTGCCATTGTGACACACGCCAGACCGGATTGCCGACGTTGCTTCTCTAAACATGCCTTCCAATCAAGCCAGGTTGACACTTGACTGTCTCTGGTCAATCTGAGCCTCGCTCTAGCCTGAGCCACGCTCTAGCTGACCAAGGCTTCAAACCAGCTACTCCGGACACATGCTTCTTCCCTTGCTGGCCCGGCACTACGTACCAACGAAACATGCCGGTCCAACCAAGCCGGGTTGACCGTTCACCTTGGTCGGTCTGAGCAACGCTCTGACACTCGCTTGAGCAACGCTCTAGCTGACCAAAGCTACCGCCCCCTGCCTTTAAACATGCCGGTCTCCAAACTTGCCATGCCGTTGTGCAACCATGCCACATCGGATCGCCTACGTTGCTTCTCTAAACATGCTTTCCAATCAAGCCGGGTTGACACTGGACTGTCGCTGGTCAATCTCAGCCACGCTCTAGCCTGAGCCACGCTCTAGCTGACCAAGGCTTCAAACCAACTACTCCGGACACCTGCTTCTTCCCTTGCTGGCCAGGCAATACATACCAATGAAACATGCCGGTCCAACCAAGCCGGGTTGACCGTTCGCCTTGGTCGGTCTGAGCAACGCTCTGACACTCGCTTGAGCAACGCTCTAGCTGACCAAAGCTACCGCCCCTGCCTTTAAACATGCCGTTCCCCAAACTTGCCATGCCGTTGTCAAACCCTACCACACCGGATCGCCTAAGTTGCTTCTCTAAACATGCCCTTCCAAACAAGCCGGGTTGACAGTTGGCCTTCTCTGGTCGAGCTGAGCAACACTCTGACTCTCGCTTGAGCAACGCTCTAGCTGACCAAGGCTTCAAACGAGCTACTCCGGACACTGGATCGGCGACGTTGCTTCTCGAAACATGCCCTTCACAACACGCCGGGTTGACAGTTGGCCTTCCCAACAACGACAACAACAACAACAACAGCAACAACAGCAACAACAACAACAACAACAACACCCCCAACAACAACGACAACAACAACAGCAACAACAACCGCAACAACAACAACAACCACAACAACAACCAACCGCACTAACCAGTCTTGGTCCCTGCAAGCACCACTACACCTACGTCCGCCGCCACGGCCCCCATGGTTGGGCCCCTGGCCGGCTGTTGCGCGTAAGCGCTTAAATTCGGCTCCGCCGGCTCCACACGAGTACGCTGACAAATGCGTCACGAGCGTCCCAGAGCGACTAGAGCTCTATGGTGAGGCGCGCCCCAAGCCGCCGACCCTCCGACGCCGGGCCCCGAAAAACACCAAAAATCCTTCAGGAGGGTGGGGGAGAGCTTTTTGGCCGGAATCCGGGTCGCTCATAAGCGTCTCCAAGAGCAAAAGGCCCCCCCCCCCGTTTGGAGGGTACCTAAAATCGGAAAAAAGCGCCGTTTTGACACATTTTTCGGACGATTTTTCGCTTTTCGACGTTTTAACGTCCTTTGCGGGAGCCCTGCAAAAACGCAGAAAATGTTGTAAATACCAATACTTTTTGGACCCAAGATGCACAAAACACCGCAAATACCAGTGTTTTTGAAAGCCAAGCAAAAAAACACTGTAAATTACAACATTTTTGGCGGGTTGATCGCAAAAAATGCTAGTATTTACATGGTTTTTTGCAATTTCAAAAAAACGTGAAAGGCACGAAACACTGTAAATAGCGGTGTTTTGGCCACTTTTGGACGCCGAAACACTGGTATTTACGCATTTTTTTGCCCGTGGCGGCGCCAACCGCCTGCAAATTACAGCATTTTCTTCCCTTTTTGAACCGATTTTTTGCGTTGATGAACGCAAAAAATGCTGGTGTTTACGCGTTTTTCAAAAAATCGAAGATCGTGATGTGGGCGAAACCCTGTAAATAACAGTGTTTTAGCCACTTTCGGGGACTAAAACTGCGGTATTTACGCGGGTTCTTGCCATCTGACAGCGCAAAATGCTGTAAATTACAGCACTTTGTGCGCTGTTTATGTTCAATTTTTTAACCTGCGATGCTTTTACCTCTTCTTTGCATTCTTCCACAAGAAACAATGTTGCAGATTGAAATTGGACGACAGCGTGACCCGAAAGAAAGCTGGATGGCGGAGTGGCACAGAAGCTTTTACACATGCAGGGGCTTTTACACAGAGAAGTCTTTACACAAAGGAACTTTTTACACACAGAAGGTTTTACACAGAGAAGTCTTTACTCTAAGGAGCTTTTGCACGCAAACGTCTAGGAGTCTAGGAGCTTTTACACACAGAAGTTTTTACACGAAGAAGTCTTTACACAGAGGGGTTTTTACACACAGACGCGTTTGCACACAGAAGCTTTTACACAGAGAAGCCTTGACACAGAGGAGCTTTTACACACAAAAGCATTTACACACAGCAAGCTTTTACACACACAGGGGCTTTTATACAGAGAAGTCTTTACACAAAGGAGCTTTTTACACACAGAAGGTTTTACACAGAGAAGTCTTTACTCGAAGGAGCTTTTGCACACAAACGTCTAGGAGCCTTTACACACAGAAGCTGTTACCCAAAGAAGTCTTTAGACAGAGGGCTTTTTACACACAGACGCGTTTGCAAAGCCTTCACACAGAGGAGCTTTTACACACAAAAGCATTTACAAACAGCAAGCTTTTACACACACAGGGGCTTTTACACAGAGAAGTCCTTACACAAAGGAGATTTTTAAGAAGTCTTTTACACAGAGAAGCCTTTACACAGAGGAGCTTTTACACACAAAAGCATTTGCACACAGCAAGCTTTTAAACACACAGGGGCTTTTACGCAGAGAAGTCTTTACACAAAGGAGCTTTTTACACGCAGAAGGTTTTACACAGAGAAGTCTTTACTCTCAGGGGCTTTTGCACACAAACGTCTAGAAGCCTTTACACACAGAAGCTGTTACACAAAGAAGTCTTTACACAGAGGGCTTTTTACACACAGACGCGTTTGCACACAGAAGCTTTTACACAGAGAAGCCTTCACACAGAGGAGCTTTTACACACAAAAGCATTTACACAAAGCAAGCTTTTACACACACAGGGGCTTTTACACAGAGAAGTCCTTGCACAAAGGAGCTTTTTACACAGAAAGTTTTACACAAAGAAGTCTTTTACTCCAAGGAGCTTTTGCACACAAACGTCTAGGAGCTTTTTCACACAGAACTTTTTACACGAAGAAGGCCTGACAGAGAGAGTTTTTACACACAGACGCGTTTGCACACAGAAGCTTTTACACAGAGAAGCCTTGACACAGAGGAGCTTTTACACACAAAAGCATTTACACACACGGGTGCTTTTACACAGAGAAGTCTTTACACAAAGGAGCTTTTTACACACAGAAGGTTTTACACAGAGAAGTCTTTACTCTAAGGAGCTTTTGCACACAAACGTCACAGAAGATTTTACGCGAAGAGATCTTTACACAGAGGGTTTTTTACACACCGACTCGTTTGCACACAGAAGCTTTTACACAGAGAAGCCTTCACACAGAGGAGCTTTTACACACAAAAGCATTTACACACAGCAAGCTTTTACACACACAGGGGCTTTTACACAGAGAAGTCTTTACACAAAGGAGCTTTTTACACACACAAGGTTTTACACAGAGAAGTCTTTACTCTAAGGAGCTTTTGCAAACACACGTCTAGGAGCTTTTTCACACAGAACTTTTTACACGAAGAAGGCCTGACAGAGAGAGTTTTTACACACAGATGCGTTTGCACACAAAAGCATTTACACACAGAGGCTTTTTTACACACACAGGGGCTTTTACACAGAGAAGTCCTTACACACAGGCGCTTTTTACACACAGAAGGTTTACACAGAGAAGTCTTTTACACGGAGAAGCCTTTACACAGAGGAGCTTTTACACACAAAAGCATTTGCACACAGCAAGCTTTTACACACACAGGGGCTTTTACGCAGAGAAGTCCTTACACAAAGGAGCTTTTTACACACAGAAGGTTTTACACAGAGAAGTCTTTAGTCCAAGGAGCTTTTGCACACAAACGTCTAGAAGCCTTTACACACAGAACTTTTTACACGAAGAAGGCCTGACAGAGAGAGTTTTTACACACAGACGTGTTTGCACACAGAAGCTTTTACACAGAGAAGCCTTGACACAGAGGAGCTTTTGCACACAAAAGTATTTACACACAGGTGCTTTTACACAGAGAAGTCTTTACACAAAGGAGCTTTTTACACACAGAAGGTTTTACACAGAGAAGTCTTTACTCTAAGGAGCTTTTGCACACAAACGTCTTAGAGCTTTTACACACAGAAGATTTTACGCGAAGAAATCTTTACACAGAGGGTTTTTTCCACACCGACTCGTTTGCACACAGAAGCTTTTACACAGAGAAGCCTTCACACAGAGGAGCTTTTACACACAAAAGCATTTACACACAGCAAGCTTTTACACACACAGGAGCTTTTACACAGAGAAGTCTTTACACAAAGGAGCTTTTTACACACAGAAGGTTTTACACAGAGAAGTCTTTACTCTAAGGAGCTTTTGCACACGTCTAGGAGCTTTTTCACACAGAACTTTTTACACAAAGAAGGCCTGACAGAGAGAGTTTTTACACACAGATGCGTTTGCACACAGAAGCATTTACACACAGGGGCTTTTACACACACAGGGGCTTTTACACAGAGAAGTCCTTACACACAGGCGCTTTTTACACACAGAAGGTTTTACACAGAGAAGCCTTTTACACAGAGACGCCTTTACACAGAGGAGCTTTTACACACACAAGCATTCGCACACAGCAAGCTTTTACACACACAGGGGCTTTTACGCAGAGAAGTCCTTACACAAAGGAGCTTTTTACACACAGAAGGTTTTACACAGAGAAGTCTTTACTCTAAGGAGCTTTTGCACACAAACGTCTAGGAGCCTTTACACACAGAAGCTGTTACCCAAAGAAGTCTTTACACAGAGGGCTTTTTACACACAGACGCGTTTGCAGATAGAAGCTTTTACACAGAGAAGCCTTTGCACAGAGGAGCTTTTACACACAAAAGCATTTACACACAGCAAGCTTTTACACACACAGGGGCTTTTACACAGAGAAGTCCTTACACAAAGGAGCTTTTTACACACAGAAGGTTTTACACAGAGAAGTCTTTACTCTAAGGAGCTTTTGCACACAAACATCTAGGAGCCTTTACACACAGAAGCTGTTACACAAAGAAGTCTTTACACAGAAGGCTTTTTACACACAGACGCGTTTACACACAGAAGCTTTTACACAGAGAAGCCTTCACACAAAGGAGCTTTTACACACAAAAGCATTTACACACAGCAAGCTTTTACACACACAGGGGCTTTTACACAGAGAAGTCCTTACACAAAGGAGCTTTTTACACACAGAAGGTTTTACACAGACAAGTCTTTACTCCAAGGAGCTTTTGCACACAAACGTCTAGGGGCTTTTTCACACAGAAGTTTTTACGCGAAGACGTCTTTCCACAGATGGGTTTTTACACACAGGCGCGTTTGCACGCAGAAGCTTTTAAACAGAGAAGCCTTTACACAGAGGAGCTTGTGCACACAAAAGCATTTACACACACACAGGTGATTTTACACAGAGACTTCTTTACACAAAGGAACTTTTTACACACAGAAGGTTTTACACAGCAAAGTCTTTACTCTAAGGGGCTTTTGCACACAAACGTCTAGGAGCCGTTACACACAGAAGCTGTTACACAAAGAAGTCTTTAAACAGAGGGCTTTTTACACACAGACGCGTTTGCACACAGAAGCTTGTACACAGAGAAGCCTTCACACAGAGGAGCTTTTACACACAAAAGCATTTACACACAGCAAGCTTTTACACACACAGGGGCTTTTACACAGAGAAGTCCTTACACAAAGGAGCTTTTTACACACAGAAGGTTTTACACAGAGAAGTCTTTACTCCAAGGAACTTTTGCACACAAACGTCTAGGAGCTTTTTCACACAGAACTTTTTACACGAAGAAGGCCTGACAGAGAGAGTTTTTACACATAGACGCGTTTGCACACAAAAGCTTTTACACAGAGAAGCCTTTACACAGAGGAGCTTTTACACACAAAAGCATTTACACACACAGGCGAAGAAGTCTTTACACAGAGGGTTTTTTACACACAGACGCGTTTGCACACAGAAGCTTTTACACAGAGAAGCCTTCACACAGAGGAGCTTTTACACACAAAAGCATTTACACACAGCAAGCTTTTACACACACAGGGGCTTTTACACAGAGAAGTCTTTACACAAAGGAGCTTGTTACACACAGAAGGTCTTACACAGACAAGTCTTTACTCCAAGGAGCTTTTGCACACAAACGTCTAGGAGCTTTTTCACACAGAAGTTTTTACGCGAAGACGTCTTTACACAGATGGGTTTTTACACACAGGCGCGTTTGCACGCAGAAGCTTTTACACAGAGAAGCCTTTACACAGAGGAGCTTTTACACAGAGAAGTCTTTACACAAAGGAGCTTTTTACACACGGGACCTTTTGGAAGCAAATTTCGGCCTTTTGGCAGCCCCTCATTTCTCTTCTGATATCATTGGGAAACGGCCGTTTTTGGCAAAATCCTGGCCGGGAGCCTTTTGGAAGCAAATTTCTGCCATTTGAAGCAGGTCCCCATCCAAAAGCTTTCAAGCCCACACTGCGATGAAATGGAGGATCGAGAAATCCGGCGGAGCCGACGAGGGGCGTCAGCCCTTAAATCCGGGCGCCGGCCCCGGGGCCGCGGCCCGTGGCATTGCCGGAGGCCTTCGGTGGTAACCGAAGGTTATATACGCTGGCCGCCCCTGCCGCCGACCACCTCGTACTTACCTCTGCCCGATTCCGGTTCACCCCCGGTCCACGATTATACCTGTAATTTACAGTGTATTCTGCGTGTGGTGTTCAAAAACATCGTTTTTTACAGGGTTTCGGGCCCCTCGGCGGCGCAGAATTGCACCTTGGCGATGTTAAAAACTGTGGGTTTTTCCATAGTTTTTGCTTTGAGGGGCGGAAAAATCGTAAAAAGTTGTCTC
Source organism: Cladocopium goreaui (assembly GCA_947184155.2). Lineage (NCBI taxonomy): Eukaryota > Dinophyceae > Suessiales > Symbiodiniaceae > Cladocopium > Cladocopium goreaui. The sequence goes on from CAMXCT020003955.1 coordinate 28,703, forward strand.
TGAAGATGTTTTCAACATAAACGGCCCAACATCTGACCAACATAGGCCCAAGATCGCCCACCTATCCTCCAGCTATGCCCAACATAGCCTCCAAGCTGGCCCAACATAGGGCCAACATAGGCAAACCTAGGCCCAACAGAGGCCAACATAGGCCCAACATAGGCGCAACCTCGGTCAACATAGGCCAACATAGGCCCAAGATGGCCCAACATAGGGCCAACGTGGGCCCAACAAAGACCCAAGCTGGGCCCAAGATGGGCCCAACATAGCCCAACATGGGCCCAACATGGGCCCAAGATGGCTCAACATGGCCCGACTTGGCACAACCTAAGCCCACGATGGGCTCATGATGGCTTGACATGGCATGACACAAGCCTACGCTGGGCGCAAGATGGCTCAGCATGGGCCCGACGACAACGACGACGACGACAACCACAACAACCACCACCACCACCACAACCACAGCCACCACAAGCTTGGCCGGCGCCCGGCTGTCAGGCGTATACGCCTCATAAATTCGGCTCCGCCGGCTCCCCACGAGTACGCTGACAAATGCGTCACGAGCGTCCCAGAGCGACTAGAGCTCTATGGTGAGGCGCGCCCCAAGCCGCCGACCCTCCGACGCCGGACCCCGAAAAACACCAAAAATCCTTCAGGAGGGTGGGGGAGAGCTTTTTGGACGGAATCCGGGTCGCTCATAAGCGTCTCCAAGAGCAAAAGGCCCCCCCCCCGTTTGGAGGGTACCTAAAATCGGAAAAAAGTGCCGTTTTGACATATTTTTCGGACGATTTTTCGCTTTTCGAAGTCACAAAATGCTGTAAATTACAGCATTTTTGCGTTTTAACGTCTTTTGCGGGAGCCATGCAAAAACGCAGAAAATGCTGTAAATACCAATACTTTTTGGACCCGAGATGCACAAAACACTGCAAATACCAGTGTTTTTGAAAGCCAAGCAAAAAAACACCGTAAATTACAGCATTTTTGGCGGGTTGATCGCAAAAAATGCTGGTATTCGCAATGTTTTTGCAATTTCAAGAAAACGTGGAAGGCACGAAACACTGTAAATAGCGGTGTTTTGGCCACTTTTGGACGCCGAAACGCTGGTATTTACGCAGTTTTTTGCCCGTGGCGGCGCCAAACCCCTGTAAATTACAGCATTTTCTTCCCTTTTTGAACCGATTTTTTGCCTTGATGAACGCAAAAAACGCTGGTATTTACGCGTTTTTCAAAAAATCGAAGATCGTGACGTGAACGAAACCCTGCAAATAACAGTGTTTTAGCCACTTTCGGGGACTAAAACTGTGGTCTTTACGCGGGTTCTTGCCATCTGGCAACGCAAAATGCTGCAAATTACAGCACTTTGTGCGCTGTTTCTGTTCAATTTTTAAACGAGCGATGCTTTCACCTGTTCTTTGCATTCTTCCACAAGAACAACGTTGCAGATTGAAACTGGACTACAGCGTGACCCGAAAGAAAGCTGGATGGAGGAGTCGCACAGAAGCTTTTACACACAGACGCGTTTGCACATAGAAGCTTTTACACAGAGAAGCCTTTACACAGAGGACCTTTTACACACAAAAGCATTTGCACACAGCAAGCTTTTACACACACAGGGGCTTTTACACAGAGAAGCCTTTACGCAAAGGAGCTTTTTACACACAGAGGGTTTTACACAGAGAAGTCTTTACTCTAAGGAGCTTTTGCACACAAACGTCTAGGAGCCTTATAGACAGAAGCTGTTACACAAAGAAGTCTTTACACAGAGGGCTTTTTACACACAGACGCGTTTGCACATAGAAGCTTTTACACAGAGAAGCCTTTACACAGAGGAGCTTTTACACACAAAAGCATTTACACACAGCAAGCTTTTACACACACAGGGGCTTTTACCAGAGAAGTCTTTACACAAAGGAGCTTTTTACACACAAAAGGTTTTACACAGAGAAGTCTTTGCTCCAAGGAGCTTTTGCACACAAACGCCTAGGAGCTTTTTCACACAGAACTTTTTACACGAAGAAGGCCTGACAGAGAGAGTTTTTACACACAGACGCGTTTGCACACAGAAGCGTTTACACAGAGAAGCCTTCACACAGAGGAGCTTTTACACACAAAAGCATTTACACACAGCAAGCTCTTACACACACAGGGGCTTTTACACAGAGAAGTCCTTACACAAAGGAGCTTTTTACACACAGAAGGTTTTACACAGAGAAGTCTTTACTCCAAGGAGCTTTTGCACACAAACGCCTAGGAGCTTTTTCACACAGAACTTTTTACACGAAGAAGGCCTGACAGAGAGAGTTTTTAAAAAACAGACGCGTTTGCACACAGAAGCTTTTACACAGAGAAGCCTTTACACAGAGGAGCTTTTACACACAAAAGCATTTGCACGCACAGGGGCTTTTACACAGAGAAGTCTTTACACAAAGGAGCTTTTTACACACAGAAGGTTTTACACAGAGAAGTCTTTACTCTAAGGAGCTTTTGCACACAAATGTCTAGGAGCCTTTGCACACAGAAGCTGTTACACAAAGAAGTCTTTACACAGATATATAGCTTGCACACACAGACGCGTTTACACACAGAAGCTTTTACACAAAGAAGCCTTGACACTTTACACAGAGAGTTTTTACACACGGAAGCTTTTACACACAGTGACATCTTTACACAGACGTTTCACACAGAGACGCTTTCACACACAGAAGCTTTTACACAAAGAAGTCTTTACACAAAGTGGTTTTTACACACGAAACTTTTACACACAAAAGCTTTTACACAGAGAAGTCTTTGCACAGAGGCGCCTTTACACGAAGTAACAAGTTGAAATTGGCAGCAGTTCTTCGGGAAAAACCCTTGGCAGGAGCTTTCGGGAACTCACTTGCTCCCCAAAAAAGCTGTCTATTTCCAACAAAGTTCCTATTCCATGAACGTTTTTCAAAAAACATAAGGAATATATTTCTGAAGCAGGTCCCCATCCGAAAGCTTTCAAGCCCACACTGCGATGAAGTGGAGGGTCGAGAAATCCGGCGGAGCCGACGAGGGGCGTCAGCCCTTAAAATCCGGGCGCCGGCCCCGCGCCCGTGTCCTCGCCGGAGGCCTTCGGTGGTAACCGAAGGTTATTTAAGCGCTTACGCGCGACAGCCGGCCAGGGGCCCATGTTGAGGTGATATGGGTAGCTGGGAGCAGGATCTTAAGTCTTGGGGCTATGTTGGTCCATCTTGGGGCTATGTTGGCCCACCTTGGTGCTATGTTGGCCCGTCTTGGGGCCTAGGTTGGCCGATCATAAGGCCTATGTTGACCCATGTTGACCCATGTTGAGCCAAAAGATCCGAAAAATGGGAACAGCAAAAAAAACACCGTAAAACGCAGGATATCTTGATGGTCGGCGGCCTATCTTGGGGCTAGGTTGGCCCATCTTGGGGGCTATGTTGCCCCATCTTGAGGCTATGTGGGCCCATCTTGGAGCTATGTTGGCCCATCTTGGGGGTATGCTAGCCCATCTTGGGGGCTATGTTGGCCGATCTTGAGGCTATGTTGGCCCATCTTGAGGCCTATGCTGGCCCATGTTGACCCATCTTGAGCCACATGTGCGATGTTAGTGCAAAAACATGTTGAATGTCACAGGGCCAAAAAACACTGTAAATTACAGGGGTTTCTGTCGACACGCGCACCCTACCGGAGGTCGGCGGCAGGGGCCCAACTATGTTGACCCATCTGTTGGCCTATGTTGACCTATCGTGCGAGCAATGTGGGCCCAGCTTGGAGCTATGTTGACCCAGCTTGGGGCTATGTTGGCCTATCTTGAAGGCTATGTGGGCCGATCTTGAGGCCTATGTCGGCCGATGTTGAGGACTATGTTGGCCCATGTTGACCCGCGTGGAGCCAAAAGATCCGAAGAATGGGAACAGCAAAAAAACACTGTAAAACGCAGGATATTTTGAGGGTCGGCGGCCGATCTTGGGGCTATGTTGGCCCATCTTGGGGCTATGTTGGCCCATCTTGGGGCTATGTTGGCTCATCCTGGGGCTATGTTGGCCCATCTTGGGGCTATGTTGGCCCATCTTGAGGCCTATATGTTGGCCCATCTTGAGGCCTATGTTGGCCCATGTTGACCCATCTTAAACCACCAGATCCGAAAAATGGGAAAAAATGCAAAGAGCACAAAACACCGTAAAACGCGGGGGTTTTTGGCGGGCAAAGGTGTCTGCGGCTGGGGCGGCGGCCCCTCTCTCCTACGGAGAGGAGAGAACCGCCTTCGGCAATGCCACGGCCAGGGGGCCCCTGGCCGGATATACGCTGGCCGCCCCTGCCGCCGACCACCTCGTACTTACCTCGTACTTACCTCTGCCCGATTCCGGTTCACCCCCGACCCACGATTATCGTTGTAATTTACAGTGTATTCTGCGTGTGGTGTTCAAAAAACCTCGTTTTTTACAGGGTTTTGTGGCCTTCGCCGTCTCCGGGTTTCATCTCGGCGACGTGAAAAAACCATGGGTTTTTCATGGTTTTGGGTCTTCGGACGGGGTCCGGAACGGAAAACTGGACATCTTGACGGCCTTGGTGCCAACATAGGGCCAACATCGGCCAAGATGTGGGCTACATGGGTCAACATAAGGCTACGATAGGGGCAAGCCTGCGCCAACATAGGGCCAACATCGGCCAAGATGTGGGCTACATGGGCCGACATAAGGGCTACATGGGTCAACATACGGCTAAGATAGGGGCAAGCCTGCGCCAACATAGGGCCAACATCGGCCAAGATGTGGGCTACATGGGTCAACATAAGGCTAAGATAGGGGCAAGCCTGCGCCAACATAGGGCCAACATCGGCCAAGATGTGGGCTATATGGGCCGACATAAGGCCAAGATAGGGACTACATAGGCCAAGATAGGGCCAACATCGGCCAAGATGTGGCCTACCTGGGTCGACCTTACGCCACGATGTGGGCTAGATGGGGCAACCTAGGGCCAAGACAGGGGCAAAACTGCGCCCAAATAGGGCCAACATCGGCCAACAACAACAACAACAACCACAACAACAACAACAACAACAACAACAACAACACAACCAACCAGGGCGGCAACGACAATAGCAACAACAACAAGAACAACAACAACAACCACAACCACAACAACAACCACAACAACAGCACCAACAACAACAACAACAACAACAACAACAACAACAACAACAGCTTCGGGCCAAGACAGGGGTAAACCTGCGCCCAAATAGGGCCAACATCGGTCAACAACAACAAGAACAACAACAACAATAACAACAACAACACCAACCACAACAACAAGAACAACAAGAACAACAACAAGAACAACAACAACCACAACAACAACAACAACACCAACAACAACAACAAGAAGAACAAGAACAAGAATAACAATAACAACAACAACAACAACAACAACAACAACAACAACAACAACAACAACAAGAACAAGAACAAGAACACGAACAAGAACCAGCACAACAAGAACAACAACAACAACAACAACAAGAACCAGCACAACAACAACAACACCAACAACAACAACAACAGCAACAACAACAACAACAACAAGAACAACGACAACAACAAGGACGACGACGACCATGCCGACGACGACGCTGACGACGACAACGATGCCAACAACCACCGCTTCTTTGGTCTCGAGCTCTCTGGCTGCGTCTGTCTGCGCGACGGCTCCCCCGACTATGGCTGCGTTGCGCTAGCCAGGGCTGTCAGCCCCCTCCACAGGGGAGGATGCAACAACAACAACAACCACAACAACAACAACATCAACACCAACCTCAACAACAACACCAACCACAACAACAACAACGACGACAACAAAAAAAACAAGGACGACAACGACAACCGCAACAACAACAACAACAAGAACAACAACCACAACAACAACAGCAACAACAACAACAACTTCGGGCCAAGACAGGGGTTAACCTGCGCCCAAATAGGGCCAACATCGGTCAACAACAACAACAACAATAACAACAACAACACCAACAACAACAACAAGAACAACAAGAACAACAAGAACAACAACAAGAACAACGACAACCACAACAACAACAACCACAACACCAACAACAACAACAAGAACAACAAGAACAACAACAAGAACAACGACAACCACAACAACAACAACCACAACACCACCACCAATAACAACAACAATAACAACAACAACAACAACAACAACAACAGCAACAGCAACAGCAACAGCAACAGCAACAGCAACAGCAACACCAACAACAACAACAACAACAACAACAACAACAACAACGACAACGACAACGACAACGACAACGACAACGACAACGACAACGACAACGACAACGACAACAACAACAACAACAACAACAACAACAACAACCGCAACCACAACCACAGCAACAACAACAACACCAGCTCGGGCTGCCGGGTCTACTTTTGCCGGCGCCCGGCTCTCAGGCGTAAGCCTCATAATCCGGCCAGGGGCCCCCTGGCCGTGTCCTTGCCGTACGGCAGTTCTCTCCTCTCCATAGGAGAGAGGGGCCGCCGCCCCAGCCGCCGACCAACCCGGCCGCCAAAAACTACCGCGTTTTACGGTGTTTTGTCCTCTTCCCGTTTTTGGCACTTTTTCGGCTCTTGTGGCTCAAGATCGGTCAACATGGGCCAACACAGGCCTCAAGCTGGGCCAACATAGGCCTCAAGATGGGCCAACATAGCCCCAAGATGGGCCAACATAGCCCCAAGATGGGCCAACATAGCTCTAAGATCGGCCAACATAGCCCCAAGATGGGCCAACATAGCCCCAAGATGGGGCCACATTGCCCTCAAGATAGGCCAACATAGCCCCAAGATGGGCCAACATAGCCCCAAGATAGGCCGCCGACCATCAAAATATCCTGCATTTTACAGTGTTTTTTTTGCTGTTCCCATTTTTCGGATCTTTTGGCTCAACATGGGTCAACATAGGCCAACATAGCCACAAGATGGGCCCACATTGCCCGCAAGATAGGCCAACATACGCCAACATAGGCCAACATAGCCACAAAATGGGCCAACATAGTTGGGCCCCTGGCCGGCTGTCGCGCGTAAGCGCTTAAATCCGGGCGCCGGTCCCGGGCCCGTGTCCTTGCCGGAGGCCTTCGGTGATAACCGAAGGTTATATACGGCTGCCCCCCCTGCCGCCGACCCACCTCGTACTTACCCCCGGTCCACGTTTATCGTTGTAATTTACCGTGTATTCTGCGTGTGGTGTTCAAAAAAAACATCGTTTTTTAACAGGGTTTTGTGGCCTTCGCCGTCTCTGGGTTTCATCTCGGCGACGTTAAAAAACCATGGGTTTTTCATGGTTTTGGGTCTTCGGACGGGGTCCGGAACGGAAAACTGGACATCTTGACGGCCTTGGTGCCAACATAGGGCCAACATCGGCCAAGCTGTGGGCTACATGGGTCAACATAAGGCTAAGATAGGGGCAAGCCTGCGCCAACATAGGGCCAACATCGGCCAAGATGTGGGCTACATGGGCCGACATAAGGGCTAGATGGGTCAACATACGGCTAAGATAGGGGCAAGCCTGCGCCAACATAGGGCCAACATCGGCCAAGATGTGGGCTACATGGGCCGACATAAGGCCAAGATAGGGACTACATAGGCCAAGATAGGGCCAACATCGGCCAAGATGTGGGCTACCTGGGTCGACATTACGCCAAGATGTGGGCTACATGGGCCAACCTAGGGCCAAGACAGGGGGCAAACCTGCGCCCAAATAGGGCCAACATCGGCCAACAACAACACCACCACCACAACCACAACCACAACCACAACAACAACAACAACAGCAACAACAACAACAACAACAAGGTACAAACAAACACTGGGACCCCTTTTTGGAGGATCCAGAACGCCGGCAGCACAAAAAGGGGCTCAGCAGCTAGAAAATGAAAGGCAAGATCATGGAACTCCAAACGAACAGGCTGCGGGACCCCTTTTGGCCAGATTTGGGCTGCAGGATCCCCAAAAAGGGCTCCAGCGGCTAGAAAATGAAAAGCTAAAGTATGGAACTCCAAACGAACAGGCTGCGGGACCCCTTTTTGCCAGATTTGGGCGGCAGGATCCCCAAAATGGGGTCCAGCAACCTGAAAAGTCACACTGATACAAAGCGAACCTGCTGGACCCCTTTTTGCCAGATTTCGACGCCAAAAAGGTACAAAAAGGGGCCCAAGAAGCTTTTACAGAGGTAAAAAAAGAGCCAAAAGTCTGCACCAAAATTCTTTTTTAAAACGGTGCCAAACTCCAAGGACACCCTTAAGGGGCACAAAGCAAATTCCAAAATAAGCTCGAATACCTTGTTCTAAGGGCCCCAGTCTTTGTTTGTACCAACAACAACAACAACAACAACAACAACAACAACAACAACAACGACAACAACAACAACAACAACAACAACAACAACGCCCACTCGGGCTGACGGGTCTGCTTTTGCCGGCACCCGGCTGTCAGGCGTAAGCCTCATAAATAATGTATAATACATTATAATACTGTATTTACACTTCACTGTCCCAGGCTGCTAAAAGGATGTTCATCCAAGCCGCCTCAGCTTGTGCGAAGCGCCATACCGCTGTGCCCATGGATTTCTTCATCTGGCAGGGCGGTCCAAACATATTCTCGATGCAGTGCGCAGCAACATCGCACATGGTACATGTAGGTACATGTAGGTACATGTCAGATCATGTCAGGCATTCGTTTACAGTACATCTCCAGGTAAAGCTAGTATCATATTGTCTGAAGTATAGATGAAAGTTAAATTAAATCAGTACCCATAGTACATCATATAATTGATAACTGGCAAGGTTAAGCATGTAAGAATCAACATCTTCGGTTGTTGCGCTAAGCGGTTCATGAATGGCGCGGATTTTTCCAACCGACCTGAGAGACCAGCAACTGGACAAGCAGTCGATGCAGGTCGTGTGGCACCAGCAGCCCCACCAGTGGTCGTGATGGTCATGATGGAAATGGAGATCTGATATCAACTACATCAATTTGTTGCTGGTCTACCATCCAACATCATCCAAAAATCATCCAACATCCAGTATCACCCAATCGTCATCTCCCTTGGTTTCCCCAGAAATGTGCTGTTCCAAAATGGCAATCGAACCACGGAAAGAAGGAGGTTTTGAAACACTAGATTCAGGGATGCGCTATGTTTGGACAATGACAATGCCTGATTGCTCATGAAACTCAACGAGGTGTAAATCAGAAAAACTACATTTGATATCATTTTGGTCACTTGAAAGTGCTTCTCATACTTGGATGTAATCAAGTTGACATCAACAATGAAACTGAGTTGAAAATGATGATAGGATGCAACCAGCAAAACTGCAAAGAATGTATAAATACTATCAAACATCTATCTCAACATGAGACGATTTTGTGTCCACCACGGACCAAAACGGTAGGAGCTCCGGACCAAGTTGCGACTTTCGCGCATGCGCCAGTGGCGGAGGCATTTTTAGCCGGGGACACCGCGCAATCAAACTAGTCTTACAATGATCTTACAAAAAAACGTTTTACCTTACGACATTTCTGATCATTCTGATCATTCTGATCGGGAATTGGCAGGTTTTCCGATTTCATCAATCTGGTGACAAGAGGATGCTGATCACCCTGCCAAATCCGGGAGACGATTCCATTTCGAAAATCACGCTCTCACTGATGTTAACTTCCTCAGATCACACGCCGTCAGACCAAGGTTTGCTGGGGTTTACCATGGGGTTTATCATGGTTTTAAAAAATGCTCAGCGAGCACAGCCAGTTTCCACGTAGCAACGCATACTAGGATCTTACCGTGTCCCACCATTCGTCACTAACACACCATGGAAGCACCATGGATGTGAGCCCATGGGTTTGTACCAAATTGGGTATCCCAACATTTCAAAGGATGGCACAACTCAAACCACCAAATGACACCAATACAACATCTGCATGATAATGATATCATGTGATATCATGATCCCATCAACCCAACATTTTCCAACATCTTCCAACATCTCCCAACATCTGCCAACATCTCCCAACATCTGCCAACATCTCCCAACACCTCCAACATCTTCCAGCATGTTCCAACAGCTTCCAAAAGCTTCCAACACCTTCCAACACCTTCCAACATCTTCCAACATCTCCCAACATCTGCCAACATTTTCCAGCACCTTCCAACATCTTCCAACATGTCGCAACATCTGCCAACATCTCCCAACACCGCCAACATCTTCCAACATGTTCCAACAGCTTCCAACAGCTTCCAACACCTTCCAACACCTTCCAACACCTTCCAACATCTTCCATGGAACATCTCCCAACATCTCGCAACATCTCCCAACACCTCCAACATCTTCCAGCATGTTCCAACATCTTCCAACATCTTCCAACACCTCGCAACACCTTCCAACGCTTTCCAACGCTTTCCAACACCTTCCAACATCTCCCATGATCTTCCAACAGCTTCCAACACGATCCAACATCTTCCAACATCTTCCAACATCTGCCAACATCTTCCAACACCTCCCAACACCTCCCAACACCTACCAACACCTTCCAACACCTTCCAACATCTTCCAACAGCTTCCAACACCTTCCAACATCTTCCAACATTATCAAACATCTTCCAACATCTCCCAACATCTCCCAACACCTCCCAACATCTCCCAACATCTCCCAAAACCTTCCAACATTTCCCAACCTCCCCCAACATCTTCCAACATCTTTCAACATCTTCCAACATCTTCCAACACCATCCCTTCCAAATTCTCCCAACACCTACCAACATCTTCCAACATCTTCCAACACCTTCCAACATCTTCCAACATCTTCCAACATCCTCCAACATCTTCCAAGATTCTTCCAACAGCTTCCAACACCTTCCAACAGCTTCCAACATCTTCCAACACCTTCCAAAATCTTCCAACAGCTTCCAACACCTTCCAACAGCTTCCAACATCTTCCAAAATCTAAAAACACCTCCAACACCTTCCAACATCTTCCAACATCTTCCAACAGCTTCCAACACCTTCCAACAGCTTCCAACATCTTCCAACATCTAAAAACACCTCCAACATCTTCCAACAGCTTCCAACATCTTCCAGCATCTCCCAACATTTCCAACACATTCCAACAGCTTCCAACACCTTCCAAAACCTTCCAACATCGTCCAACATCTTCCAACCTCTCCCAACACCTCCAACATCTTCCAACATCTCCCAACATCTTGAAACATCTTCCAACATCTTGCAACAGCTTCCAACATCTTCCAACAGCTTCCAGCATCTTCAAACATCTTCTAACACCTCCAACATCTTGCAACATCGTCCAATTTCTTCCAACATCTCCCAACACTTCCAATATCTTCCAACATCTCCCATGCACCTCCAACATCTCCCAACACCTCCAACATCTTCCAACACCTCCCAACACCTCCCAACACCTACCAACACCTTCCAACACCTTCCAACATCTTCCAACAGCTTCCAACACCTTCCAACATCTTCCAACATCTCCCAACACCTCCAACATCTTGCAACAGCTTCCAACATCTTCCAACATCTCCAACATCTTGCAACTGCTTCCAACATCTTCCAACATCTCCCAACACCTTCCAACATCTTCCAACAGCTTCCAACACCTTCCAACATCTTCCAACATTATCAAACATCTTCCAACATCTCCCAACATCTCCCAACACCTCCCAACATCTCCCAACATCTCCCAAAACCTTCCAACATTTCCCAACCTCCCCCAACATCTTCCAACATCTTTCAACATCTTCCAACATCTTCCAACACCATCCCTTCCAACATCTCCCAACACCTCCAACATCTTCCAACATCTCCCAACACCTGCAACATCTTGCAACAGCTACCAACATCTTGCAACATCTCCCAACACCTCCAACATCTTGCAACAGCTTCCAACATCTTCCAACATTTCCCAAAACCTCCAACATCTTGCAACATCTTCCAGCATCTCCCAACACCTCCAACATCTTGCAACATCTTCCAACATCTTCCAACATCTCCCAACACCTCCAACATCCTGCAACAGCTTCCAACATCTTCCAACATCTTCCAACATCTCCCAACACCTGCAACACCTTGCAACAGCTTCCAACATCTTGCAACATCTCCCAACACCTCCAACATCTTGCAACAGCTTCCAACATCTTCCAACATTTCCCAACACCTCCAACATCTTGCAACATCCTCCAACATCTTCCAACATCTTCCAACATCTCCCATGCAACACCTCCAACATCTTGCAACATCTTCCAACATTTTCCAACATCTCCCAACACCTCCAACATCTTGCATTAGCTTCCAACATCTTCCAACATCTTGCAACATCTACCAACACCTCCAACATCTTGCAACAGCTTCCAACTTCTTCCAACATCTCCAACATCTTGCAACAGCTTCCAACATCTTCCAACACCTTCCAACACATCCAACATCTTGCAACAGCTTCCAACATCTTCCAACATCTCCCAACACCTCCCAGCATCTCCCAACAGCTTCCAACATCTTCCAACATCTCCCAACACCTCCAACATCTTGCAACAGCTTCCAACATCTTCCAACATCTCCCAACACCTCCAACATCTTCCAACATCTGCCAGCACCTCCAACATCTTCCAACATCTCCCAACACCTCCAACATCTTGCAACAGCTTCCAACATCTTCCAACATCTCCCAACACCTCCAACATCTTGCAACATCTTCCAACATCTTCCAACACCATCCCTTCCAACATCTCCCAACACCTCCAACATCTTCCAACATCTCCCAACACCTGCAACATCTTGCAACATCTTCCAACATCTTCCAACATCTCCCGCAACACCTCCAACATCTTGCAACAGCTTCCAACATTTTCCAACATCTCCCAACACCTCCAACATCTTGCAACAGCTTCAAACATCTTCCAACATCTCCCAGCACCTCCAACATCTTGCAACAGCTTCCAACATCTTCCAACATCTCCCAACACCTCCAACATTTTGCAACAGCTTCCAACATCTTCCAACATCTCCAACATCTTGCAACAGCTTCCAACACCTTCCAACATCTCCCATGCAACACTTCCAACATCTTCCAACATCTGCCAGCACCTCCAACATCTTCCAACATCTCCCAACATCTTGCAACATCTTCCAACATCTTCCAACATCTCCCAATACCTCCAACATCTTCCAAAATCTTCCAACATCTTCCAACATCCCCCAACATCTTGCAACAGCTTCCAACATCTTCCAACATCCACAAAACACCTCCAACATCTTGCAACATCTTCCAACATCTTCCAACATCTCCCAACACCTCCAACATCTTGCAACAGCTTCCAACATCTTCCAACATCTCGCAATACCTCCAACATCTTGCAACAGATTCCAACATCTTCCAACATCTCTCAACACCTCCAACTCTTGCAACATCTTCCAACATCTTCCAACATCTCCCAATACCTCCATCATCTTGCAACAGCTTCCAACATCTGCCAACATCTCCCAACACCTCCAACATCTTGCAACAGCTTCCAACATCTTCCAACATCTCCCAACACCTCTAACATCTTGCAACATCTTCCAACCCCTTCCAACATCTCCCAACACCTCCAACATCTTGCAACAGCTTCCAACATCTTCCAACATCTTCCAACATGTCCCAATACCTCCAACATCTTCCAACATCTTCCAACATCTCCCAATACCTCCAACATCTTCCAAAATCTTCCAACATCTTCCAACATCCCCCAACATCTTGCAACAGCTTCCAACATCTTCCAACATCCACAAAACACCTCCAACATCTTGCAACATCTTCCAACATCTTCCAACATCTCCCAACACCTCCAACATCTTGCAACAGCTTCCAACATCTTCCAACATCTCCCAACACCTCCAACATCTTCCAACATCTTCCAACACCTTCCAACATCTTCCAACATCTTCCAACATCTTCCAGTATCCTGCAACATCTTCCAACATCTTCCAACATCTGCCAGCACCTCCAACATCTTCCAACATCTCCCAACATCTTGCAACATCTCCCATGCAGCACCTCCAACATCTTGCAACATCTTCCAACATCTTCCAACATCTCGCAATACCTCCAACATCTTGCAACAGCTTCCAACATCTTCCAACATCTCTCAACACCTCCAACTCTTGCAACATCTTCCAACATCTTCCAACATCTCCCAATACCTCCATCATCTTGCAACAGCTTCCAACATCTGCCAACATCTCCCAACACCTCCAACATCCTGCAACAGCTTCCAACATCTTCCAACATCTTCCAACATCTCCCAACACCTGCAACACCTTGCAACAGCTTCCAACATCTCCCATGCAACACTTCCAACATCTTCCAACATCTGCCAGCACCTCCAACATCTTCCAACATCTCCCAACATCTTGCAACATCTTCCAACATCTTCCAACATCTCCCAATACCTCCAACATCTTCCAAAATCTTCCAACATCTTCCAACATCCCCCAACATCTTGCAACAGCTTCCAACATCTTCCAACATCCACAAAACACCTCCAACATCTTCCAACATCTTCCAACATCTCCCAACACCTCCAACATCTTGCAACAGCTTCCAACATCTCAATACCTCCAACATCTTCCAACATCTACCAACATCTCCCAACATCTTGCAACAGCTTCCAACATCTTCCAACATCCACAAAACACCTCCAACATCTTGCAACATCTTCCAACATCTTCCAACATCTCCCAACACCTCCAACATCTTGCAACAGCTTCCAACATCTCGCAATACCTCCAACATCTTGCAACATCTTCCAACATCTTCCAACACCTCCCAATACCTCCAACATCTTCCAACATCTTCCAACATCTCCCAATACCTCCAACATCTTCCAACATCTTCCAACATCTCCAACATCTTGCAACAGCTCCCAGCATCTTCCAACATCTCCCAACACCTCCAACATCTTGCAACAGCTTCCAACATCTTCCAACATCTTCCAACATGTCCCAATACCTCCAACATCTTCCAACATCTTCCAACATTTCCCAACAACTCCAACATCTTCCAACATCTTCCAACATCTCCCAATACCTCCAACATCTTCCAACATCTTCCAACATCTTCCAACATCTCCCAACACCTCCGACATCTTGCAACATCTTCCAACACCTTCCAACATCTCCCAACACCTCCAACATCTTCCAGCATCTTCCAACATCTTCCAACACCTCCAACATCTTGCAACATCTTCCAACATCTTCCAACATCTCCCAATACCTCCAACATCTTCCAACATCTCCCAACACCTCCAACATCTTGCAACATCTTGCAACATCTTCCAACATCTTCCAACATCTCCTACCTCCAACATCTTCCACCATCTTCCAACATCCCGCAACACCTCCAACATCTTGCAACATCTTCCGACATCTTCCAACATCTCCCAATATACCTCCAACATCTTCCAACATCTCCCAACATCTTCCAACATCTTCCAACATCTCCCAATACCTCCATCATCTTCCAACATCTTCCGACATCTCCCAACATCTTGCAACATCTTTCAACATCTTCCAACATCTCCCAATACCTCCAACATCTTCCAACATCTTCCAACATCTTCCAACATCTTCCAACATCTTCCAACATCTTCCAACATCTCCCAATACCTCCAACATCTTCCAACATCTTCCAACATCTTCCATGGAGAACCTCCAACATCTTCCAACATCTTCCAATACCCCCAACATCTTCCAACATCTTCCAACATCTCCCAACATCTTGCAACATCTTCCAACATCTTCCAACATCTCCCAATACCTCCAACATCTTCCAACATCTTCCAACATCTCCCAATACCTCCAACATCTTGCAACATCTTCCAACATCTCCCAATACCTCCAACATCTTCCAACATCTCCCAACATCTTCCAACATCTCCCAACATCTTCCAACATCTTCCAACATCTTCCAACATCTCCCAACATCTTGCAACATCTTCCAACATTTTCCAACATCTCCCAATACCTCCAACATCTTCCAACATCTCCCAACATCTTCCAACATCTCCCAATACCTCCAACATCTCCCAACATCTTGCAACATCTTCCAACATTTTCCAACATCTCCCAATACCTCCAACATCTTCCAACATCTTCCAACATCTTCCAACATCTTCCAACATCTCCCAACATCTTGCAACATCTTCCAACATCTTCCAGCAACATCTCCTACCTCCAACATCTTCCAAAATCTTCCAATATCTCCCAATACCTCCAACATCTTCCAACATCTCCCAATACCTCCCAACATCTTGCAACATCTTCCAACATCTTCCAACATCTCCCAATACCTCCAACATCTTGCAACATCTTCCAACATCTCCCAATACCTCCAACATCTTCCAACATCTTCCAACATCTCCCAATACCTCCAACATCTTCCAACATCTTCCAACATCTCCCAATACCTCCAACATCTTCCAACATCTTCCAACATCTCCCAACATCATGCAACATCTTCCAACATCTTCCAACATCTCCCAATACCTCCAACATCTTCCAACATCTTCCAACATCTCCCAATACCTCCAACATCTTCCAACATCTTCCAACATCTCCCAACATCTTCCAACATCTTCCAACATCGTCCAACATCTCCCAACATCTTGCAACATCTTCCAACATCTCCCAAAATCTTGCAACATCTTCCAACATCTCCCAATACCTCCAACATCTTGCAACATCTTCCAACATCTTCCAGCATCTCCCAACATCTTCCAACATCTTCCAACATCTTCCAACATCTCCCAACATCTTGCAACATCTTCCAACATCTCCCAATACCTCCAACATCTTCCAACATCCAACACCTTCCAACATCTCCCAACATCTTCCAACATCTCCCAACATCTTCCAACATCTTCCAACATCGTCCAACATCTCCCAACATCTTGCAACATCTTCCAACATCTCCCAATACCTCCCAACATCTTGCAACATCTTCCAACATCTCCAAATACCTCCAACATCTTCCAACATCCAACATCTTCCAACATCTCCCAACATCTCCCAACATCTTCCAACATCGTCCAACATCTCCCAACATCTTGCAACATCTTCCAACATTTCTCAATACCTCCCAACATCTTGCAACATCTTCCAACATCGTCCAACATCTCCCAACATCTTGCAACATCTTCCAACATCTCCCAATAACTCCCAACATCTTGCAACATCTTCCAACATCTCCCAATACCTCCAACATCTTGCAACATCTTGCAACATCTCCCAATACCTCCAACATCTTGCAACATCTTCCAACATCTTCCAACATCTTCCAACACCTTGCAACATCTTCCAACATCTCCCAATACCTCCAACATCTTGCAACATCTTCCAACTCTCACTTCCACACTTCCACATCTGCCAGTGGACCGATATCCAGGATGATGGCCACCCCCGCCAGCGTCCATTTGGCGGCCGGCTGCTTGGTGCGCAGCTGGGCCACGAAAACGAAGTGAGGCCTGGCCACTGGCCATCCCCCATCTACCGGCTGGTTTTAGTAACTGTTTCCCTATGGTTTCCCTATGGTTTCCCTATGGTTTCCCTATGATTCCCTATGGTTGGTGGTTGGTTAATGGTGGTGGGTTGATGGATGATTTTCGACTCTGCACCTCCTGGTTGGCACAGCATAGGTCGGGCAGAGGTAGACGTTTTTGTCCTCGCGCTCCTGTGAAAGACCCGCCTGGCACAGTGGAGAGATCGAAGAAAGATTTCTTAGGCATCAGAATAGAATATTATAGAATAGTATAATCTAATGAATTAAGATGAAAGATCTGGGTTCATTTCAACTTATTATACAATTATAATATATTATAATCAGCCCAATCCAGTGTCCCTGGCGGCAAGAAATAGCTGGCGTAGCTGGCGGCCCTGGCGCCTTGCAGTTGATCACAGGCAACCGAGTGAACATCTCCTTGGGCCGCGAGTCCTGGCGATCGACAGATCGATCTCGACAAACGGACCGCAATAAAAAAGTTCCATGACTTTATATGAATCTATATGGACTATGACTATGGGACTGTGGTTAGGAAAAAATGTGGTTAGATAAGTTAGATATGGACTTTATATGGTTAAAGAATGTTAAAGATAAATCTAGATAGTCCAGGATAGTTAGTCCATATAAGATAGTCAGCTATGGATATATTTATCTATACTTTATATAGTACAGATAGTCAGATAGTTAGAATGGTTCAATCCTGGACTGCTTCCAATTTCCAACTCGACAATTTTAAGGAGAACTTCACCTGTCTAGCAGTCAGCAGTCTTTTCATTATTTTTGCAAGTTCCTGCCATGTTGTAGCTTTCAATATCTATAGTTTGCCATGTTTCGCTTGTTCTTTAGTTTACATGTTGTTCTATGTTCTTGCTCGTGTTCCTTTTGCTGATACTGGTGTTTTTGGAACATCTCAACATCCCAACATTGTCAACTCATAAACAAATTGTGCTTGGGATCATTGCCTCAAGAACAATGAAATTGTTAAGCAAATTTGAAATTTGAAACCACCAACTAAGTAACTAGTTCAGCCTTGGTTCAGCCTTGGTTCTATCCCCATTCTCGGACAGTAAAGTCTCACCCGCATGACGTCCCCGCCTCTAGGCAGTTGGTGTTGGCATCCCAGCGCGCTCCTTCTAGGTACCTGAGCGGCTGAGATTTCTCGGCAAACATCGTTTGCTCCAAAATTTGGGACCCTAAAATCTCATGGTTTATCTTCCCTTTCCCGACTATCAAAGTAGCAACAATCTCCAACTCCGGGTCACATGCCAGTGACATAGGCCCCATCGCGTGCCACACCTGAGCACGTTAAGGATCTGATGTTTTTTCGAAAAAACTTTTGTATATTTTTGTATGTTGTTGTGACCTCACGAACGGCTTTAGGATGCCCGGACTGTCGACGGATTTAGGATCGATGCGTTTCGTCACCTGAAGCGACTCAAAATGACCAAGCGGTGCGATGGAACACATGTTGATGGAACACATGTTGATATCAAACAACCACGAACAGCCACAAATTTGGATTCATCATGATTCATCATGATTCATCTATGTTGGCTTCATTTAATTTCATTTATATATGGGCCATATTCATTTCACTCGGCCCAGCGGAATTCCTCTAGGAATTCCAAGCCTCGGTGTAGACATGCAATCGATCCAGTTCCAGCTTCTGGTTCTGACAGCCTCGGTCAGCCATGGGTCAGCATCCATGGCCATGGCCGGATGAGGCGATGTTTTTTTGGATGAATCAACATGACATGACATGTACATGTTGTGTGTGCATTTGGAAAAGGATGATCAAGGATGTAAGATGATGTATAGTAATATAGTATAATATAGTATAGTACACCACGACACCGTACAATATACTGGTCACTGGGGTGGTCTTGACAACCCGCTGACAGAGTCAAATTCCTGCTTTACCTGCCTGGCCTGCCTAAAAATCCCAGACAAATGACAAGTGTCGCAAGTTTCCACACCCGTCACAGTGAAACAGGATGGCCAACAGGATGGCCAAAAAATGCCAAAAAAATACCACCTGAGAAGGGGGGAACGAAAGCCAGCATCCCATCTACCCCTATTTTCCACCATACTTTTCACCCAGAGACTCTTCAATACATTTCACCCATATACTTTTCACCCAGAGATTTTTCACCCAGAAACTCTTCTTGCACAGGCTTTTCACCATATACTTTTCACCCAGAGACTCTTCACCCAGAAACTCTTCTTGCACATACTTTTCACCCATATACTTTTCACCCAGAGATTCTTCTTGCACATACTTTTCACCCATATACTTTTCACCCAGAGACTCTTCACCCAGAAACTCTTCTTGCACATACTTTTTCCCAGGAAACTCTTCTTGCACATACTTTTCACCCATATACTTTTCACCCAGAGACTCTTCACCCAGAAACTCTTCTTGCACATACTTTTCACCCATATACTTTTCACCCAGAGACTCTTCCACCCAGAAACCCTTCTTGCACATACTTTTCACCCATATACTTTTCACCCAGAGACTCTTCACCCAGGAACTCTTCTTGCACGTACATTTCATCCATATACTTTTTACCCAGAGATTCTTCACCCAGAAACTCTCCTTGCACAGACTTTTCACCCAGAGACTCTTCTTGCACATACTTTTCGCCCATATACTTTTCACCCAGAACTCTTCACCCAGAAACTCTTCTTGCACATACTTTTCACCCATATACTTTTCACCCAGAGACTCTTCACCCAGAAACTCTTCTTGCACATACTTTTCACCCATATAGTTTTCACCCAGAGACTCTTCACCCAGAAACTCTTCTTGCACATATAATGGTCCCACATCGGAGCCTTAATTTTTCCATTGTGCTTCCATCCCATCAATTTCTGTCATTTTACTCTTATTTTACTTGGCATCATTTTGGTCCCACATCAGAGCCGCAATTTTTCCATTGCTTTTTCCATTGCTTTACTCCACTTCTATGTCATAGTCCCTCGATTTTGCCCATGGCTTTTCCATCGCTAATG
>CAMXCT020003956.1:0-49324 GCA_947184155.2 Cladocopium goreaui
CCTCGTCTGTGGGGGCCTGTGCAAGTTCGACCTGCACCATCCGTGGTAGGGTTTGCAAGAGAAATTGCAGTGTGGATCAAAAGAGTGATTTTGCAAGAGAATGGATGTCACAGTTTGTTCAAAACAAAATGCCCAGCAAGTTTTACCCCCTTGATGGCTGTCTGCGCACCAGCCTAGGAGATGTGTTTTATCATCGTCAGCTGTGTAGTTGGCTTGGGCATCAACTATACCACGCGGCTCGCTTCAGATGGGCATGGAAGATGCAAGGCGTTGATGTCTCTGATTTCTGAGACCCAAGGATGGAGATGCTAAGATATCATTTGCTCAAAGCTCACGGTGAAAAAAGAAGTCTAAGAATGCAAAATGTCCATCGTCATAGTGGGGAAATATCGGAAAATCATCAAAATCAGAGGAAACCATAGAGGAAATATGGGAAATCATCGACATCAGAGGAAACCACAGAGGATATGGGAAATTCATCAAAATCAGATGATCATTTGAATATCTAAGGATTTGGTGCCAGAGCCTCATCAGTGCCACGAGCATGCTGGTGCTGATCAATGCCAATAGGTGCATCAAACAGGATGGGGCTTCCAACAGCCAGGGGAAAGCACTGGAAAAAAAAAATCTGAATCAAACATTCGGATTTAACCTGCAAAAATTGATTTAAAACATGGGAAAATAATGATGTATCGTGGGATATAATGGGAATAGAATGTGATTAGATGTGATTAACAATCAAAAATGTCGTTGTCTAAAATTATGTGTTCCCATCAAAATGTGAATTTAACCTTGAAACCTGGTGGGGAACATTAAACATTATGGCATAGTAACAGAACTTGGTTGGTTTCGTGGCTAGTGAACCATCTGTGGGGATCTAGTGGGGATGTCATGGGATACCAAATATCATCAAACTCAATGGCGGTCATCCAGAAGTTTGAGAACTGGAGGATTCCAGTGGGAATTCACCGGGACAAGCCTTGCTGAGCTGCCACTGGTGTACTGCTCGGTGGTCTCACCAGCTCGACAGAGCGCTCAAAAAATCTGGCGTGGTCCAGTGATAGAAATAATAACATGAAATAACTACAGAAATAACAAGCCGGTTACTTGGGGCGCCCAAGATTGTAGGTGATAGCATGTTATAGCATGTTATAGCATGTTATAGCATGTTATAACCCTAACGGGCCTAACACACCTAAGACTGCATTGTAAGCGACAAAGTGGGTTGAACTTGAGCCACCACATAGCCTTCCATGAGGATGTTGACACTGCGACACTCAGGTTCGTGGTGATTCTTATCGAAGCCTTCTTCCTACATCGCCAGACGTCGGACCATCGACCGTCCGCGACACAACTGGCTGGTGCCATGGTGACTGTCCTCGGCGGCAGCTTGGCACTGGCAGGTTGGAGTGATGGTAAAGCCAATGCCATAAACCCTCCCCAGTTCTCATCAATTTTCCGGACATGGGTGGTCAATAGCCATCCTGAATTGAAGGTTTATTACTGCGGCTTACCACAGTAGTGAAGCTGTGTGGATGGTGTGGGCAAACGAAATCTGCCAATGGATGTTGCGAGTGTACGCTATCCGAGATGTCTCGGGTTCCCGACTCAACTACATTGTTTATCCCTTTTTCCATCCTTTTCCTGGTTTCTGGGTCTCAAGAAATATCATGATTCTTACCCTGCCCGGGGTAGGGACGTTGCCAATTCGTTCATTTTTGTATATATCTTATTGTGTTTCCCATTGTTGAAGAGCTGGGGCGAGATCATCATCATCATCATCGTCATCATCATCATCTTCTTCTTCATCATCGTCATCGTCATCGTCGTTGTCGTCGTCATCATCACCATCATCATCATCATCATCATCATCGTCTTCGTCATCGTCATCGTCGTCATCGTCGTCATCGTCGTCGTCATCGTCATCATCATCATCATCAAATCATTTCATATCATATCATATCATATCAAATCATATCATATCATCATATCATCATCATCATCAGCAGCAGCATCATCATCATCATATTCATATTCATCTTCATCTTCATTTTCATTTTCATCTTCTTTGTCGTCGTCGCCGTCCTTGTCATCATCATCATCATCATCATCATCATCATCATCATCACCATCATCATCACCATCATCATCATCATCAGCATCACCATCATCATCATCATCATCATAATCGTCATCGTCATCATTGTCATCATCGTCGTCATCGTCATCATCATCGTCGCCATCGTTATCATCATCATCGGCGTCATCGTCATCATCATTTTCATCATTTTCATCATCATCATCATCATCATCATCATTGTCGTCGTCGTCGTCGTCATCATCATCATCGTCGTCGCCATCGTTGTCACCACCATCATCATCATAATCATCATCATCATCATCACCACTTTCCCGGAAAGATCCCTCCTGGTATGTTTCAGGCATAGCTTTGGCTGCGCCCCAGAGAGATGTGAAGCACGGCACGCGGCCGCGGCACGATGAAAGAAAGGAATACCAGCCGGCAGCCCCTGAGGAGCAATCTTCTCAGGAAATCCTGTCGGTTTAGGGGGGGATGGGCTCTTAAAAAAAACATGTGGCTCCTTCTGAAAGAATGAGTGGTTGCAATGGATTTTAGGGATGTACCGGAATCGTAGTAGGATTGGAGATGATGAGTCCGGCCAAGTACCAAATACCAAAATTCTTTCGCGTTTCTGAAGCAGTTCCTGTAAGAACCTCGAGGTCTGGTGAATTTTGTTTGAACCAGACTGATGCACTGATCTGTTTGACAGTTTAAGTTTGATATTCACCAGTGCGGGGTCGTGCTGTTCTCAGGAAAATGAATAAAACAAGACATGTTGCGTCTGTTGCAGATGGAATGTCAGCAGAAATGATTCCTTCATGTTTTGTTCCTCTCAGCTTCAAGCATTCCAGATGTGTTTGAGTATTTCCAGCCTCACTGTGACCGGTTGAGCACTGGATACTGACAATAAATTGTTGATCGCTCCATCAGCATCCAGAAATCTGTAGTTCGTTTAGCCAGCTCTGTTGCGGTCACTTGGGTATGGTTCAAACTCAAGAGCCCATAATAAATTATCCCATGTTGGTCGGGTCATGGTTACCCAATTTGGTCATTTTGAACGATAGATCATCTGAAATTCATTTAGTATTGGTGCACCAACGCACACGTTTGATTTGAGATCATTATCCATGTTAAGCAGTTTCTTTTTTGTGATACCTTAAAATGGATAAAACAGATTATATGTTTGATTTATGTTTCCCCATGTTTGAACCATACCCAGTCAACCAGTGACCACCCGAGAATCCTGAGCATTTTCTTCGGAGAATCCGATATTTCGGCCATGCCAAAGGCAAGGGCCAAGGAGTGAGACTGCGGCGCAGGAGCCCAGGACATGAAGCCTCCAGGAAAACTGGGGGTGGGTTCCTTCAACATCAATTATGGAAACTTTTATACTTGGGGGTTGAATGAGGCTATCATGAGATATAGAAACTACCAAGCATCTCATGTTGATGATTGGAATTTCTCCAGATTCACTGGAGAATGGCTGTAAGGTATGCAATTTAGTCACGAGAATTGGGAATCGATATTGATCCAATAAAATTGGTGGTTCAGTGGATTGAGGTTTAATCTAAACCAGCAAAAAAGGATGCGGGCAAAGCCGGCAGTCCTGTCCATTTCTAGCCACCTGTGAGGCAGTGTCACAAGATCAAAGACAAAAATAAGGATTTGAGGCAGTCCCCTATTTTTATGAACTTACATGCAACATCATGCAACTGTTCAGCATGGAGAGAAGGCATGTCCTCTGGTGCAAGTCTTGCTCCTACCGATATAAGTTTTAACAGTAGCTGTGCGGTCGCTGTCAGTTGCATCGCTGAGTGACCGAAAACCAGCCATGACCTGGATCAGTTTGCTCACTCTGACAAGGGGAGATGAGCGGATGAACTCCCCAGTTATATATATTTATATATATATATATATTATATATTATATATAGATTATATATATATTATATATATTATATATATTATATATATATTATATATATATACATATATACGATGAAGCAGCCCAATTTGTTCTATATATCATGTTCTATCCGATAACCATCTGAACCACCTCTCACCTTGAACAGCATGTTGACAACATCGGCAGGTCATGGATCGCGACCGGCGCGATCGCGATCGGTGCGACTAGCTGTGGGATGGCCCCTTAAGGGTCCCTTAAGGGGGGAGGGAGACCATGGGTGACCCAAAGTTGTGATTTTAGCTTGAAAGCATGTGAAAACTATGTTTGAAGCAGAGAAAGATGGATTAGGCCCAGGCAAACCGATGTTTTTTTACTGACCATTCAGAAGATATTTAAGTGGTAGTTAAGTGGTATTTGATGTGATCATTATAGTTTAATTCTATACATTGCATTAATTGGAACCAATGCATCAAGCCTGAATTGTTGGCTACAGATCAAAGCTGGATCTGTTGTCTCGAAGCGCTAGCATTTCCGAAAGCCATCATGACCGACCAAGGGTTGTTGCCTTCCAGGTATCGCGACTCCACTCGTTCCGCCTGGTACCCAGCTACTTCGGGATGGCGGATTGGGAAGTGTAGGAAGAGTGGCAATGACAAAACGCCCTGCTTAGAGTGTTGTAAAGTGTTGTATTTCTCATTTCCAAGAAGGAAGTGTCAACATGTTTCAACGCTGACTGATTTCAGTTGATCTTTCAACTTGTTCAGAGCAGGGTAGAGATAGCACAAACCAGCCCATCAGGATATCACCAAGGTGAAATCCAACCAGCGGGGATCAATGGATGAAACTCCACTTACATCCTGACATCCTGATGGTTGCTTACACGAAGAATTGACATAATATGCCCATCTTATCCCACTGTTATAAATGGTTATAATATGTTATAATGCTTATAGAATGTTGTATAATATATCATGTTTGCATAATGTTGTCTAAAATTGTTGTATACGTTCATGTTGTAAGGTTGTAATTATGCCCTATCACTGAGGACCGACGGAACGACAGTCGCGAGCCCCGCAGACGGAACGACAGCCGCGAGCGTCGCCGGAACGACAGCCGCGAGCGACGGAATGACCGCGACAGGCCCGGAATGACCGCAGCACGGGGATGAATCACCCAACGGGATCACCAAGTATGACATATTTCTGTATGGTATATATATATATATACGGTATACGGTGTATATAAGATATCTATAGATTCTATGTGATATTATATGATGCTACTGCTATAGGTTGCTATGTCGCTTGTGCCTGCGAGAAATGTTCATTGCCTGAGTGTGGAATGGTCGGTGTCGGTTGCCAGCCCCATGACCCAAGTCCCCAAGTCCTCGGTGATGCCAATAGGATCAACCTTTGAAACGAAATCAGGATCTCGACCATGGCATCAAAAACTGGTTTTTCACCAAGGGAAAATATCGGAACTGTGTCAAAACATGTCAAAATGAGATTGTCTCAAAATTTGGAACCCCCAAATCATCCAAAATCCCGGCCTTCGCATCATTTCCCACTCATTTCCCATTCATTTCCCCACATCTCCTTAGAGCTGTTGGCATCTTTGCCCATACCCCAAGGTCCCGGAGTCCTCGCCGCAGCCCGCGCCGGAGTCCTCGTAGAAGTCCTCGAAGAGATGATAGATGGAAGGCACGGAGGAATGAGCCCAGCTGAAGGTTGGAATGACCCCAGCTGAAGTGGGAAACCCATGGAAACCCTACTGGATCCAACTGGGGAAAATGCTTCAAACATCTTAAAAATTGTGAAGAATCTCTGGGATGGGGTGATTGTAACATATTACATCATTGAAGCCTCCAATTGTGGTTTGGATCATTTTTTTTGAACCATCCGATTCTTGGATTTCAGATGTTACAGTACGAGGTTTTGATCGGTTTTGGAAAACGCACCACAATCAAAGGGCCGTGCTGAAGTGGTGGCAAGAGCCTCCATCTGGAGATGAACAGACGTTTCGCCCAAGGGTTGCATGATGGCAGCCATGGCATTGGTCCTCTTTCTTCTTCCACTTTCCTGCAGCTTGTCAACTCCAGTTTAGGTCCGAAGCCACCACAAGGGCCACACCCGTTTTCACGGCTTCATAGCTGCCATAGCTCCATAGTCGGCAAAAAGTTGGATGTTTCATGATGTTTCACTGATCCCATATCTGGAGCCCATAATTTCCATCGTGTCGTGTGTAGTAAATCATCACATCTTGGGGAAACCCGGCGTTTGACCCATACCCAACTGCGATGATTCCCTGCCAGCCACCCAACGTCTTGCAGATGGCAGAAAGCTTGCCATGCAGCCAGGACCGGAACGACCGGAACGACCGGAGCGACCGGAGCGACCGGAATGACCGGAATGACCGGAATGACCGGCGACCGGAGGATGATAGAGAGAAAGATAGAGAAAAGGATGACAGGCACGGCTCCCCCATAGGTGTCTTCCATTCAAGCTGTCACAGCCGATCTCTAAAGCATGTCTTGCGCAGGTTTCAGAATATCATGGGTTGCAACAAGAAAGCATGAAATGCCGGTTCCAAATCTTAACTCCTCTGACAGTATCTGACATGTGGGGATGGGTTGACAAGTGTTGACAATTGTTGGGGTAACCCAAAATGGGGATGGAATTGTTGCAGTATCCATCGGTATCCCTAAAATGGATGAAATGAATTATTTTTGTTAATGATGGTTAATGCAGGTCAATACTAAAACATGACGAGCTATGTTAGATGTTGACCCTTATCCATAGGGATGCATCGCTTGCATGGTGAAGCAAGCTGCAGGGAACCACCTGAAAAAGCCTCTGAGGAAGCGCCGGGGGACTCAAGGAGGATCCCCTGAAGTAGGACGGTTTTCAAAGTGAAATAGACCATCAAGTAACTGGAGATAACTGGAGGCTATTGGGAGTACATACCCAAGTTTAGAACCCGAGTCTAGTTATGTTTTAGCAAACCGCAAACCTGTTGTGTTGCGCTGCTGCTTTGTTGCGGTTCGTTGCTTCGATTGCTGATGGGCGCAATGCTCGATCTCCCCTGCCATTGAGTGAAATCCTGTCGGTTGGTTTCAGCTCAGCTGAGGCGATCGGCTGGAGGAGACATCATGAGAGCCCGGCAAATCCCATATGGAGGTTTCCTAATGGTGTACCCCTAGTTATCCATTTATAGATGTCAACCATTCAGCTATTGGGTACCTGCCCATTGATGGAAATTCCATGAAATTCCATGAAAATCCCATATGATGTGGGTAAAACAATGCCATAAACATCCCTGCGGACCGGAAACCGTGCTCGTAAAAGCACGTTTTGTTTTTTATATGAGTATGGCACTGTGGTGAAACGCAAATTTCTTTCATCAAAAACATCCAGAAAATGGATTCCGAAATTTGGGCGCTTTCGCGTTTTACCACAGTAACAGCTCCTTTTCATCGGAGGGTCTTTGTGGACTCTAAAAAATAGCACTTTTTCCAAAGCTTCGATGGTCTTCTTCTGTAAGGTGGCATTGAGGTTTATATACCTCCATTGCCAAGACTTCACATAGAGCAGTAAATCGCGGCTTTGTGAGGGCAAACTGTTGGGAATGTATTTGTTTATACAGACCATGCAAGTTGTGTTGCAAAAGCCAACAACGTAGTTGCAATTTGACAAAAGAAGATGACAACATAGTTGCAAGTTGTGTTACAAAAGCCAACAACGTAGTTGCAATTTGAAAAAGAAGATGACAACGTAGTTGCAGGTAGTTAGAGAAGTTAGCAACGTACTTGGAAGTTCTTCGTTGGCAAGACGTTAATAGCCCACCCCACCCCACCCCATGCAAGTGGTTAGAGAAGTTAGCAACGTACTTGGAAGTTCTTCGTAGACAAGACGTTAATAGCCCACCCCACCCCACCCCATGCAAGTGG
Organism: Cladocopium goreaui; assembly: GCA_947184155.2. Taxonomy (NCBI): domain Eukaryota; class Dinophyceae; order Suessiales; family Symbiodiniaceae; genus Cladocopium; species Cladocopium goreaui. The sequence goes on from CAMXCT020003956.1 coordinate 7,932, forward strand.
TTAGAGAAGTTAGCAACGTACTTGGAAGTTCTTCTAGACAAGACATTAATAGCCCACCCACCCCACCCATGCTTGGAAGTTCTTCGTACACAAGACGTTGATAGCCCACCCCACCCACCCCATGCAAGTGGTTAGAGAATAGTTAGCAACGTACTTGGAAGTTCTTCGTAGACAAGACGTTAATAGACCACCCCACCCCACCCCATGCAAGTGGTTAGAGAAGTCAGTAACGTAGTTGAAAACTGGCTCATACAAGACAATAAGTTAGTAACGTACTCGCACGTTCTCAAAAACGTTAGTTTTACAAGCACGGTAGTCGGTCCGCTGGCAGAAACATTATAAACAATCCTCAAAATCACCATTTTCATGTCCCAGGAGGTAGCGTCCCAGGCGCCAAGATTCACGAGGCAAGCAGCTCCTGTGAAGGAAAACCGTCGTTTTTGTTTAAGGAAAAGAATCCGCAAATGGTATGATATATGATGTAAATTCAGATTCAATGTGATATGTATTATGTGTGATATGATCGAAGGAAGTTTAGAAGTCAAACTTCCGACAATATTGACAGATGAAAAGCAGAGTTGGAGCAGAAGAATAGAGAAGAGAAGAGCAGAAGAGAGAAGATCAGAGAAGAGAAAGAGTCAAGAGAAAGAAGATGCAGGTGCGCGAAAAGGTAGGAAAGTCACGAAACACTGTGTTTTTCCAATGATTTGTGACTCCGGAGGGTCGAAAAGTAGGCTCGCTAAAGCGGCGGGTGCGGAGCCAGCTGGCCAGATAAGAGATGAAAAATTGCACGCTGTTGTGGCGCGAAGCACATTTCGAAGTCAAAATGTACAAAACACACCATTCTCGGACCACTTTTGGACGTTGAGATTTCGAAAAAGTGCACGCCGTTGTGGCGCGAAGCACATTTCGAAGTCAAAATATTAAAAACACCAAGGATTCGGACCACTTTTGGACGTTCAGATGTCGTTTCGCGGCAGGCGCAAGGGATTGCGCACCTTGTCAGAAGCGAGCAAAACGTGGGGTTTTGTAACATTTTCAACTACAACCACCACTACACCACACTACACTCCAATACACTACACTAAAACTACAACTACACCTTCACTACATTCCACTACACTACACTACACTACATTCAATTACACTCAATTACACTACACTACACTACACTACACTACATTCCACTACACTACACTCCACTACACTACACTACACAACATTCAATTACACTCAATTACACTACACTACACTACACTATATTCCACTACACTACACTCCACTACATTACACTACACTACACCACACTACATTCCACTACACTACACTCCACTACACTACACTCAATTACACTGTGCTACATTACGCTACACTACACTACATTCCACTACACTCCACTACACTACACTCAATTGCAGTACACTACGCTACATTCCACTACACTACACTAAATACAACTACAACTACAACTACAACTACAACAATACTACATTTACAATACGCGACACTACACTACACTAATTACACTACACTACACTACACTCAATGACACTGCACTACACCTACAACTGCAACTGCAACTACACTACATTACATTACACTACATTAATGACATTACACTACACTACATTACACTACATCACACTAACTACAACTACAACTACATAAGACTACACTACACTAATTGCATTACACTACACTGCACTACACTACACACCACTACACTACACTACAACTCACTACACTACACTCCAGGACACTACAGTACACTACACTCAATTACACTACACTACACTACACCACGCGACACTACACTACACTACACTAACTACAACAACTCCAACTACAATACATTACATAACACTACAATACAACCGCAACTGCAACTGCAACTACACTACACTAATTGCATTACACCACGCTACACTACACACTACACACTACACACTACACACTACACACTACACACTACACACTACACACTACACACTACACACTACACACTACACACTACACACTACACACTACACACTACACACTACACACTACACTACATTCCACTGCACTACGCTACACTACACTACACCACACTACATCAAGCCACACCACACTACACTCAATTACACTACACTACACTACACTACCCTACCCCACATTGCATTACATTACATTACACTACATTCATTACACCGCCACAAATGCAACTGCAACTACACTACACTAATTACACTACACTGCAACTACAACTCCACTACACTACAACTACAACTACAGCTGCACTACACCACACTACATCCAGCAGTTGTGGGTGAGGTGACCGACCGGGTGATCACTGCAACCATTGCAGCCACTCCAAAAAACACAGCTCCAACCACCTTTCGGTCCATCAGTGGATTCGCTCTGCCATCCGTGATTCACAACAACCGATCTCTCCTATAGGTTTCCTATGTTTGAAACTTCCGCCACCGCCTTGTGCGGTACTACTGGTATATGATATATGATGTTTGATGTTTGATATTTGATATTTGATACGATATGATATGTGATTGGTATGTTTGAGATATTTCATTTGTTGCCTAGCAATGATTTTGTTTGGTGAATCCTGGTCAATTCCTTTTGTCCAGACTCATGATGATTTTCATAAATGGATATAACTGGGATGTTGTACTATGTTGCACTAGACAAGAATACACAAAAAAAAACTTATATTTCAGGGTATATCTTTTGACCCACACCTAAAATGTTGCTCCCACTCGGGTTTTTTTGGTCCATATATTCCATTGATCGTTGTCAACGGTGATGTGTGAAGAACTCATGCAACACCAGGGTAAAACTTATTCATTTGGGTATGGGTTTAAAGTTGAGACCCAGGAATCACAATGTTTGGTCATGTTTGACCTACATACAGGACTAGATTCCAACAGTCCATGGTTTGTATTCCCATGTTGTGTTCTTTCTCTATGCCATTTTGTTTCTTCAAAGCATGATTCAAACCATGACGCTCGCTTGCAATAGGAGGTGATTGGCGGCCGGACCAAGTACCGAGCGAGATTACCTTGCGGTGCTGGGCTTGGATCTGGGGTGAGTTGAGCCATTCTTCAACGCTTCAGTCGGTGATGTCTAGGCCAACGTCACTCTCTTGGCAACCAACAGAAGTGGATAAATCACCATGTCTAGCCAGTTTTTTTTTGGAAAACGATGGATAAACCCATCAACGATGTTTACAAGATGTGTTTTTCATGTTTTTTCCGTTGTCATATTTCCAAGGTCCGGATGTCGTGGTTTTTTTCTGATGACCATCGGTCCCCATCATCCCCTGAGGTTCGCTGGTGATCCAAGGGCCTCTGCGGACGATCCGCGACACCTCCGAACAGGTTGGATGAAGATGGATCAACGCATCTTATATTGATGGTAGTAAGGTTGACGAATGATACATTACGGTACTTAGGTGGAGTGGTTAGCTGGTTAGTAGCTGGCGAAAAAATTGACTAAAGGATGGACAATAAGCTACTTTCTAACCACTTAACTAATCCCATGGCCCATTTAAGTATGCCAACGACTTGTGTTGATATGCTCTTTCATGTGTGCATGTTTACATACATTTTCATTCTATCTAGAATGATGCTTGCAGGTTGATTTCTTTAGGAGAAAAAACAAAAATCGTTGGCCCAAGTGATCCCCAGTGTGTCCAAGTGTCAAAACAGGCCATGGCCAACTTCCACACATCAGCTTCCTTTTAGATCCTTTTAAATCTTTTCGGAAACCTCCACACATCCCATGTCCACCCAAAATTCATCCAATGTCCATCCCAAGCATCCAAAATTCATCCAAGATTATGAGAAATAGTCACATCATAGTCATCTTTTCAGTGATCTCACGTTCAAGTTTCCGCACACGGTAGGACCTGGTGAAGATGGAAGCCGCATGGATGAGCGATGGCCTTCAGGGTGTTGGGGTCCTCAAAAAGCCTGGGCCCAGAAAGGGGCCACCCTTGTGGGTCGAGGAACGGTGAAGATATGGTGGAAATCATCCAAAAATACAATGAAATAACCATGAAATAATCATTTGATCATCATTTAATCATGAAATATCTAGGATCACCATCTCCAAAGACGTTTTTTTCATGCTGTGTTAAGATGTGTTGTGGAACATCTTTGACGCACTGAAGCGAAGCCCCCAGAATCCAGTGGTTGATCATCAGATCCTGTACCAATTGAAGATGATTAAAGTACGTATGTTAAGTTACCGTTTTGGGGTACCCCCATTTCTGCAAAAAGACTAATTTTTTGAGGTGCAAAAGCTACAACCTGAGCTCTTCCGCATTCGTGAGCCGCGAGTGCCCAACCGTCGGTGACATCATGCCGGGACCCTGCGGTGTCCGTAGCTCGACAGAGGATGTTGATGATGTGAAAGTGTCAAACTGGGTGCATCCATGAACTGTACATGAACAAGCATTGCAAGGCCTAACAATGCCTACAAGTTATTCAATATGTTTCTGTACCTCAAGCGCTGCAAGGTTCAGAATCGTTTCTTTTCCCCCCAAGGTATGTCCAAATTGTCTCTGAGCAATGGATCATTGATCAATGTGTCTTCTCAAACATGTCCAGGGTCCAGGGTACAAATGATACCACTTACTGAATCCTATCATGTGTAAACCAGCCAAAATGTAACAACCGCAATCAAATCCCTTTTCAGTGTGGGGTCGCAGTTGAAGATCGGTGCACCGACTTTTCAGTGCCACCGGAGCGGAGTTCCGTATGTTCCGTGCGAGGGCGCCCGGAAATCACGGGCTATGAGATACGGAGAAAAATCAGTTGCCATTGTTGGATACGGTCATGTCAAATATGTCAACTCCTGGATGAACGTAGCGCTGGGCCGTTTTTTGGCAGCAGATGATCACCATTTGGGAGGAAGGCCCAGCTGCTTTGATGCCATGCCGGATCTAAAGTGATGTGAGGAATCTCAGAGGATCGCATACCAGCTTGGTGTAGTGCCATCAGATTCACACCCTTGCGCAGCCGTCAAATTCCACGGAATTTATCCAATTTACGCAGCTCGGAATGAATCGAAATGAAGCGAAATGGCTCATGCTATAGAGATCACTGCACCCTGGGACCCTCACAGTTGGCCCTTCTCTATATTTTTTGGGCTAAAAGTTGGCCTGAAAGTAGCCCTACCCATCCAACCCACCTAAGTCCGTCCCCCCAGCTGCCACCCCGGTCGCCATGGCTTACGGTATCAAGAAGATCACAGGCTGGGCATGTCATGGACCAGGCATGATGAGACTTAAAATTCACCTTGCTGGACAGCCTAGTTCTATAGCATGGTTCCATGTGTTTTTCCTGCAGGATGGTGTAGAAAAGCAAAAGACCAAGGTCATTTCATGATGTAAATCCACCAAGCGATGTGAATTCCAAACTATTGTGTGAGACTCTTATGTCCAATCATTTGGGTCATGTCTGCTCATTCTTAGTTTCTGCATAAAAATATGAAGGTTGGCCGATTGCAGAACCCATTTCGACATTGTTCCTGTGACCATCTAGCGTTTAACGTGCGAAAAACATGTGTCTTTCTGATTCACAGTTTGACCTCATTCCAAATTGGCCGCTTGGGTTAAGTCAATCGAGGTCCTAAAGCCATCAGCAGTGGAAATTGCCAATTGCATGTGCCTGACCTTCTTAGCCTCAGGTTTGCTTAGCTTGATGCATATAAGTCACATAAGTCACATAAGTTATAAGATGTCGAAAGGCTACTTAGACCTGACAGAGCGGAAACACTGGAAGAAAGCAGACCTAGAAGTTCAGTTCTTCGCAGTTTGTGAAGCAATGGCAGCATCTTTTTAGGGCGACTCAAGGCGACCATGGCAGGATCCCGGGTTTTTCCCCATGGAAATCCCATCAATTCCGAAAATCCCAATGGCATCGGCGGACGGCGAAGCTGATGAAATTATGGCTCCGCCGCCTGAAAGAAAGGAGTTTCTTGGAGTGGCAATTGTCTTGTGAGGTCTATAGAGTCTACAATCGTGCTGTGCGGTATATATTATATTTGATATATATATATGATATATATATATATATTATATATATATTTACATATGATATATATATATATACATATGATATATATATATATACATATGATATTTATATATATATATGATATATATATATGTATATCTATATATATGATATATATATTATTGAATGTGTATATGACACTATATGACTGTATAGAGCTGTATATGAGATGTGTATTGCATATCCAAAAGCTGGTCGGTCTATCCTCCTGTCATAGGATAGGATTGGTTGTATGTTCCTTCTTCTACAACTTTGACGTGTGTTAGTCAACTCTTGAAATGTTTAGCATCTCATGCTAACTTTGGAACATCTTTGATATGTTTTGATTGCTGAATTGAACTGTTGATAATGTGACAGGGACGGAAACAACAAAAATATATAAAAATATGTAAGCATTGGTAAAAACCATGCTTTCCTGCAAGTTTTCATCAAAATGGCGAGTAGGACCCCCCCGTATTTCATCGCCATTTTTCTCCATCGCCCAATCGTGACCCAATCGCTTAGCCGCTAGGTCATCGAGGTCCCGGCGATTCCGACCCACCAGGCGGACATTCTGCGACTAAAATGGAACCATATGGAACCCCGAAAAAAAAAACGGCAGCGTTTTCTTGGTATGGGATGGTATGGGTCAAAATGAATGAGCTGGGGGTACCTTAAGTCATTTTAAGTCTAGCTTCTGTATTAACATATTAATTATAACCATCCAATTATTGGAACCATCCAAGCATTTTTGGGGTCAATAACTTGACCCATACCCATTGATCAGTGTCGTTGTGGCAGGTGCTACTTGCGGGTGCAACTGACTTTCGCTGGACAGGACGCGGCTCCTGCCCTGCTTCCCAGTGGACAACCTGGCTGTTTATGCCATGAAACCAATAATAATAGAATTGAACAAATCATAGAAATGAAAAATCGATTTTAGTGGGATATAGGCCCCAACAAGTTGATATCCCAGCATTGTTGGGAAAATCTGCAGGAAAAGCCTATATTCGAAAGCGGCCGACCGTTTCCAGAGGATTTTCCCTAACCTAACCAATCCTTTGATCGTCTGCTGGGAATTCCAGGAGGAAATGCCCTCAGCGACCATCTTGGAGGCGTCCATTCAGGAGGCGATCCAACCCCCATGGCTGGCTTCCCCGGTCAGTTTTGTGGTCAGTCTGATATCCTCAACGACATGCTGTGAAAACATGGAATATTCGCAAAAAAGAATCAGCACCAATCAACATCCCACTGGAACTTTCACCAAAGCTGGCACCAGGCACTGCAAAGTCACTTCGGCAGCTGCGGTGCCTGGGCTTGTCATGTTGTTGCCATCGTGCTGGTTGCTGTGTCTGCGAAACCGACATTAATTATCATTAATTGTCGCTATAAATTGACTATAAATATCATGAAATCTCAGATTAAATCAACAGTTTTTGTGGTAATTCTGCGATGACCTCCAGTGGGCCCTCACAAATAAACATCAACAACCACCAACAAACAAGTAAATTACAGGTGTAAGATTGAGAATGTATGTTTGGATGGAATTATTTGGAATTAGTTGGATATAGTATATATATATATCAATTGTATATCATATGTAAAATTCGGAAAATATCCACATCTCCAAGATGTATGCATGGTATATTGTGTAATCGTTAAAGATTTCCAAGGTCACCCACAAAACCCAGTGGCGGCCACCTCTGAGGTGCCAGCAAGTGCCAGTGGTCGTTGCTGTCGCCTCCCGTGTTTTGGCCGTGTGATGATTACAATTATTAGATATCATTATTAATATTATGATAATTACTAATAGTGTAATATTAATATATTTTTAATGTTATGATCATTAATTACAATAATTGGAATTATTACTATCATGATAGTTAACCTCTGGTAAACTAACATGGCTATTGAAACTAACATAGCTATTATGGGTTATAGGTGATATTTCTATATATCTGATTGGTGGTTTGGAACATGAATTTTATGACTTTCCATATATTGGGAATTTCATCATCCCGACTGACGAACTCATATTTTTCAGAGGGGTTGAAACCAGCAACCAGATGACAATAATCGGAATTATTACTATTATCATGATAGTTACTAATATTATCATTATCTAATTACAATTATGATTGGCAGTGTGATATGATAATTCCATGACAATGGGTTTTTTGAGCAATTAGCTATTACTAATAATATCTAATTATATCTAACTACAATCTAGTGGGTGTTTGCAATTACTAGACATGGGGCTTTAATATTCCATGATATAACCCACCGTGCAACAATTGATTGGTATATTCCAATTGTGAATATTCCATGATATGGGGTTTCCTAAAATGGTGGTAGTTGAATAGCTGGATGGCTTATTTGGTGGAAAATCCTATTAAAGTGGATGATTTGGGGTACCCCCATTTCAGGAAACCTCCATATTAATAGTCATCTAGGTGTAGATTTCGGACATGTTTTTTTTGGGGGTGGTCTTCAAGATTGCATCAATGCTACCATTTTGTTAAATGATAATTACATTGTTGATAATTACCATGAATTAAGAACTATCATTTTATAACACTGTTTATGATGATTGGCGTGGTTTAATCAATCAAGATATTCATCACTGCGACATTGTTAATCAACGTTGTTGAGAATAATGAGAATTACTAATATCATATTTCTTGATGACTATAGTAGCAAAGATCTTGAATGATGGTGGGGTATGGTTTAGATTTAGACAATTGATGATGATTGACGATGAATGTTATTTAGAAAGTCTACTGTACAACTACTGATCGTATGATGAAAAGAACGACGATAGCTATGATCGTTAGTGTACAGTATACAAATATGTGTATATCGATGTATATAATCGTATATACATATACACGCGTATTAATTGCACTGATCAAGGTAGTTTGGTATGAAGCCTCTTGATTTGTCATACGACATGGTATTACCATATTGCCAAGTCATCCATCACATTACTTCCAGGATCAACCAGAGATCAGAGAAAAGTCATAGAACCTCACCCAAGATCTTGTACTGTCAAAACCGCAGCAATGGGTTTGCCCAAAAATGTGGGCAAAGTTTCACCCATCTCTTGAGAAACTCGGTGATTCGTCCTCTTGGGGTTTTTTGAAGATGTTCGCATTGTCGGTGATCAGTACAACTTGACAAGCACTTCGACCCTCGGGATCGGTACATTTAACGGTTCGACCCTGAAAATCACCCGTTTAGTGGAAACTAATCTCCCAACCCCGATGAAGGGTGTCGTCATGTCAATTTACTGGAGGGCAACTTCATCTGTCGGACTATCAGGTGAGTAGCGACCAACTGGACTGAAAGGCATCCATTTACACTGTATAGCCTTCACGAACAAAAAGGGCTTCTAGTAGCTTCTAGGGATTTTCATTTATATCATTTATCATCCATCCTTGAACAGGATTGTTACACCATGTTGCAGCACACTACTAGTAGGTGGTAAATCCACAAAACTCAACAGCCCCTCAGTAATTGGTCAATTCCTCTTGAGGATGAGGACTCGGTGTTCAACAGCCTAGCAGGCTCCAAACTGCTTTCATCAAATTTTCACTACTCTTTTCTAAGATTATGCATATCATGTTTAATTTCATATGATTGCCACTGCTAATACATGCTAACACTATTGGCAGTATTTCCAATACCCAAACCTGAAGAATTGGCCTTCCTGAGGACATAAACAGTTAACTGCTGCTTGACGAATCCTTAAATTAAAAGTTCGATGATAGAATATGATAGACGCAAGAAAGAAACCAATAATCCCCAACAGACATAGATGGAATAGCCAGTTTCTGGGTGTTTTAGAGACTGGTCTGTGCCCCCAAATCATGGTCATGTTCACAGGAAAAATGATGCAGAACCATGGTCACGGCCTTTAGCGGCTTTCCGGCTGGCCCATCATTTTCAGACAAAACCACTTTCAGAGTTCAAACAAAATACCAATATGACATAACTGGCTGGTGGTTTGGAACATGATTTTTATGACTTTCCATATATTGGAAATAGTAACCCCAACTGGCTTTCATATTTTTCAGAGGGGTTGAAACCACCAACCACATAATATGACAGTATGTCAGCATGAATATCCCCATAAAAATGGATGAGTTCCCTCTTATTTGAGCCCCCGCAACCTCGGCTGAGGCTGAAAGTGGCTTGTTCCTCCTGAAAACCACCACACCTGAGCATCTCCAGCAGCTGCGTGCTGCTCTCACCTTGCTAACGCGGATTCAACGGAGACGATGCAGGATGGATGTCCTGGCAGTGGCACCGAGACACTGTGCAGGGAGCGGTGGATTTTCTGATGTTTTGGTTTCTGGGGTAAAGCGAAAACCATGGTGAACTAGTGGTTATAGATGTTTATAGCAGATATATCATGATATAGTAAGCGATCTAAAGGTCCTTGTAAGGAGTTTTAATTGCGAAAGCCGTGCATGTTATGTTGGAAACCCTCGCAAAAGTTTTTTTCGAGTTCACGAAAGTAATATTTTTTGCGCAAAAGTTTCGCGAATGTTGGATATCATGATTGCCTAACATAGGTTCCGCGAAAGAGAAACATGGAGTTCGCGAAAGTTTCGCAAAAGTAACATGTTTACTCGCGAAGAATGGCCGTTCCCGGATAAAGGAATTTTGATCAACAAACATATATCGATAGCTCATGCAATATGAATGGGATGATTATGGGATAAACCCTGCGGTACTCAAACGTGGCTGGGAAATCCCATGTAAATGGAGGTTTATAGCTGGGAAAAGTATCTGTAAATCGTGGATTTTCCATTGCTATGATTACCAGAGGGACCGATGGTCAAATTGATGATTAAGCCAATCAACCACCCAAAATTATCAACTATACCATGATATACCTGATATTTGGGTCAACCCCGGATGGTTTTTGTTGGTTTCCTCTTTGCTATGGGGATACTAGCCAGCTACATGGTGATTTGTATGGTATCTAGGATTGACCCAGATTTTAGTAGGGGACCATCCATTTTTTGGGGGGCAGAAAACGTTGACCCACGAGCGAAGTTCAACGCATCCAAGCTGAAGCAGTCGGCCTCACAAACCGCCATGGAAGCCATGGCCCCTGTAGGTTCGATGATTTACCTATGCAAAATGCCGATGTTCAAGGCCTGTCCCTAGCTATGTGAAATAAACAGATGGGGCCAGTACCATTCATACATGTAGTAGAAATGGATAAATAGCTGTTTTGACGAGATTCACATGTTTGAAAGTTGGGGAAGGCTCCAAAATCCCCACAGATCCCTCCGTGAGTCCTCAGAGATGTGGTCTGAAGTGAGGCACCTTCATTGGCAGCCCTGGCATGCAAGAGATGACCGAAAAAGTGATTTCAGTGGCTTGACCCAAACGTGTGTAACGCTTTGATAACATTTGTAATGACTGTGTGTGTGTGTATGTTAAATGTTCTTATGGTTATATATATATATATATATGTGTGTGTGTTTATATGTGTCTATTTTTAGGGTTCTGTTGGACGGAAAGCCAAGACACGCTCTCCAAAGATGAGAGTTAGCAGATGACCAGATTGTCCGACAAGCGGACTAGTCGTGAAGATATTAGCCGAAAGCGTCGCTGCTTGGTGTTGTTTGATCTCCAAAAAGTCTGGTCTGGTTTTGCTCATGGGCCAGACTACCATCATAGATGCTGTGCTGGGAGTATATGTTTGTTTTCGAGGTTTCTCAAGACTATATTCTTCCAATGGCTACTTGTGTGACTCAAACTTTGATCTCCCAAATTGAATAGTTTGATGCTGAGAATCACCAGCCATGTGTGGGTCGATTGGTCTGATGTCACGAGCATGAGCTCATCGCCAGGCACCTACCAATCCAATGGCACTGGTCGAGATTGGTTTGGGGATCTCAGAGTGGGAAAAAAAATATGTTGTAAAATGATGTAAAATGGGATAGCTATGTTAGTTTATCCCATGTTAGTTTATCCCATTTTTCCATGGGATACCCAGGGTATTTTGGATCCATTGGATCCAACCGCCTGTTGGATTTTTGGATGTCCTGCCCGATGGGTGGCTAACATAGAGACCCCCAAACCCAAAAACCCTCCAGTATGCTAACATAGATATGGAACACCCATGGTTTCCCAAGGAAAATGAACTACAAATAGTGGGTGTTCCATTTCGATATGAATTTACTGGAGGGAACCTCAACATGCAACTCAGTTCGCAGGACATCATCTACAAACCAACGATGCTACATGCTCCGGATCCCCTTGAAGATGATCATCACCACTGGCACCCCCCATTTCTGGACAACACTTGTTGGAAGCAAGATTCCCCAACATGAAAACCACTCGTACTATATCTGAATAGCAGTTTGGAATACACCAATCCCACCCCTGATATTCAACAGTCTCAGGTGGTTATCAAATAGCAAGATTGCTATTAAGTATGAACCAATGTTTACCAACATTGAAACCCAAGTGGAGTGGACGGAGGGTTACTGGTAAAATCCGCAAATTTGCTGAATTAAGTCCGTGAAACCATGTACAGTATATAAGTCAGATAAACCAGTTAAATCATCCATAATTTGCCAATTTCATATCATTGATCTTGTTCCAGTATCATCCCAATGGAAATTGACCCCAGCCCAGCATCCAATGAATCCCAATCATCATCATCCCCCCCACTAATCCAATGAACCACATCTTTTTATTCAAAAGGAGTACCATTCATGTGTAAAAATATCATTATATAGTATTATATCTGGGTAAATTATAACGACCTCACTGCGACCTCACTGGAAATCATGGTTAGTAAGGCAAATCATCCCCAAATGGTCTTAATTCAGGTTAGCGAAATATTACAATTTGCCCAGTTATACAACAATTAAATGTCGCTCATATACAGATGTTTGGACCCCCAAAAGCAACCCCCAAATCGATCGCTCAGAAGGTCTTTGAAGCTGCTGGGGATATATATGAAAGTCATTCGGAATCGAAGTCTGACGGGATCTGACAGCTGCATTACATCAATGTATAAAGATCCCAATGAATTCAAATAATGAACATATCTGATTGGTGGTTTGGAACATTTTTTAGTTTCCCATATTTCCCATATATTGGGAATAATCATCCCAACTGACTAATATTTTTCAGAGGGATTGATACCACCAACCAGATAACGACATGAATATATTCACCACCACCCATTCATATCCACAAATCCCATGAAAATCTCAGAAAAATCCATCCAATGGCGCTCAAATCATCCATGAAAAAATCCCACAATCCAATTACTCCCAGTAATTACTCCAACCAAATGCCATTCAAATCTACAAAACTCCCAAGTCTGACAGGATCCAACAGGTTAATTCCATGATATTCCCTTTAATCAATCTTATGAATCCCATTGATCCCGTGAAAACTAATCCAGTAGATCCTCTTAATCTACAAAGATCCCAATGGATTCCCAATGATAATCCTATTTAATTGAGATCCCTTGGTCCCTTAAAAACCTCACAGGTTCTTCATGGGCGACTTCGAGTACCGCCACGGACGTCGCACGCCTCCACCCAACGTCTTGGGGCAGCGACCAGAGAAGCCACCCATGCAGCAGGGCAGCCAAGGGACCCTGGGATAGTGCCAAGGGATCAATATGTGAAGGTTTCCTTAAACGGGGGTACCCCAATAGCTGGATGGTTTATAATGGAACATCTTACTAAAATGGATGATCCAGGAGTACCGCCATTTCAGGAAACCTCCATATGCGGTTATTATATTATATATTTGGATGTGTGGTTGATATTTGGCTGGCTTGATATTGGGGTGATATTTCAGGTGAATATGTGGCTGAGATTGGTTAATTGCTGGTTGATATTTGGCGAAAATGTGGCTGGTGTTGCTGAAGAACATTCAACAAGTGCCATTGTAATGGGGAAAATGATGATGTTCAGACCCAAATTGGACACACGGAAAACGGGATGTGTGGTATTGGTCAAGACCAAGATTGCCGAAAATTTGTTGACCCGTTAGGTCTAAAATTTTCAGGCATGTCCACTTTTCTAGAGCCTACTGGGCTCCAGAATGGAAAGAAAATGATTGAACGCAAGCAGTTTGGGACACAAAAAGAGACTACCTCCCATGTTCCATCGCCTCATTGCCAGAAAGTAAATCTTCTAAGATTCTGAGTATGGTTCAAATGATCGACCCTCCAGAGTCATAGATCGATAGATATAGATACATTCCTATATTATTTATACATGTATATATATTTATATACATATATATATATATATATATATATTTATATACATATATATATACATATACATACATACATACATACATACATACATACATACATATATATATACACATATACTATACATGTCATAATAAGAATTTGTCGTTTGACCCATCCATCTATCGCAACGCGCCCCGGGACCCAGCTTGAGGCCTCGTGGCCCGCCTGTAGAGATCCATGCAGCACGGCAACGAATGGAGGGAACCAAGAGCTCCCAGGTGCCCGGGGGTGAACGGTGGAGGTCTGCTTGGGATTTTCGCCAAGAAAAATATGGGAATCTAACCAGCGACAATGGTGATTTCATGGAAGTATGATGGAATATGAATGTGATGAAAAAGCATATTTGACCAGTGACAATGGTGACTTAATGGAAATTTAGTGGGATTTAACTAACAACAATGGTGATTTAATGGAATGTGAGTGGGTTTGTATGTTGATTATCATGGGGAAACCAACCAATATTGAGGATTTAATGGATTGGTTGAAGGGAAAATCTTACCCGTCCTACCCTTTGGGAATCAAACATGGGATTGCGTGGAAATCCCCGAACTCGCCACGGTGGTTTATAGCTGGAAAAATCAGTGTATGTATATACATATATATGCTACCCCCCCCAAGACCTACATTTTGTGTATTAGATATGTCCTTGAATGCCTTGTCTTCCTTCTTATCTTCTCACCTATTGTAGCACTGCATCAGGAAAGTATCTTGGGCGCATGCGCCCTGCATGCGCCTGGACACATTTTGTTCGCATATGTAGCTGCAGCATAGCACATGTGAAGAAACTGACCACATAGGTGCATGAACATTGAGAGCACTTGGGTGGGTGGGAAAGGACAAACAATACATTGCTTTGCATGCATGAGCCCATGTGTAGCATTACCATAGCGCATGTGTAGGGCCTTGCTGACTCACTTGGGCCGAGGAACAACGAGACACCAATCGAGACATAATCCATGAAGAAGACCTGGCATGAATTGGATCAAAAAGAAGCTTTCGGCACGACTGTGAACAATGAAGATGCGAAGCAATACATTGCAGTACATTTTCCCCCATAGCTCTGCGGTTCACTTCTTGCCCATAAAGCGCTTTGAGGCCCATTGGCACAGAGATCCGGTCGCCACCCACATGTCCGCATTTTTGTACCAATACTGGTACTGAGCAGATCGGAGTTTGGCTCTCAGCAAGTTCGACCTGGCCTTTGTCTTTTGATTAAGGCTGAGACGATCCTTCAGGAAACGCCAGCAGCGGTCAATCACTTGGGTGCACTTTTGGCAAGGTGCAGCAACCCTTGCGCCTGCCACGCAAAACGACACCTTAACGCCCAAAAGTGGTCAGAACATGTGATATTTTTAACATTTTGACTTGGAAATGTGCTTCGCGCCACAATGGCGTACACTTTTTCGACATCTCAACTTCGAAAAGTGGTCCGGGAATGGTGTGCTTTCTACATGTTGACTTCGAAATGTGCTTCGCGCCACAGCGGTGTCCACTTTTTCGACATCTCAACTTCCAAAAGTGGTCCAAAACTGAGGTGTTTTGATATGCTTTGTACATGTTGACTTCGAAACGTGCTTCGCGCCACAACGGCGTGCACTTTGTCAACGTCTCAACTTCGAAAAGTGCTCCGAACCTGTTGTGCTTTGCACCTGTTGACTTCGAAATGTGATTCGCGCCACAACGGCGTGCACTTTTTCATCTCTCATCTCCCCAGATGGCTCCTTACCTGCCGCTTTAGCGAGCCTACTTTTCGACCCTCCGGAGCCACAAATCACCGGAAAACCACAGCGTTTCGCGACTTTGCTACCTTTCCGCGCACCTACATCTTATGTCTTCTGACTCTTTCTCTTCTCTGATCTTCTTTCTTCTTCTCTTCTCTTCTCTGACTCTTCCCACCTCTGCTTTTTCATCTGCCCATATTATCCATATTGTCGGAAGTTTGACTTCTAAACTTCCTTCGGTATTTTCGGTTATATAGATACAGCCTGAGCGGTGGAAAAGAATCCGAAATTTCCCAGTCCAGGGTCCCTCAAATTCTCAATTTCAATTATCATGGCCTTGGGGGTGCACAAGGTGAGGGCCCCTCAAATTCTTAGCGCTTTCTCAACATAGTACTAGCGGCAATTTCGGGTTTATACTTTCCGAGCCACAATAATTACTGGGTTATCCGATGTAGATTATTAGGTTGCCATTTCGCACATTTTTTATTTTTTTCCTGTGCGCTGCCCCGTCCGCAAGAACTGCAGCCATTTGTCACCGTGTTTTCATCATCTTTGCCGAGTTCTGGGTTTGGACCCTTGGTCAACACCTCAATGGGATGGGATGCATTGACAACATTCAGTCAATCATTCAAGTATTTGCAGTATGATTCTTATTGATGAAGGGATGCGGTCTATAGTCCAAAGTCCAAAGTCCACAGTGTCGCGCGTTTGAGGCTCGCCTTGCTGCGCTGCAAAGCCTTCTTCCAAGTCTCCTGCGCTTCGACTTGGCAGTGTGGATCCTCAGCAGTGGAGCCAGACGGTTGATGTATGAGGGCTTTATTTCGGACGTGTTGTTTTGGACAACAACAAAGGAACTTCAAAGCTTCCATTTCTTTGATGGCTCCCCATGCTGATGTCGCCTGCTTCATGTTGGTTCGAGTCAGCAGTCCAGAGTCCGTAGTCCATCGACTGCGTGCTGCGAGTCTGCAGTTCATCGTCCATTGGCTGTGGGAATGACGCAGACCATCTCGTTGGCCGCCATGGCAGCTGAGCGAGGCCAACAAAGTCAGCCGGCCGATTTTGGCATGGCGGAGCCGAACCCGTGTGCCGGCAGTCCACAGTCCACAGACCATAGCCTACAGTCCACAGCCCGCACACTGCCTCCGCCTCGTTTCATGGAGTATGTCACCACTTGGCATAGAGCTCCGGAACTTTGGGATGCAAAAGGGCAAGCAGCGTCACTTCAGGCTTTGCTGACGCCTGCTATCGATATGTGGAGCTATGGCTGCGTAGTCTTTGAGGCATTTTCTGGCAAGGCGTTGATGAAAACCCTGGATCATCGCCGTTCCCCAAAGAACATTCTTGCAGAGTGGTGTAAAGGCTATCCTGAGCTTGTTGCCCGAAACGGGCCTCGATCCCAATACTCTTCAAGTATCATTTTGCGCTGGGCAATGCATTTGCAGACTTGCAGCAGCTTGAAAGCCTTAGTCCTGTCTGCATGCGCGCCAGACGCAAAATCAAGGACTTGGACGTAAACTAGCCTCCAGTCCATAGGTCCATAGCCATATGTAATTTTCATTTTGGTGCTACAAGCCTTGAAATTTCAGGCGGCTTGTATTTGATTGGGGTTGCTGCTGGACATAAAAGCAGCAGATTTCCTGCAGACAAACCAGCTAGGGATAGTAGCTGTCCATTGGGAAGAGCAAACGCAGACTTTGAAAGGCAGGGAAAAAACAGACCGCAGCCGCAGACATTGAATCGCAAATAATATTTCAAGAAGCAATCGCTGACCTTATTGCGAAGCACTCGTTTTATCATTTTGCCACCTGCACAGGCATCGCAAAGAAACAGCTATGCGCGGGCAAGCAGCACTATGTGCAGCGCAAGACAAAAAAGCGTTTTTCAGTGGAAATCCTTGGAAATCCTTAATATTTTTCGGGACCGTTGAAATCTCCACCTAGATTATATATATATATACATACAGTTATATACGCATATAAATGCATATAATGTGGATCTCCCATCAGTTCGTACCCTACAACCGAGCGTTGTAAACGCCTCACCGCCGTGCGCAAGGCGGAGAAATGGCTGCGGCGCTCGGGCAGCTCCAATGACCGGGGCACCCAGCAGAGAAGCGTCCTAGAGCCATAGATATCGATCCATTCTGTTGGAAATTTGCCCATGGAATCCCATGGATAAGTTGGACAAGTGCATGTTGTGCCGATTTTTTCAGATTTGACTGATTCTGTGTGGTAGTTTCAATACCGTAATTCCCGATGCTCATGTTGAGGTTATATTGCCAGGCCAACTATGTCATTTTCGGAATTATTGAAGTGTAAGTTCCAAAAAAGAACAACCATGGTAACCATAATCCCATTCCCAAATTTCCTGTGATCATTAAATTTCTGATTCGATAACAAATCATATAATCATAAGATATCATAACAAATATTGACCATTATGCAACCACCCATGTATAATAGCCATAACCCCTCACTTTTCATGTTTTTTTCGAGGTGCTGAAGCCCTCAGCATCAGAGCCAGCCATGTCCACGGGAACCCCGAAATCGTGCCTCGGAGCTGATTTTCATGACTTCGGAAATGCTGTCGGAAGTCGAACAGATCAGTTCTTGAAGTTTGGGAGGTATCTAGACGTATCATGAATATTCATGAATATTCTAGAATTCTGGCTGTGTGGGGCTGAATTTTGGCGAACTTTCGACTGCCAACATAAATTGCCCATTTTCCTGCAGTGGACAGAATGGGTGAAATGGATCCAAATCAGTCTGGCGCTTGGACCATATTCCATGTTGTCTAGCATTGACAGGGCAGTTTGGTTCCAGAACTGTTCGTGTGTTTTCTCAAGTTTGCAAGATATGTATGCGACTATTCATGTTTTTCTTCGACATTTGCTTATTGCTTCAGGATTCCTTGTTCTGCCTAGATCTGAGCATCAAACCCAACCAACAGATCATGAACAAACATGAAAACGAACCCGACATCAAATCAACATGCCCTCCGGAAATTTAACACAGCTATGGAAAGTCACCATTATTTCTAGGTAAATTATATATGTATATAATCAATAAAAGACCAGATTCTTCCAATCCAAATGAAGACATCATGACTTGCGCCAGGTCCTTGTCTTGGAAAGAAGCCAGCCAGAGAGCAGCGGGTCGACGGAAGTCCTTTAAAGCTGGCCTCACGGGGAAGGCAGGTGCATAAGCCCGCCATACCGAGGTTTCTTAAGCCATGGAAATACCACAAATCATCCAAATCATGGATGACCATGTTAGTATTTTATTTAATGGATTTTAATGGTGACTTGGAGAATCGCCCATGACTTCAGAAATTGACTATCCCTCATGGACACCACAGGGCGGCTACGAGCCAACTTCCTGGAAGTATGGCAGTATCCCGGACTGGCCAGAACCCAAATACCAACTCGAGAGGCGCGGTTCCCGGGCGGAATCGATTCCCTTGTCCAAGTGGAGGAAAGCTACATGAAGACTGCAAAGAATAGTTTGAAGGGTGGTTGAAACTCTTTCAAATTCCGAGGAGTGCATGAAACATCGTGAAAACATGCTGAAGGTAGAAGCAGGTAGAACCAGGTCATACTTCAGAAAGCATTGTAGAGTTAGTCTGAACATAGGATACCCCCAATTCCAGTGGACGATCATCATGTTCCCTCGATTTGTCATGGGGATCTCCCCTATCAGACGAAGCCTTTCTGAACCAGGGCAGAGGAGAACAAGGTCATTGGTGTACCCCGAGGGCCGTGTTTGATCCTCAGATCCCTGAAGATCTTCGCTGTCAGGGCGAATATCTAGGTCAATCTTAGGTGGGTAAAAACTAATCCTTTAGTCTCTTGGTATCAATGGGAGTATCTACGTTCACCAGCTAAGAATTGAATTTTTGCGGGGTATCTAGGATTGGCCATGATATGTGGATCCGTGTGAAGTATCTAAACATCTCCCAGGTAATATGGGAAGCTTTTTTTTTGACAAGAAGTCAGAGATATCAAATATTAAATCTGAACCGATATGATATGATACATGTTATGATAAACAAAAGGGTGGAATCAACGGCAATAAAACATATGGAAATGCAAGATGTCTACTTATTTATCATGACATATTCTTATTTGTCACTAGTATTCATTATTTACCATCACCCATCATGGTTTATTTACATAATGTATCATTGAATATCATTATGCATTATTTATTCATAGTTTATCCATAGATGACTTGACCCATGCAGGAAACCATAGATAAACAATTTTATATGTGAAGCAGCGATCATATATTCATAGTTTAGTCATTCGTTATTCCTCATTTTTAGATTCTCGTATCCCACTATGTTTGATCGATGATTATCCCATTATTCATAGATTATCCATCCTTTACCCATCCTTTATGCATAGCTTATCCATAGGTTGATCGTTGTTTTCCGATGAACCCAGGTGCCGCAGATGAGACCGCCGGGCCGGGCGACCATACGCGTGGCATCCGAGGGTGCCGCAGCTGCAGCAGCGGCGGATAGCCGCCAGAAATGGTTGGTTTGGGATGGGAAAATGGAATTGAATAATGGGAATAGCATTGGAAAATAGTGATACCATTTCATGGGATAGTGGGAAAATACTGGGATAACAATTGAATTATTATGGTTTATAAAAAATGGGAATTAAGGGTATAATAGTGGGATAATGGGAGAATCATATGGGATAATAGTATGGAATAACATTATTTCAGAGTCATATGGGGTGATAATTGGGAGGATATCTGATGATTTAATGGGCTTAATGGGATTTAATGGGATGATCGGGGTATGTCCGGTTACCCTCTGGTGAACATACAAAAAGCTATTGAAAATGGCCCAGTCGAAATAGTGGATTTTCCCATGAAAAATGGTGGATCTTTCCATGGCAAAATGTTAGTTCACCAGAGGGTACATCTCAACTATATTCAACTATGAAGCTGCTGTTTTATTTATCCCATTTTGCTACCCCCACTCCAGCCCCCAAGTACTCGCCCTCAGAACACGATTCTTACGCCTTGTGTAAGCCTTATTGCAAGCCGTTTTAAAATCTGAGCCATCCATACCATCTACATATACATACGTATATATCTCTATTTGTTTGTCTGTCTGTCTGTCTATCTAACTATCTA
This sequence comes from Cladocopium goreaui, assembly GCA_947184155.2. NCBI lineage: Eukaryota > Dinophyceae > Suessiales > Symbiodiniaceae > Cladocopium > Cladocopium goreaui. Next base: position 29,170 of record CAMXCT020003956.1, read on the forward strand.
TCTATCTATCTGTCTGTCTGTCTGTCTGCCTGCCTGTCTATCTATATATATACATATGTATATATATATATATCTATGTATCTATCTATCTCTATATTATATATATATATATATGTGTATCTATCTATCTATCTATCTGTCTGTCTGTCTGTCTGTCTGCCTGTCTATCTATATATCTCTATCTATCTATATCTATCTATCTATATCTATCTATCCATCTATATCTATCTATCTATCTATCTATCTGTCTGTCTATCTATCTATCTATCTCTATCTATCTATCTATCTATCTAGCTATATCTATCTATCTATCTATATCTATCTATCTATCCTATCCTTTCCTTTCCTTTCCTATCCTATCCTATCTATATTGCATACCAGCATTATAGAAGAATAGCAATGAATATCTATGAATATCTTAAACCCATCATGTTTTTAGATCCATAGCACCATGATATTTCATACTAAAAGCCCTCCAGCAAGGAGTGCGCCTCACTTCGTCGCCACCTCGCACAGCTTGGGACAGGCCTAGAACTTGGTGGAATCCAGCGAGAATGATCAGAATGATCACAGATTAGCTGCGACAATCTGGTATACCAGGTGAACTCAGTGGAAATGCGAAATATGTCATGTGAATAGTGTATAAATGTGGTAACAGAACAATACACCAGAATCAACTACCAATGTTTGTATCATTTGGGGGTTGTGATATGCGATGATTATGAAGATTTATGAACCATACCCAACTGGATTTACCAACTGCGCTCTATCACTGGGATTACCACCAATTTGTTCCTATTTCTTGATTGAGATACATTTAGATGGCATCCTTTCGTTTGGTGACTGTGAGGTGGAATGCCCTCTGGACAAGAGGCTGGAAACTGAAGTTTGCGGTGTCCATCCTCTTTCCAATGAGCGCACGGAATTGTTTACTCCTTGAGTTGGGAAGAGGCTGGTGCTAGAGACATAAATCATCTTGCTCTACCGGTACTCGCGGATATGATTCACCCTCACCCAACAGCACCGGCCCAAAGGGTTTGCGTCGAGATCGCTGAAGTGAACCGGGCTGCTCGAGTTCATGAGGCTCACTGTAACGCATTGTGTTTGCTTTATGAAAGATTGAAATCTCGGATGGTTCAATTTCATTCATGTTTTTTTTTGGTAATTGTTTGCTGTACCTTCTCGTAATCTAACAGCTATGGAAAATGGATGAAAATGGCCCATTTGTAGAATATGTACAGCACCTATTAAAAATGGTGGTTTCCAATAGCTATGTTAGTTTACCAGAGGGTAAATCCCATTATATATCATTATATACTAATTATATCCCAATATATTTCCATGATATTCCTCTTATATACCTATTACCTGAGGCTACAACATTCTTCCGCCAGGCGGATAAGAACTTCAAACGGCAGGAGGGCGATCTCTCCTTGGGGATCGTTGGGAAGGACTGTCCCAGGGGAAGGACGGTGATAGTAGTGGTTAGTAGTGGATAGTCAAAGCTACCATTGAACCCTAACGGCGCCAAGGCAAATCAAGGAAAGATTAGTGTTTTTTGGATGCCTTTATATGTTATCTAAGATGCGAGTCTAGTTGTTTTTGATGCACTTCTGAATTGCATTCGTGTTGATGTGTCGCCGTTTTGGGAGGCCTCCATCACAAAACATCAATCTTCACGATTCCTGGGTATGTATACAACACGATAAATATATATATATATATGTAATAATTGTAATGTATATATATAATTATATATATAATTATATATAGATGTAATATATTTAATATGTGTGTATAATATATTATATATATACATCAATGTAATATATACATATATATATATGTAATATATACATATATATGTAATATATACATATATATGTAATATATTATATATATATATGTTATATGTATATATATATGTATGTGTGTGTGTGTTCGACATGTTTCTCTCAGAATGGGTACGTTGTTCCTTGTTTCTTTACTTTACAATCAAGATCAAAAAGCCCAATTTCCAAAATGTCACTGCCCCATGGCGACGCTGGAGGAAGGCTCCTACAAGTCCACCATGTCAGACCTGGGCCAATACCAGGGGTTCTCTGTGCCGGAGCGGCCGGTGCACATGTGGAACTGATGTGACTGCAGGCAACAAAAGTTGATTGTAAGATGTCAAATACTGTACATATTACAATATGGTATCTTCTGCTGTTCAGAGCGAAACGTTGGGAAATCTAACTCACCTTTCCTGTGGTCTCGTTTCGACGCCGATGCAGTGATACGACGATCGGCAGGAGTGGGGCACACCGGACAAGTACCATTTCCTCCCTGACGCCATGTTTTTCGACAAGCCCGACTTGCAGGTTTCATGGTGGGTCAGTGAGCATCAACCGCGAATGAAATGTGAAATTTTGATGAAAGTTGATGCCTGAAAAGAGAAGGGTCATGGAGCCTTACAGCAACTTGTACCCTTTCGGCAAATCATGAAGATTCCAAAAGATGTCAAATCCGTTCAAATCCATTCAAATCCCCTGAAGCAATTTGTGCCTCTTACTTTTCCATACCAAGTTTACCTCTTGGATCCATACCTTCCCATCAATTTCCATCAAATCCATTTACCATGAAATTTCCCATCAATGTTCCCATAAAATTTCCCATATGTTCCAATGTTCATAAAGTTTCAATAATAAATGTCCATGAATGTCCATCATATTCCATCAAAATCCATCAAATTTCCCGCATGTTCCATACATGTCCATCATTTTTCCATATTTCATGGGGCTTCCACCAGGCCAAGAAATCACAGGAAGGAGACCATTGCCTTGGAATTAAGGCGCGAAACAGCAACGTTGCATGAAAAGTTCCTGGTGAAATGCAGGGTAAAGTGGGGAAAATTATGGAAAATTAACGAAATCGATGGAAATTGTTGATGGAAATGATGAGTGATCAAAAATTGATGGAGATTTCAAAATGACTCACAGTTTGCGAACTGGAAATCTGGATGAACATGGCCCATTTACAGATAATTTACCAGAAAAGGCTGAATTTTGGAACTGGTGATATTATGATATGATGATGATCAAAATTGACTGATACTCTTTTCGGGATGGCTTGGAAAAACCAACCAGCTGACTGTATACACGGATATTTGCCTGAAATGGAGTTTGCCACTGATTGCGAAGTAAAATTAAGACATGTGATTATTTGGGAGATCTTCCGTTGATGTTGATAAAATTGGAAATGTCCGTTCAGCTGGGTTTCTTCATGCTCGGAATGGTTCCACGAACTTCCTTCTGGGTGCTACTGAGCACCAAGGAAGGAGCTATCAACAGCAATAACAATAGGTGATAAACCCATAGGATATTGTTGGTAATGAATATTGTGGGTGTTATTGAGACCCAGACCCACTTCATTGGCAATGTACGGCAATGTGGCAAAACAAGAAGCATAAACCCTGCCCAAATTTTACCCCAAGGGTGGGATCCAAACCCTCCCAATTGGAGGTTTATCATCGAGTTTGCCACACTACCAGCAGGAACTAGTAAGATCCAACATAGACTCTCCTAAGCACCATCAGAAACTGACATATAGCAACCTCAAAGAAGATAGGAAAGCACGCAGTTCACCAAAATTAATCAACCGGATTTTACTGTTCCATCTTTTTCAATTTCTAGTTTTCCAGTGGGCTCCGCGAAGATTAGTAAATGATAGTAAATGTCAACTTCTTACCGCCTTTACCTCAAGCTCCAATCTAAATTTAGAGCTTTTGATTCTTTGTAGTTCACTTGAAATGCCAGTCTTGAGAGATGGGCTCGGAAACGGGCAAAAACACCTGAAAAAAAAAGGAAGGATGCAACCCCAGCCAACATTTTACTGGGGAATAATCTAATCAGGAAAGCATCAGATGATATCAAGAGCATATTCCAAGAATTTCTGGGCGGCTTCCGCTCTAAGATGATTGCGGCTTTACCTTCAACAGACAGTTGCGGTTGCTGCGCTGTTTGGGTCCCTGGGGATTGTGTATTCAACAGTTACCGCCCAACAAACTCTTCCAGCATCATCCATTGGCACATCTGCAGTTCCCATGACCTGTCTTATTTGTTTGTTAGCCATGCCATACCATGCCCATATTCGACCCATCTAAACCAAAATATGTATATGCTGTGTACATATTTGTTTATTTATGTGTATTTGAACATGTTGAAAATAACGTGCGTTACTTACTCACTGGCTGACTGACTTACTCACTGGTACTTACTTACCGTGGTTACTATATAATACTATTTTTGTATCTATATGAATCAATATGTCTCTATATGTCCGTGTATATATATATATATATAGAGAGAGAGAGAGGGAGACACGGAATTCGGACCTAACTTAAAACATGTGGCAGCTGGTTTTTTTTTCACACTCCACTAGGTCAAGAAGCCGCATTACGTGAGCACCTACTCGGAGCGACTTGCACCTGATAGGGACGGAGACGGTCGAGACGGGTTTGTCGGAGAGTTTTTGGGGAAAACCAAAAACGGCGGGAAAATCTATGGAAAATGTATTGAAAATGCAGTTGATTTAGAGTGTAATGACATGTAATGACCCTATTTTCAGACAAACTTAAAGAAGTTGGTGATGTTGGTGGCTTTTTAATGCCGTGGTTCCTGTTCAACAATAACAAGTCAAGTTGGCTCAGCTGACAAGTAAACTCGCGTCCTACCATGTGAAAGAAGCTATTTGGTATATGTTGATGCAGCAATTATCATTGTCAATGGATTGGTTTAAGGGAAAATCTGCAGGAAACCATAGATTTTCCCATTACATATGGGCCTTTCCTGTAAATTTTCCCTTAAACCAATCCATTATCATTGCAGTTTGGAACTTGCCGCCGATGTGAAACTGGTGTTGATTGATGCATGGCCACAGAATTTCCTGGCCTATCCCTGCTTTGTCCAGCCATGCTGCTGCGTGGGACACGAGGTTGGGAAATATCCCGGGCTGGCCAAAGAAACGTTACGACTTCGGAGTGATTGCAGATACCAGATACCGGTCTGGGCCCTCGGGTGCATCCACCATTGACTTCATGTAATGGGACCATGCCAAGTCTTCCGAGATTTGGGAATATATTCTGTGGGCACTCATGCTATGCATGGCTATGCCGTCTTGTCAGAGCTTGGGGAGTATCTCAATCCTCACCATACCTTAGTGATTGAGCTTTTGACTGCTTTGACCCACCCATTGCTGGGAAATCTATGGAGATTTCGTGTAACGTAAGTTGGTCATACCACCACATGCTTTCCTGAATAGTGCAGTTGGCAAAGACGTTCATGTCATTGTGCCGAGGTTCACAAAGTGGCGGGAGTGAGTCGATCGACAGCGGTGGCCCTGCTGGAGTGACGCAAGCTGGGACTTTGCCCATCAGAATTTACTGTAAGATTTTTCAAGCTGACAGTAACGGGAATATGACCAGCAAGAAGAAGATAAACCGATATGTTCACCGATAGATCTGGTTGGTGATGTTGGTGGTTTCATATCTTTTTGGTCTCAATGGTTGAGTTGCCACCAAAGAGTTGCCTCATGGGAATGTGGCTGCGTCCATTCCGCAACGGGGGTAACCCAGTAATATGGGGTGTACCCCCAGTAAATGTTCATAGATACATGGAAATGAGTTGGTTTTCCTAGGGAAATTGCTATTGTTCTACTTAAATGGTGGTTTGTTCATTTCTATGGTACTCTAATCTACTGGAGGGTAAGAGAATGTACCTTAGGTAAGCTTATCGGAATGGCAGACCCACGAACAATATGTCCTTGATAATGCCATGGATCTGAACAGTGGGAGCACAACATCACCACTGCTATGATAGTGGCAGCAGGTTTGCTATGTCCAGGCATAGCTCATAATGTCATGATAGTATGGCATTGATAACAGAAGTTGATGATTGTAAGTAAGCAAAACTCTCACATCTATCACATGTATGTTGTTAATTTTCTTAGACAATCGCATATGTGTACCATATTTTTCTGGTATGATATCATGGTCATATATCTGTGTACAGTAGTTATATATGTATATACATAATAATAGGTGTCATGTAATATATACTATATTCTGGCTAAGAAAAACATATTTATATGTATATATATATATATATGATCTACATAGCTTGAAGTCACAGGCTTTCTTGTAGTCACAGGTGCCCCTTGGCCCTCTGCCGCAGGGTGTATCTCCATCAGTGCCGCTTGAAGCGGCGACACCATCCGTTTCGTCCACCCAGACGGTTCCTGCACCGTGAAACACGGCGCAGGAACTGGGTGCAACGCCTTGGGGAAAAAGAGACGAAACTGGGAACATTTACTCCGAGTATTGGATGCTGGATTATCTGGATTTGTTTACAGTAAACCCCTACATTTGGAGGTTAAAACCATGGTTCCCGTAGATGTTTCCCTACGTAAACCGATCCATTGATTTGCAGGGGTCAAAACTCATGTGGGAATTTGGTTTTGCCTATCCATTTGGTCACCATGTTCCCGTCCACCGTCAGATGACATCAGCAGTGGAGGCCTTGTTCAGACCGCAGCTGCGATCAGCTTTAACTAGGCCCAGCCGCGGCAGTGTGGCGCTCCATCAGAAGCTTGCGCTTTGTTGAAGGATGGATTGTGAGTCGTTTTTGATGGTGGTATGTATTTCTTAAAATGGAATATACTGCATATACCCCCAAATGGCCACTTTCATGGAGAAAGGATGGTAGTCCATGGTAGTCCATTGGAATTGGGCACAGCCTATTTTCAGACAAGTCATACATTCTATATCAGATTCTTAGATGATAATGATCAGAATATGTAATGATATGTAATGAATGTAATATGAATCCATATAATAATGCCACTCCAGGATATTCCAGGTATGATATCTATGATAGTGTCTGCCAATAGACATACACCTAGGCGGCATCCGTACCTCCGTACCTCGACGCGGCACTGAGGCTGATGTGGAGCGCTACCTTCGCCGCGTTCTTCATCACTGCAACAGCCTACAGTCGACAGAAACACTTCGCACAGGTGGCGGTGAAATCCAGTTATGAAGCCCGGAGTTTGGTGAGATCTGAAATCGCACAATTTCTGCCAGATCTTCGATGCTGGGGAGTGAACTTCGCAAAGTTTTTTGATTGGGGCAGGACATTGGCATTTTTGGAAGGACGAAAACAGTGGTTCAAACAGGTTACATCCACATGAATTCAGATCAAGGCCGAATGGCCAAATGTTTTTCGGTTGCGTTCAACTACCATTTCTTCTGGCTTTTGGCCTACGCTTAACATCTATTTGGATCTATTTGGTTGGTTAGGAAATAGTCCAAGAATTGGCAGTAATATCTTATAATCTAATGATTGGGTTAGTGAATATGTTCATATTGGGGGAAGTATGGAAGTGATGTGCTTATTTTTAATAGTGAATATGTCGTTTCATCACCATCCACCATAGTTTCTCTGGGTTCACAGCGACCACTTGGTCCAGCCACACGCCTGAGGATCCATTCAAGTGCGCTTTAGCCTTCTGCAGCCAACGAATGACACGGACGGCCTTTTCGGTGCCAAGATTTTGAAGATTTTGAAGTGCAGTGTTTGGAGGTTTCCTAAAATGAGAGTAGCATCCAAAATAAGACCATGTTGCTATTAAATTCATGGTTTTGGGGATCCCCCATTTTGAGGAACACCCACACGTTTTGACTTGATTAGTATCAAGATGTGTCAGGATTCAGCGCACTTGTTCCAGCGTTCACGACTACTTCAATGTCATATAAACCTGTTCTTGCGAATTTCGTTTCATTAGTTTGCCACCCTGATTAGTGGTTTCAGATATGCTTGGCTTTTCCAGCTAACAATTAAGGTACTCAGCTGCCCTTCTTGAAGAACTCCCTTTGCTGGTCGGAGAAGAACTTAGCCTCCGCTCTCATAGGCCGGGCTTGGCACAGATGCCGAGTCGGGCTCAGTTTAGGATTTTTCACTCCCTACTGCGGCAGGAAATCAGCTCTTTGGCTATGCCCCTGAATATGTGGTCTACACAGAAGCTTACCTCGGAATGGCCGACACAATGCACCGCAATTTCATGCAATTTCGCAATGTGTGAATCATGAGTAAATGAGCAGCTAAGGACAATCACACTCACAACTATGCGACGGAGGTCTTTCACGGTTTCCCATCGCATCGCTATCACCTGGTGAACTTGGATATGGATCCAAAAGACATGATGCGAACCTTTGGTAGTGCTGATTTTATCGGCTTTGGTTTAAGAAATTCAAGAAAGTGCACCCTTAATTAGACAGTATGTTTTGCTTGATCATGGGCTCCTAGTTTGTTGCTCTTTTTGTGATAACAGATTTGACATGCAACATCATGCGATAGACCATGCTAGGTGGAAATGCGGAATATATTATTGTATATATATATATTTATATTATAATATAATATATAATATAATATATTATATAATATATTATATAATATATGTATATAATATTATATATACACCTCAAAATGATCTAATCTCAGGATTTGCCAGCAGAGACAAGCCATCTTGTCGATGCTGGGATGGCCATGGTAGCCATGACCAGGCTCAGCTAGCACATCGTGGGCGGAGTACAAGGTGGTTTCTTAAGTGATGTGGATCACCTGTCAACATCTGTCAACATGAATGAGGCAAACTTTCAGGCATAAGATTCTCACTTTCAGTATCACTCAAAAAAAGACCCAGTTGTGTCGCTTATCCACCACGTCCACTGAAGATTGACCTTTTTAGCCATGGCTTGGCCAGGAAAACCGTGAGTGTTTTCCCTGGATATATGGTGTGCTCCTGCAAATTGTTCCATGAACTATCATGTTGTTCGTATTGTTCGTTATTTGTCCCATTAGAATCCATGATTTCCTAAATCCACATTCTTCTCGATGTTTGATGGAATAAATTTTAAAAAATAACCACATGTTTGGACGTTATGATATTAAATCATATTAAATCCCCATAATTTTCCCATGAAATCCCCAGATTGCTGGGAAGTTCAACTGAGAAGTTCTTGGGAAATTCAGGAATGGCCCCCTTCAACAAGAGCGAATTCGATGACCGCAACTTGGCCTCCGTCCGTCGCACCCTGGCCGATTGTGACCACCTGGATCCGCACAAGGGTCGGCTGCTGCTGGGCACCGTGCCTGGGACTAGTCCCGGGGAGTGGGTCAATGCTGGGTGGTTTATATTGGTTTATTGATCTTTATTTTTGTGATTTGTACAAATCATGACAAACATTACTGTGAACTTTCGGATCTCGCAGGATTTAGGTGCTTACACACTGCTTCACGACAAATTCCAAGGGATCACCGGCCCGGCTAGTCTGCACACGTGCTGAGGATGTGAAGTTTTTGCAGCGACCCTTAGAATTCATCGAAGCAGCCTCACAACTGCATGAAAAACAGGCTGGGAATGGCACGGTACACGTCAGATCGAGCCAACCATCTGAGATGCAGTGTTGAGCAAGAATGTTTGGGCATTTGCCACCAATTTCAGAGCTGCACATGAGTTGATTGGGCCATCTTATGGCAATTCAGGCAGTCTATATGGTGGACCGGTTCTGGCAGGGTCAAACTGCTGATGGTCAGCCTGTGAGCAAGGTGAATCTTGGCGCAGGATACTGAAAAATCGGATGGGAGCTGCCCTAGAATTCCATAGAATTCCAAAGTACCCAAACAACTCTTGCAAAATGCCCCAGGTAAGTTCCCTCAAATCCCACGGAAGTCATGGAAGTGCCAAGAAAGACAACTGTCCGAATAGGTTCCGAAGTTCCTTAATAGGTTCTACCCCAGGAAAGTTCAAACAAGGCTGGGACTGATCTGAAAATGTATGGTTTCCACGTCACCAGCTGCTGTGGTACTCAGGAAGTATCGTATGAACACCACAGGGCCGCAGTGCCCTGGGCTTCTGGGAGACTTCGTGTATTTGAGTCCTGGTTTGGAACTCACTGTGAAGAAGCTTCAAGATCCTTGGACGGGGACATCACATGACATCACCGCCAAAATGCTGGCGTTGAAATATGTTGAAATCGCACACCTTGGGCGTTGGAAAATGACTTGCTTGTTGGATAAGAGGGTACTTGGCAACATGATCTCCAGTAGTTTAGAACTTCCCGCCTCCCGAAGAGATGGGAAGATGTTTTTATCCTGCCACAGTAGACAGATGTACATAGTGGGATTTTTGCCCTGAAATTGTGCGAATTTGAATATGCTCAGTGGCAGGCTGAATCACCAAGCAGGAGTCTGAATTCTCTGGATTCTGCTCTATATTTCGGGGGGGGTTCCCTCGCATAGGCTCAGGAGAGAACTTGTATGTTCGGGATTTTGAAGGTGAATTGTGGCATGAGAAGTGTTTATTGACTCATGATCAATCTCATTGTAGAAATTGTGAATCCACAAGCAATTTCAAGTTGACACGTCTACGAAACGTCAATATAATCCTATGGACGTGTGATCTGGGCGATTTTTATCCCAAACGGATCCAAACACCTTCTATGCTTCGGTGTCAATGTTGTTTTCCCTGAAAAAAACCAAGGAGAAGATGACCTGGTACATGAACCAGCCACGGGTCCTCGAAAGGACCGGAATGCTGATACAATGGTGAGGTGGATGTGCTGATAATATATATATATTATATGCTCCATATATATATATACGTTCTATACATAAATAGATGTTGTGTTTGTAAATCGCTATGGTCCAGTAGGGAAATGAAACTCTCGCCAGTTTCATCATGTCTTTTTCTTAGGAGTAAGAAAGATGCCTGTATTGACACGTGAGTCATGGAGCAGAGTCCATGGTAGATCAGGCTACATGAGGACGCACTGACTGATTGCTTAATGAAACCAGAGGGCTACGCCAAATTGAACATTCGATACAGCTTCAAATAAGTGTGTTCATCCTTTGCCCATCCGTTCCACTGGTTTATCATGATTGTTCCAGATGATTCCAATTTAAATCAGGGAATTTGGGGGTATCTCCCATGTGTTCGCCCTTCAATCTACATCATTGTCCATCATTCAAAGGTTATTCGCTTGATGAACCTTGAAAATTCCATCATGTTCCATCCTTCCACCGGTTTATCCTTCTTTTCCCACAGTTTTCCTAGGTGTTTTCCATTGTTTTCCCAGATTTGTCCGCATTCTTCCTAGCATTTTGTCCATATCTTCGCGGGTTTTTCCATCATTTTCCATCTCAGGACCATTCCTCCCTGCAGTGCCAGTTGTTTGGCCTCCAACGGTCTACACGCCATCGACCAGTTCGCCTTGGTCATGGCTCTGGGCGAAGCTGTTAGGCCTGTCATGGTTACCCATATGGAGTGATGGTTGATTTTAGCCATTAAAATGGTGAAATGCGGGATGGGTTACTATTGCTTTAAGGTTGTATGGCCCTGGGTTTTATGATGTTTGAGTAGTATTACACAGTGTAACAATAATAGCGAACAATAGCAACAATACTACGACGCCAAAAATATCTAAATATTCGCCTGCACACTATTGGCACTTGGTTCTAATATTAAAAAACAACCGTCCGACACAATATCAATATCACAAGATAGGCTCAAACTCCCCCGCGCCCCCTTTCATCAATGTCGAAGCCGGGTGGATTGGAACAGCAAATCTGGAACACAACTTTGAAATTGGGGTTACGCGGGAGAATTGGAAGCCATTTCCCATAAAAGGCTACATGGTTGTTTTTGTTCGAAGAACCTAGTCATATTCTGAACTAGTAATTGTGAGGGTAGATATGAGTTTTGTGTTGCGAGTCTTTATGGCTGCAAAAAATGGCAAGGGTGAAGACTGCAAATTATTGCATGTTGTTTTTTGCCATTATTAATAATATAGATTAAATTCATATTAATGTATATATATTATATATATGTACATATTGCTATATATATATATATTGTTGCCATTATGAATAACATATATAATGTATATATTATATTATGACATATTATTACTACTAAACCTACATAAACCTACTGGTTCAAATCTAGCAGATTTCACAGAATGTCTGAACGGCCAGGCCTATGGGCAAAGGCTGCTATTCATTGGACACTGAAAGATATTCCCATTGGTATCCACGAACTCCAAAGACACAGGCACGACGGCTGATGGGGACTGGGGACTGGCAAGGGACAGACTTGGAAGACTGGGTGACCCAAATTGATTGGTAAGACAATCATAGACCATCCCCCAAATCACAATAAATAGGGGGTATAAACCATTCCCAAATGGGTGGTTGATTATTGTTTTACCCACATTATCCAAATAAAAGACGTGTTGTGATGAGTTTTCGGAAAAATACTGACATTCAATGGGATTTAGTGGTTCAACCAACGTGGGAAGAAGACCAAGCATATGATGGGTTGAGTTGGCTGTTTGACATGTGGTTGACTTTTCATTTTTAGGTGATCCCACTTAAAAAGCATACTTTGGAGATGGGTGACCATGATGAGTCAACGATTGCGACAGGTCACGCATGACAAGACGATGGACACTTGCGAGATGGTTCAGCCGGTGGAAATGGATGCAGCTTCCAGCGAGCAAAATGAGGATTCGAAATTGAAGATGCTTTTCGCAGCTTGACCAAAGAGCGGGCAGGAGGCTAGGATCATAGGCTACCCCTTTTCCACACATCTGTTGGGCAAGGGTAGGGGGCTTACCGCAGCTTCCGGCCCTCATTTCAGATTACACTTTTGCAACCCCCACGACTATTTTCAGGGATGGTTTGGGGTGTATGTATAAAATGTATTGAAATGTTGTAAATGAGGATAGCAATAGTTATGGGTTATGGTCCCCAAGAATTGGGATACGACCTCTATGACTTTGTTTCTGTATCCACTTACAACTGGAACTGCACCTTTTTGGGTCCAAAATGTGACAAGCCAAGTCAGCACCAGGATTCAAATTGACCATCATCGAAGCAGTTTGATCCAGTTACACTTGGAACGGTCACTGCCGCAAAAAGGCATGTTGGATATGATCATGATCCTACAAGTGGCATAAAATGTGTTTACTCTAAATTGCTTTGTGTGTGTGGTCTTGTTGAAATTCTTTTGACTGCACAAGTTTAAGTGGTTGTTCGTGTAGTAGTCATCTTGCATACAGTTTCACATCACCATTTTTGAATTGAAACTTGATAAATATATTATATACGTATGTGTCTGTGATTGTCTGTGTATATATAGATATATATATATATACATATGTTGAATATTCACTTGAATTTTGAACGTGAATGGTACATGTCTTCCCAGCGTATGATTCTGAGCCAATTTTTCAACTGAGCAATGGCCAGAATCTCCACGATCACGGTGGTAGTTGATTGGAGTAGGATGATACGAAAAATTGTACCATCCATTCTAGAAATACTTCTATAATATATATATATATATTATGTATATAATATATATATATATGTTATATATATATATGTTATATATATATATGTTATATTACATTATATTATGTTATATATATATATAGGGTGCCAGTATGAATCACACCAGATGGTCCCGCCAAGGCAGCCCTGGTTCTGTTGTTTACGGCGATGGTCTCCCTATTGTGCGCTTTCACAGAGTCAGAGGAGAAGGGAAGCAAAGAACTGCAAGCATTTGATGACTGGAAGGACATGTGCAGTTCATGAAACATGAATGATGTGCATAGCATAGTGACTTGCAACTTAGTGGAAACAGGCTGCCTTGGAGAGAAATGAAGCTCAGAAAAAAGGCTCGCCTGCAAATTACGTCATCCAAAGACCCGACGCAATGGATAGACCACACAACTGCCAGAAGATATTGCAGAATGCAGAACGGCGGTGTGCAAAGATTCAGATGATAGAGGTTTGTTTGCGGACACAATCACGGCCTGCCTGTGACAAAGTGTAGCCGCTTAGCCCATACATTTTGGATCATTTTGGCATGCAACATGTATGAATCAATTTCTGATTTGACCATCAGAACTGTGTCAACAGTTTGTAGTCAGAAGGCTGTAGTGTGAAGCTTCCCACTATCACATCCACGCGTGAAGACATAGCTCCGCAGCCATCAGTTTTCGGAGCTGGAAGCTTCCGCACCCACAAGACGTGTGCAGCAGTTTCAGGCTCACTCTGAGGTTTCAGTCCCTGGCTACACATCAAATGGGACCCCAAGATCAACAGATCTACTATCAAATCAGGCTTTGTGGGTCTTGATTCACAAGGGGAAGGGTTCAACTTACAGTCCTTTTTGTCTCAAGCCACCAGAAGGGCACATGTCTACTCCTGATCCCACACCAGCAGGTATGGCCCAGTTGCGGTCTCGCCTCCTTCCAGTTGGCTTCTCAGTACTGTTGGGACTATGGGGACAAGACGAGTGAGGTCATGATTTCTTTCTGTTCAGAAAACACAGAAAAAATAAAACATGTTTGATGTGTTGTATGTGTTTGAAGTCTCTCAAGAGTGAGTGTCAAAGCGGTTTCGCGGCTCGGATCCACTTGCTTTCGGGGGAAGTTGTGACCCAGTTGAAGGCCTGTGTCCGATGGAATATAGAGACTTTGGACATGGATGCATTTTACAGGGAGGTAACACCCAGCAAATTGCCCGAAAAGGACATCATTCCGGCATCCTTATCCATAAATGGATGAAGTGAAAATGTTGCAGGAAACATATGGAAACACCATGTTTGATTGCTAAAAAGACCCGTACAGGGTTTCCTTATTTCCATCTATTGACATGGCACAAAACAAAGAAACACCGAGGTCTTGGTTTTGTTTGGCCTCATCGCAGCCTCATGGCCGCGTGCTTTCTTGGCACCAAGGGAGGTGGGAGTGATTGGGTGGCAAGTTGGGATGGGATTCTGAATTGGAAACTTCGGTTGAAATCTGAAGGGAAATTCGGACATGAAGTGACTGGAAGCATACTGAAGAAATCTTGCACCAGTTGATGGGTTTCTCCCATTGTTTATAGGGTTTCAACCTTCCTTTTGGTGGTGCAGGATTTCTTCAATCCACCGTAGGAGTTGTTTTTTTTTTGTGAAGCCCATCCACGCAGCTGCTCCTCCAAGATGGTATGTTCACCGGCTCCGACTGTTTGATAGAAGATCGAGACCAATCCCATGTTTCGATCATACTAAACACTGCTATTGATGGTCATAATATATATGATTATATATATATATATATGATTATATATATATATATGATTATATATATTATATATATATGATATTATATATATGATATGTAATTATACAATTATATATCGCATGCATTCCATTATGATCCCATAAATCATGACTAGAAAAATCATGGCTGAATATGTCCATACGGTTCCAACCCCATGAATTGGGATATAACTTGGATAAAGCGTCAGGCCAATGTGGCAGCAGTTGCCGTGACCGCGGCAGCAGCAGCTTGGATGGCTATGATTTTTTAATGTGTTTAGTCGACCCCCAGATGGTGAAATCGGAGAACTAACAGTTTGATACAGTTTGACCCTGAGAATCATTACTGTTTAGAGGAATGTATTAATAGTCTTCCAAGCCGTGTCTCATGGCAGGGTCTATGTTAGTTTGGGGGATGGTAGACGGTGTACGCTAGTATTCTTGGCTTTGCCACATGTGTTGTAAAGGAAATCAGTGTGGTTAGCCACTGTACTGAGGGGAGAAGTGGGAGAAGCGGCAGAATTTAATATGAATTGTTCATGAAACTTTTTTTACTGGAGGATTACATGATATACATGCTGGCCTTTTGCAGCCAAATGTGTATCAAGTATCAAGCACATTTGCCTGCGCACAGCAAGCCTTGATGAACATGAGTGTCAGAAGGAGGGGAACCAGCATCGAGCAGAGATTGTCACATGTGCATGCAACCTTAAGCAGTCCTTTTTCTATCGACTTTGAGCAACAAGTTGAGTCAATTGGGCCCCATATTTTCATAGAAGTATTCACAGGAATCCACATTAGCTCTGTGAGTTCCCTTCCTTACTGATCTTCGACTGCGTTTCTCACTAGTTAAATATGGCACGATCAAGAAAAGACACCTTGCTGTATGCTGACCCAAGACCCTTGTGGTATTTGTTTCGCTATTTCTTCCAATGATTTTCACTTTGGTTCGGACCCTGCAACCGGTATGGTTTCCAAGACATGTGCCAACTTCTATCGCAAAGCAGCCCACATGGATAGGCTTTGTGAAACGTCTTTCACTCACATTTGATACCAAGGTCGTGTATGACACGTTACGCGCCATTCACTTGTAATCCTACAAGGTCCATCTATGTCCACCTGTCATCTCGAGGCACCTCAGGCTGCCGTTGCTGCGGAAATTCCCAATTTCTTTGATCCCAATTTCAATTTTGATGAATGGTCTGGGAGCCCAGTTTGTTCAACCCCTCTGAGTGGGGGGTTCTAAATGGCTGATTCGCAGGTTTTATTGTTACTTGGGGAGGATTGCTAAGCTTGGCCATTGGCGAAGTATGTTTGGCTCATTCAAATCTGCCGGTGCTCTCAAAGGCATAGTGCAAGTGTTGATGATGCCCCCAGTGGCTCTGGACATATATGCCACAGTAGTGCCTCAGAGATGGTTATTCAGCCTTGTCTAAAAGTAGGGGGAGAGTGTCAGTGTATTGGGCCATACTCGCATGCTAGGTTAAGCTCTGTCAAGCTCTTGGTAAATGACACAGCACTCCTTCACACGTGTCGCCAGGTTGCTGACCCCAGAAGCAGATGAAATCACTGTGCCCACGGTGCAGCTGGCAACGTTACAGATGTTTCCCCAATTTGGGGGACTTAAAGATCACATCGGAACCGGACAATTGTTGGGGCCCTCCAAGACGTCCTTGTGCCAGGATGGCATTGTTAGGTATTGATTCCTAGTTGTGATGGAGAAAATCTATTCAAAAATTCTTTGGAGGACAGCTATAGCCTCTGAGTCGTCAGATTTCAAAGTACTTTATATATGTGGAAGTTGAGAAGAGCAGCTGTTCTAGATTGGCTGCATCTTCTGCGGCTACTCATCCGTGGAGGATCATCCCACTTAGTGGTCAAAAACTCTGGTTAGTAAGTCCCCCAACTTGGGTTATCCCATGTATAAGTGGATTAACATGGTAAAATAACCACTTACAAAAATCACATATTCTAAATGGGAGAGCATCCTCCAAATACTCCGCTTTTTTTGGCCAGGTCATTATTGGTTCAATTATCTTCTTGTACGGCGTTCTTTGGGTCTTCGACCGCTTAACTGAGGGTCCGAATGCTCCTCCTACTCCATGAGACCTATACCAAATTCACCCACAATATTTGGGCTAAAATTTGTATCTCTATTATTAAATAAAAATCAATAAAATAAAAAAAAATAATATGTATATATTTAGATATTTGTGTATATTTATATCGTTTAAATTACATTCTTATTTATTCTTTATTTTAAAATTTACCAGTAGCACCGCGAAAGGCAGTGGCAGAAGTTTCAAAGATAGACAACTATAGGCAAGGTGAGCTGTTGTGCATGGATGGCAGGGCGAATCCACTGATGGACCGAAGGGTGGTTGGAGCTGCGCTCTTTGGAGTGGTTGCAGTGGTTACCTCGCCCACAGCTGCTGAATGTAGTGTGGTGTGGTGTAGTTGTAGTAGTAATTGTAGTTGAAGTGTAGCTGTAGCTGTAGTTGTAGTTGTAGTGTTGCTCAGTGTGGTTGCAGTTGTAGTTGTAGTTGTAGAGGAGTGTAGTTGTAGTTCTACTTGTAGCCGTGGTGGTGGGGGTAGTTGTGGTGTAGCGTAGTTGTAGTTGTAGTAGTTGAAGGTGAATTTGAATTCTACGGTAGCGACATTTAAATATATGGAGGGCGGGCCACACTGCGAGGCCCCGGAGGTAGTATGAAACACCAGTTCGTATATTTAAATGTAGCTGCCATATATGTTTAAATGACTTGGATTCCGTATGTTTAAATGGCCGGGCGGGCCAAGGAAAACCTACCCGGAGGTAGTCCAAAATACCTGTTCGTATATTTAAAAGTCCGTATATTTAAATGTAGTTACCGTAGTTGTAGCTGTAATGTAGTTGAAAGTTGTAGTTGTAGTGTATGTAGTGTAATGTAGTCGTAGTTGTTGTTGTAATGTAGGGTGGTGTAGTTGCAGTTGTCTATCTATCCCTGTTTATCTCTCTTTCTGTCTATCTATCTGCCTGTCTATCTATCCATCTCTCTGTTTGTAACTCTATCTGTCTATCCGCAAGCTTGAAAACGAAACTATTCTGCGAGACGTCCTCAATTTTTCAACTTGACAACATCAAAAACGCAAGAAGTCTGCGAGACGTCCTCACTTTTTGAACTTGACAACGTCAAAAACGAAGCAAGTCTGCGAGACTTCCTTAATTTCCGAAGTTGACAACATCAAAAACGAAGCAATTCTGCGAGACTTAGCTTGAAGCCACCCTCACCTTGAGGTCAGCTTGAAGTCAGCTTGTCAGCTTGAAGTCGCCCTGAGGCTCTGAGGTCAGCTTGAAGTCATTTCGAAGTCGCCTTGAAGTGAGGTCAGCTTGAAGTCAGCTTGGGCCCAGCTTCAGGTACTGTCAGGTAACCTTCGGGCCACCATGAGATCAGGCTACGTTGACGTCAGCTTGAGGTCACCCTGAGGCCCCTTCCCTACCGTGCCTGTGTCAAGGAGCACCACAGAAAGAAAGAAAGGGCGCCAGGTTTAGTGTCAACCCGAAGCCACTGACGGACTCGTCTAGTCCTGGGTACGTTTCTTCTCCTGTCCTTGCGTTTCATGCAGAGTGCCACACACCACACAGGGTGCCATGCAATGTACCATGCCAGGTGCCGTGCATTGTCATGCAGAATGCCATGCAGCATGCCATGCACTTGCCGCGCACGTAGAGTGTCATGCAGCGCAGAGCGTCATGCAGCGTCAGCCATTCAAAATGCAATGCAAGCCTTGCGCCACACGCGTACCAGGTAGAGCGCCGTGCAAAAAGGAACCATGCATTGCAGAGTGTCCTGCAGGAAGAGCCATACAGTGCACCACGGAGTGCGTTATGTAGCAGTCATGTAGGAGTGTGCTTGGCAATGCCAGCCATGCAGGGTGTCACGCAGTACCGCGCAGTGCCGCGCAGTGCGCCTTGCAAAGTGTCTTACAAAGCGCGATACAGGAGTGCAACGCAGAGCGCCGTAAAGAGTGTCATATAGGTAGTCACGCAATGTGCCACGCAGAGCGCCATGCGGAAAGTCATGCTCGTGCTTTGCAGGCCGCCATAGCCAGTCAACCTAGCCGCGGCTTTTCCTCCTATGGTCGAGCGGATAAAGTCCTATTGCGAAAATGTCTTGGATTGCGTAACTAGTCTTGCGAAACTATTCGTTCTTATTGCGTAACTATTTGGTTGTATTGCGCAACTATTCTTGCGCAACTAGGATTGCGCAACAAATATTTCGGAACTAATTGGTCGTATTTCGATATATTTCGCAACTACTTGGTCGTATTTCGCAACTCTTCTTGCGCAACTCGTATTTGGAAACTACCGTCTCTAACGTTCCGCAACTAATCCTACACCAAGTACTAGTCTGGTAACAAGTACTAGTCTGGTAACATTGGGTCAAGCTGCGCGCTTTTGTGATGCCACGCTCGAAAAGGGTGAGATGGGGTGGGGTGTGATAACGTTGGATTAAGCTGCGCACTTATGTTATGCCACGCTCGAGATGGGGTGAGGTGGGGTGGGTGTGATAACGTTGGATCAGGCTGCGCATGCACTTATGCGATGCCACCCTCGGGATGGGGTGGGGTGGGGTGTGATACCGTTGGATCAAACCGCCCACTTCTACGTGATGCCACGCTCGAGATGGGGCGTGATTGCGTTGGATCACTTACGTGATACCACGCATGATGGGGTGGGGTGGGTGGCTGGGGTGTGATTATGTTAGATTAAGCTGCGCATGCACTTACGCGATACCAACGCGTGGGGTGGGGTGGGGTGTATTGCTTGAGCTGCTGCATGCGCTCTATATATATAAATTATTTATATATATATATATAATTATAGTTATTTTTATTAAAAATTTAATTATATTAAAAAATTAAATAAATATATAAATTATATTTGAATTTAATTAAAAATTCCGGAAAATTTGCCAAAATTGCT
>CAMXCT020003957.1:0-125000 GCA_947184155.2 Cladocopium goreaui
ACGCCATGTGGCTTCCGCCAGGTCGTTCAACAGCTATCCAAGCCTGTTGCACATGAGATTAATTATTTAATTCGCACAGGGGCCGATGCTGTAGTGGCCGCAAAAGTAAACTGGAAGAGGACCGATACATAGTCCAAAGGCTTGTCACGTTCCAGGGTTCAAAAACGGAAAACCAAAACCGAAAAAAAAAGAACCAAAGCAAAACAAAAACACCAAAACAAACCCAAGCAACAAACAAAAACCACACAAAAGAAAAACAGCCACAAGGCCACAAAACCGTGACGTGACAGATTCCAGTTTATGGGTGAAACAGATCTGTTGAGGCGGGAGGTGATAGCTTGTTATCATCTCAGCGCGTGCATATGACAACTTGTGTGTCATGTTGGCAGGCCCATAAAAAAATAACAACAACAAGACCAAGACAAAATCACCATGGGCCACTTAAGGGTGTGGGAAGCAACAAGGCTCAATGCGGAAACCAGGGATCCCCCCAGCCAGGATCCCCGAGATCACACCGAGCAGCCTTCACGGCATGACATTCAACACCCTGACACTTTGAAGCAAACACCGACAACGCCGGGTCACAACAAAGTGGTGAGAAACTACCGCAGTGAAACAGGAGAGTGAAACGTGATCTAAGGTGAAAAAGACGGCGCGGTAACAGCACTCAGGTACCCTCAGAGTCCGCTCAGTACTGCTTTTCCAATCATCATATTGCAACGAAATTGTGAGTAGCACCACTATGCTAGTGCTCTTGCAATGCATCTTCGTGATATGGGAGATTGTACCCATATATGGGAGTTGCAGTGCACTCTGGCGGTGTATACCGCTTTCAAAACTGAATCCAATGCGATCGAGTTCGCGAAAGGCGAGCTCGACAGCATGGATGCAGGCTTGCAAGCGTTGCGCAGCTCGAGCGGTCAACTTAGCAGGTGTTGAAACCAACTGCATTAGATGCGGTCAGGTGTCCGGTAGCACCCTGGGCTTCATTACATTGGTGTAGGAATACGAGCGTTTTTCTCTGCCCAGGGACCAGGTCTATCCTCAAAGTGTTCAAAAGAGGTTCTGGACAGGCAACTTGTGTCAGCTGTGTTAAGGTCCTCAGTCCGGTAATGTTGTGCGCTCGCATGCATGAGCTGTAGCTGTCGACTTATCACTTCACGTTCTGTGACATTGGCACGGGCTTCCACTCGAATGCGCAGACTTCTTATACAACAGCAGGCTGTGCGAATGTCTCTGCAGTCTTGCTCGTTGATAACACCTGCAAGGAGTTCAGATTGCTGCAATACGGCGTGGGTGTCTTCCAAAGTTCTGAGAGTATTCGTCAGTCTGTGCACATAGTCCTGCAAAAGGAGGAGATCCTGTGCCTCATTTTGAGTCTGGGGTTCTTGAGGCAGGTATACGACCTCACTTGGTTGCACGGAACTCATACGGTCAGGTGGCATTCAAGCAATGCAGGTACTGGATTGCACTGAGCAAAACAGCAACGGGCGCCATGGCTTGATGTACTTTGACATCGCACTAACCTACCATGAAATACAAATAAAAACCCAGAACAGGATTATGATACCCGCCCCCAACCGCCTCCCTTCCCAGATTGGCTCCGACATGCTGACAGCAAAAGTAAGTGCAGCGGGTGGCAATCAACCATGAGTACCCCATGGTGACAACACCGCTCAACCTGAGGCAAGTTACACGCTAAATGCATGGATGATAATCTGGGGGACTCTGCGTCACTTGATGTGGCTTCACTGGAACTGCTCGTGTGAGGCAGCGCGAGGCTCTCCACTGCTACTAGCACCACTGGCTGCAGCAGCATCGGGGGGTGGATCACTGCTTGCCGCTGGTTTCATCATTTGGGCGATAAGCGGGTGGGTTTGTTTATCACGTAGGATCCGCGTCATTTCGCGAGTGAATGCCGCAGGGTCATCCACTAGTGCTTTCGCTTCCGCCAGTGGCCTATCAAGGACAATGGCAATGAGCATTTCACCCCCATCTTTGTGGATTATAGTTGGTCGGCCTGCTTGGATCTCGGCGAGGATTGCCACTGCCTTGTTTTCACACAAAGTGCGTTCCCATTCTTCCAGAGCTCTTTGCGCTAGGGTGTCCGTTTGCGGTGGGGCTTTCAGGGCAGCCGGTGTCCCTAGTGTTCGTATGAAGGGGCTATCAGGGGGAACGGGGGATGGGAGATGCTGAATGGCCGCTACTGCACGTTGCACGTCATTTGTTTGTACATCATATGACGTGGTCGTTTTTTGCTTATGGCAGGTTCGGAGTCGGCCCATAGTTGCTCCAGTGTGTATCCTGGTCTCGGTTCCATATACTTTCGGTTCCATACTGCATGGTGGGACCATTGGGGCGCGTCACGGTTGATTTCTACTGAATCCCTTTTCATGTCATATTCTTTGAGCATATCATCTAATTCTTGTAAGCTAGCAGCTCTGTGAATACAGCATTGTCTGACAGCGCCATCGATGTGAAGTGGCCATCCCACAGGCATATGGGAATCTTCCAGGAGTCCGTCACCATTTTCCTCTATGATTGTACCCAACATTGGGACATCAATAGTTGCTTTGAGGCTGACTTGTGCACGTTTGCACTTCCATGTGTCAGGTGCTAAGAGACCTCTGCCAGCCAGCATCTCAAGCGACTGGAATTGTGGTTGGTCAGTTGCTGGTAGCACCTCTTCTTTGATGACTAACTTCAGCCCATGCAGTGGCTGGGGTTGCTCTTTTTGAGGGTCTTGAGGTTGCTGGGATGTTGTGTCCCTGGGTGTTGTGTCTTCAAACCAGGTGGGACGGACTGACTGGACTCCTATGGGACTGGCAGAACTTGTAGTTTTAATGCTTTCTCTGCGCAGGCTATGGTAGACGGGCGGGATCATCCATGCCGGCACAAAGACTGTGATGAACTGCACATTCCAGATAACCTGCAAATTCTGCGGCTTGACTTCAGGCGTGATACATCTTACTTGACCACCGATCACTCTGGTGTATGATTCAGAGCGGTCGAAGGACGCTGTGACTTTCAGGCCTAGATACAGTTCTCTAAACCAGTATTCCTTTAGCATCATAAAGGAAAGGTGAGGTGCCCTCACTTCCAATACGTGCGAGGCTGGCATTAGAAGAGTTACCATCCATTCAGCTAAGAACTCAATCATTTTGACTTCGAGTTTAGGGAGGATGGCTTGAACTGCTCGTAGTGCACCCGCGATGTCCGGAACATGCCTACGCGAGGGCAATCCAACTGTTCGCTTGGCATACTCGTCAGCAAAGTAAAGTCTGCACAACTTTGAGACCCATTGGCTCGGTTTCTCCATGTCTATGGTGATCTTAGCTAGGGGCCATGGGTCTGGGAGCGTGGATAAACAATGCAACAATTCGGAGGTTAGGTCCGCCGAGATGACTGGGAGGGCTTCTCCTTGTGGGCGATAGTCAACTGCAGGTCCCACCGTGCCTTTGCTTCTTTGCGTGTGGGTGCGGGCGGCACTGTGCACGGCTTGGATGGTAGTTTCATATTGGCTGACCATGGCCCGTAAGTATTTGCACGCGCGAACAGCTGCTCTTCTTGTACTTGGCCCATCTTCGGGCTGGTTCTTGGCAGCTACTGCGAGGATATCTCGTGCCTCTTCTTCTGGCGACCGTTTGGGTTCCGCATCTGGTGCAGGTGCATTGAGAGCGGTACCTTGGACTGGCGCCTCTTTTGCGCGTGGCAAGTGGTCTGGGATTGGCAGCTTCGGGTGTAATCGCCATCCATCAAAGAAATAGATGCCGGGCAGAGACAGGATCTCCTGGTCTGGGCCCGTCTGTGCTACTATGTGCCCGGTGCGTGCTTTATACAGTCCTGAGGGTAGGCACACGTAGGTGGGAAAGTGTGTGCGATCGGCAGCGTAGGCATATAGAACAACTTCAGAGAAAGGGAGATTTTGCTCGGGGAGCCACTTGTGTTGAGCTCGTAACCCTGCTTGAACTTCTTGGAAGCGCTCCCTGTTCAGCCATCTAAGGTCGGACCCTCGCACCAATATCAGCCGATATCTTGCTCGCTTCACTTCGTCAGCTTGCTGATTGTAGTATTGATTGGCAATTGCGAGGGGAGGGTACTCCCAGGTTGGTGCCGAATTGAGTGACCACCGGCTTAGCTGTGCTAAATTCTCTTGGACTGGGTCAGGGTCAAATTTTGGCATGCTCCATGTCGTTTCTCCTCTCCGTAGGCCCCGGATGCCATATGCAATTGCAGCAATCACCTGTGCCATGCCCATGAGCCCCATCATGTCTAGCGGGAGACCAGCAGGGTTAACGATTTGGACCGAGTGAGTCCGACAGTGATTCTGCCTAGGCAGTCTTCAGTATCTTCTGTAGGAGAGCCATTGGAGTAATACTTAGTGTTGAGAAATCCAATACTGGGCTGAGCTACGATTGATACCTGCGCTGTTCCTCCTGCCGAATTGGCTATTGTTTCGACACGCAGGGTGCGAACATAATCCCTTTTGAGCACGGAGCGGTTCAAATTGTTCTTATGATCAGTTGCTGTGGTCATTGTGAAAAGTCCATCTGCAAATCCAGCATTGTGAGGAAAGGGGCTGAGTACTTCTGACACAAGAGTTTCTAAATCCGTCGCTACCAAACCGTTAATCCTAGCATTAGTATCCCAGAGCACTAATTGGAACCCTGGTGGCTTGTCGGGAAGGCCTCCCGAGGCAAAACTTCCCAGTTCCCATAGGCCATTGATCTTCCTGCAAAGATCAGGATATCTAACTGCAACCACTGCATGGTATGTCACAGGACTAACCCTGGAGCTGGACGGAAGCATTAACCCCCAGGCATGGATGTCGCTTACACCGGCGGTCTGGGAGTTTAAGACTGCTTGTATGTCACCAGCCATGGGCAGGAGGGTAGCGGCATGCTGCAAAATCCAGGCAAGGCGCACCAGAGACCGTGGAAAATTGAGAGCGGTACCCGCCAGCAGTTCCGAGTCTACGAATCGGGAGTGTCGTTGCATATTTGGTTGGGCTGCTTCAAAAACGGCTTTGAGGCCTGGGAGCACAGTGCTGGCTGCCCTGAGGTCTTCCTCATCCTGCGGCGAGAGGTGACTTGTCCATAGCTGACCTAATGTGGACTGGCCTCGTTTCAGGATTTGACTAAGAACCGTTAAGCCTTCATTAGCCGAACCATCTAGCAGTCGGATCATTGCATCGGCAAGGTTGGCTGGCATGTAGTAGTTGCGGTCGCTTCGCAGGCCATGCTTTTTGGCTAACAGTAGTTGTCGTGACCGTTTTGCGTTGCGAGCTGCCCGATCAATACCGCCAGGTGTCTGCTCAGAGTCTCCTGTCCACAGGACCAGGGGTTGCTGTTTCAGCAGGCTGATGACTGCAATTTCGCGGTCAGTGCCATACTGCTGGCCTTCATCAATGACCAGGAGGGAGAGCTCTTGCATAAAACCACTCATTGTGGACCATTGCATGGTAAGATCCTGGGCTACCGTTCCTCCAGTGGCTAAAATTAACTGACACTTGTTCAGCATTTGCCTTCTTTCTCTCGGGTGGATATCAAATTTCGTGTGCGAGTAACTTCTTTTGTTGCGCTCTTGGTCTCCTACCAGCCTACCTACGCGCCCAAACACCCCCGACGGGGGGTCGAGCCATAGGAGGAGGTCAGCAAAGGATCGAGTGCCGGAGTTCTCTTTGCAAATGAACAATATTTTGAGGCTGTCGGTAGTGTCGATTTCAATCAAGGCCAGGATAAGGATTGCCATCGATTTCGACTTGCCTGCTCCGAAAAGCCCTTGGATGCACAAATCTAGCCGGTTGGTGAGCAACGCCATTGTCACTGCGCAAAGTGTGCCTAAAACGTGTCCGTCAAGCTCAGCGGCAAAGGACAGTGCAGTGGAGCGAGTCCAAGGGTGAAGCTCGCCTTCCACGTGACATGGAATTAGTACTAGGCGGAGCAACTGGCCGCACAAATGCAAGAAATGTGATCTTTTGTGGCCCTCCATTCCTTCTACTGCCGCTTGGACATTGTAGATGCCTAATCCTAGGTGGTACCTGCACGGGGGGGTTTGCGCGACTGCGGTAAGCTCTTGGGTAGGCTTAGTACATCCGAACATCCACATTGTATTCAGAAAGAAGGTCTGGGGGACCGGGCTTTTCTGTCCCTGGACGGTCGCATCAATGGGGTCCAGGTACTGGCCGGAGGCACTATACAGGTCTTGGAGGGCTTCCAGTTGTTCCTTTGCAAAAAACTCAATGGCCGGTCCTGAGAGGAAAGCAACTTCGATGAATTTAGGGTTGCACTGTCTGTATATGCGTGAGGCAGCCAGCTCATCCTTTTTTTTGGCTGCGCGCGGCGTGATGGCAAGGACCAAGCCAAAAAGGATTTGAAGGTCATCTCCATCATAAGCTAGTGCGTCCGCTGTACCCACCATGGCAATGAGCCTACCCGTGCCAATGGGGCTGACTTTGTGATGGTGCGCATCACTGGCCAGCAGGCTGAACACTTCAGTTTTGCCCAGGCTGGGGTGTCGGAACGCGAACGCATCCTGTCCGCCTTTAACTTTCCAGTGTCCAAACTCGCTGCCTTTGAAGAGGAATTCAAGGGCGATGGGTTGCGATGGTTGCCGGATAGGGCCTGCACTTTGCATTGTTAACCCTGTTTCATTATAGCCTTCATTTGGACTGAGCATGGGCAAATAGTAGTCTAACATGTAGACAGCCAGGGGCAATTGCAAGGTGCCAAGGAAATGTTGTACCATGGTGGTATAGTTGAGCAACTTGGTCCTTGAGGAGATGGTGACTGTTGCCAATGTGGCTAAGTATTGGGTTGCCTCTTGCTCAGTTTTGACCTCTGAATTATGGGCAGCAATGTGTGTAACAAGTGCCTGAGTCGTGGTTTCAGGTAGCTCGCACATTTCCGCTAATTCACGCAGAAGTTTTCTGGCAGTTCTTGGGAGCTCAAAGCTGCACCATGAGATCAGACGGAGGGGAGCCTGCGAGTAAACTTCGAAGGGGAGCACTCCAGGGGTACCTTCTAACTGCTCCATATCTGGTCGTCCTTCTGGGAGGGCAACTCTTGTCCAATGCGAGTAGTTATGTTGTGCAGTACCGAGGTACGCTCTCCATCCTGTGATATGCGTAATTTTAAAGCCCCGTTGCCTAAGCAGCTTGAGGTCATAGTTCGACGGGTTCCATACGCAGAGCCTGTCATCTGCATGGTGAATGAGGTGGATCTCTCTCAGCTGAGATAGATTGCATGTCGTGAGAAGCGATGGTGGTAGCGCAATGGCTGCTAGCACGGTTTTGCCACCAACGTCTGGGAATTCTGAGAGGATAGTTTCCCATACCATTCCTGCGTACGAGCCAGCGCTGTGCCCTCGTATGTAGATGGAGCCTACCATGTATCCTGTTAATCTCAGAAGATCGACTGGGCGGATTTCAGGGGGGAGACATACTCCGACTAGTGGATGTGCAACTAGCAACTTAGTGAAAAGCCGCAGGCCATGTATGTACCCGGGCCACGGCGGTGTCCTGTGTGCTGGGATGATGGGGCAGAAGCGCAACAGTTTCATGGCCCGACTGATGATCTGCGCTTGCAATTGGTTCGCACTGGGCATTCCTAAGACGCGGCACCAGAAGTGTGTACCTATGGGAAACATGGCGATGTGCAGGAGCAAGTATTCTTGTGTGTGAGCAGTGCCTGCTACTGTGCCAGCTCTTGCATTCCAATCGTCCTGTTTGCTAAGGGATGGCCCGTAAACATGTGCTTCCTTTTTGCAGGCTAGCAGTACGTCCCAGTCTTCATCAAGTTCTCCTCCACCCAACCCAGTGCACTGAACTTCCAGGGACCCTGGGTCAGCGTCATTGAGTTGCCAGGAGGTGTTATCCATGACAGTGATCTTCCAATCAGTGTATTGGGGGTCAGTATGGCTAGCAAGCACTTCGTTGATTGCCAGTTCTGCGTTGCCAGGGTCAATGCCCAGTCGCCGTTGCAGCGCTTCCAGCAGAGGGAGGATTGGGGCACTGGGGAGCTGGAGGCTCGCATGCTGACCACAGAAAACAATGGCAGGATCGCAAGTCTTGGACCAAGGTGTATGGTCATTGCTGTTGTTGGGGGCTTCCACCGGTGTCCAAAGACTCTGAAGAAGCAACACCTGCAGCTTGGTAAGGCTTCTGTTTTGCAGGACATGCGGCTTGGCGATTAGTTTACTCCCTCTAACAAAGTCGCAGCCTGTGGGGTGTGTCCACAAAGGTGGTTCCTCGTCCACTCCTATGAGCGACACAGCAAGTGGTTGCAGCCCCTTGTTTAGCCACTGTTGGAGTTGTTGTCCTAGGCCTACTTTGCTCCCATGGAAGGCGTGCACTATTGGCGGCAGGCTATACCCTATGGTTAACTCCTTGCTTTGGAGCAATTTGTCTCCTGGAAGACACAGTATGGGGAAGTCGGCTGGGAAAACTGACAGAGGGGAGAGTGCACCTTGTTCGAAAATGGGGCGTGCCCAGGTAAGGAATGGCGGGGTCCGCTCGACAAAGTCCGGTCTAAGGTATCGGCCATCCCCGTGACGCGGCCATTCTCCTCGCTCCGGGATGGGGAATGCAATGGCTCCCGCCCATTCGCCCAACATTGCCCATGCATGTGTCCAGTCGAGTGGGGTTCTAGCCCTACAGCCGAGTAGGGGGGTGAGAAGCAGTCCTCCCCTCATTGCTTCCGCAGGGTCTTCTGGCACAGCGGTTGTAGCTAGGAAACTGGCTCTGCTATCCTGGAGTGCGGTGACCCAGTCATCTGCTGTGCGATTGGCAGGGTGGGCTATTCGTCGTGCCTTTGGGGCGGGTGCAGCACTCGGAGAGGAGCTTTGGGCAGGGACTGGTGGCATGCATGCTTCCGAGGTTGCTTGGGCCATTTCTACATCAGTTGCCTCGGTCGGGATGTGTCATGTCACAATGATCAAGCCGGCATTAAGTTCGGCTTTGGCTTCTGTGGCAAGGAGGACTGCTGGAGGGCACTGGTTAGAGCTGGCCATTGTGTTATGTTGCATTGCTGCGGCTCTGCTTGCCTTATCCGTCATAAGGTTGACTAGCTCGGCTATTTCGAACAATGAGGTCGGCACGCAGTCAGAGTCAATGAGAGCAAAATTCACAGTGGGGAACATTAAACACAGCGCCTCCAGAGCTGCAGCACCAGCCCAGGTATAATGGACCTGATGCAAACCTGTGTCAGCATGAATGGGAAAATGGATCGCAGTAGTTTTCTCCCGGTAAGGGCCTGTCACTGTGCATCGGCCTTTGATCCAGGGTGCGAAATGCGGCCAGTAGGCTGGAGGATCAGTGCCTGACAGTTTGCGGTTGTCCACATAAACATAGACGGTGGCATACTGAGGTAACCATGAGAGATTATCTGTTATCCACTGGAAGAGCGTTCTATGATGAACCTGGCTGGCTGCGGGGCGTTGGATGCCGTTCCCTTCGTCCACCATGAGTGCAGGGTATGTCAGAGGTGACCGGGGCATTCGACAGGAGCCGACATCGTCCCATTTCCACCTTTGTTTTATGTCGTCCATGCCGAGCGGGGTCTCAACTTCTTTTTGCGAGAGGAACAGTTGGTCAAGCTGGTGGCTTAACTGTGTAACCTCTTGGACATTCAAGAAATCGATAGGTGCGGCAATTTCCCACTTCTCCTTTGGGGGAGGCTCAGTCCCTTGTTGAAAATATGGAACGTCATCATCTGTCTCGAGGGCGTCAAAGTATTCTGTATCACTGTGCATTGACACATCCTCGACTGTGTTATCTGGGGCGGTTGGCTCTGCTGGTTCGATGTCTGTCTCTGAGTCATCAGGGTCAGGCGACGTCAAGGAAATGAACCTATTTGGTGTCATTAGCTGTTGCAGCATGTTGACGCCAGCTTGACCCTGAACAACCGGTGCCCGGGCGTCAGGTGCCAAGTGACTAGCCGAAGATAGTGAAAGCTATACGGGCAGCGAGTGCAAAAGTATATCAACAGGATTGGCTAGGCTAAGGAAGCCCTGAACACCCGGCACCCGGGGTCAGGGTTCCCCCTTGCAGGGCCAATGCGTTGGAGGTGAACCAGGCAGGAAACAAAACAATCAGGGTTTGTCTTACACCTTAGTGTGCGAATTGATGTCAGATGGCTGACCTAGCTATGAAAACTAGTGGAGCCACAAAAGCTGCAGTGCGAACAATTGATCCACTAACAGTTTATGCAACCTACTTACACAAAGTACATGTTAGTTCGACAGACGTTGAGGCGACCAACGGTGACAGGACCTGGGACACACACAGAAACTTATCAGACAGTCCGAACCCATTGAAAAACCCATAGATCCCTTTGCCTCAGTTTATGGGGGTCATACTTAAGTGGGTACTCTCCCTTACAGTAGGTTTGGGGGGTATTAGCCTGGCACGCAGCTGCTTTTCTCTTGGCTCATCTACGGTGTAGGCGGCATTAGAAATGGCACTGATCAGGTGATTTCACACAGTCAGGTGCACACAGTGCTAGCTGTCTGTACGGTCAGTCAATGATTTCCATTTCCATATCTGCAGCAGGAGAGGGTTGCGGAGTGCCTGGTGAGTGGTCATCTTGCATTCTTTTGAGGCGCTTTCTAATGCGAGTAAGGTGCTCGCGGGCATTGAGGAGTCGCGTTTCATAGGAGGCCACTCTTTCACAGGCTGTCTTTTCCATGCTCTGTAACGTTGGGATGTCCACTGCGGCGAGGTCGACGTCCTGCATGGAGTCACTGGCGGGCTCAGGGCTGCTAGCACCAGCAGCGTCAGTTGCTTGAGTCTCTGGCGATGCTTTGGGTGTATTTGCAGGCGACGATTCTTCTGTTGATGTGTCGTCGTGGGCTGCGAGCTGTGCCGATGGTTGTTGTTGCTCATCATCTTTGCTGTGAGTTGCAGAGTGAGAGTCAGAGGATAACACGCCGGTACCCGGGGTATCCGTTTGCGCTTTCGCAGGAAGGGCCGACGGTGGGCCTGGTCTTCTGTGAAATAATGATTGTGCACTGATTTTGTCAGGTGGCTTACTTTGCTGCGGGGTGAGAGCTTCTGCCACCACGCCTGTACTGGGATTGGACGATGCGGCGGTTGCTGTATTGTCTGTACTTTGTTGACTTGCGGCCAGCAAATTGGCTGGTTTGTGGGTCTGTCTGGTCGCCGCTGGTCGGCCAACGTTTGTTGGTTTGCTTGATGAATAATAGACTGCAATTCCATGTATTGCCGCTCTCGGTCAGCCACTTGCTGCGGCGTGCTCTGAGTACATTTAGAATCCTGTGGAGC
Organism: Cladocopium goreaui; assembly: GCA_947184155.2. Taxonomy (NCBI): domain Eukaryota; class Dinophyceae; order Suessiales; family Symbiodiniaceae; genus Cladocopium; species Cladocopium goreaui. Next base: position 11,282 of record CAMXCT020003957.1, read on the forward strand.
ATCTGCTTGCATTTTTGGTACTGGCTGTTTTGCTGCGGATCGCTCCGTCCACCTGGTCGGTAGCGGCGGAGGCGGAGGCAGTGCCCGCTTCGCATGTTGCGAAGACTTTTGTTGGTCAATGCGTGGCTGAAGTTCATCTCGCAGTTCCTGCGGGTACGGCTCTCCGGTCTCAGCTAACCACTGTATGGTTTCGTCATGCGTCCACAGGGTGGTTCTCCACAATGGGATGGTATTGTCTTCATTGACCCAGAACAATGGCTTAGGCGGCAGCAACTCATGGGCTTCTACTATCAAAGGCAGCAGGAAGGCTAATCTTTTTTGATCATGGAAAATCATTGCTCCGTTCGGGTGAACTTTCAGGTGAGTATGGTTCCACACAAACGGTTGCACAACACGCATGGTGTGAGCGTCACGATTAAAGATGGAGAGCCGGACTTGGGCATACTGTGGTGCAGCACCGTAGACTTTTCCATCCCAGGGTGGTTCAAGGAAACACCACCGCTCTTTTCGGCCATAATTAACGGTATCCCAGAAGGCAGGGTCAAACTCTTTCTCAAGGGCGTCGGCAAGGGTCGAAAAGATGATCCATGGCACCTCGTCGATATGCAAGTGGTATTCTACCAACGTGAAATTATATGTTGTCTGGCAATCTCCTACCCATATTGTGCCCCTCACTGCAAGAAAACGAACGCTGCTGGCTGCTGGCATGTCCCAATTCATTCCAGCCGATATGTCCAGTAGGTGTTGATCAGAAACACTAATTTGGCCAGACGGGAAAGGGTTTTGCCTCGGCATACCAGCAACAGGTACCCTGCAGTGGCAGCACTCGCCGAAGTGGAGGTAAATGCACGGCGTCTAGGAAGACCAAACGACAGGAACCACTCGCAATTGCGTGGCAGCGGCCAAACAACGAAAGGCGGGCAGCGGCCAAACAATGAGGACCCCGTGTCGGCTTGAATATGAACGGGCGAGCAATAAGAAGTTGGATAAAAATGAGGATCCAGTCAACCCTGGCTTATGCAGGTGTGGTGTCCTCACAGTTCGAACCAATGGCTGCTGACGGAGACAGAGAATCATGTTCAGTCCAGGCAGAGTGAACAAAATACCAGACACTGCAACAGGAGAGGGGATATGTACAACATATGACCGGTGACAGGATTGGAGGGACGGTTCACTGTGGTTCAGGGGTAGATTCATGACATAGGAGGGAGTAGCAAGGGGCAAGGCAAGTGGTGGGGCGGTAGCACATGATAGGCGGGGGTGGCTATCTGTGTAAGATATGCTAAGAGAGATGGACACTGAGGAGCATCATCAGCAAGGAGTACACATTATTGAGAGGATAGATCGCTGTCGGGAGATTGGGAAGAAGGTGGCAGTCACGAGGGCATGAACCATGTGAGATGAGTACCTGGCAGGGTGAAAACGGAGCTGAGCCCTCACCATTACCCAAGGTGCCCTTGGGAACAGTAGAGGAATAACAGACACATGTGTCATGTTCCTACAGATGTGGGGGGCACAGCAGGGGGTGAGGGCATGCGGGACGACTTAAAGTGGAGTGCTGGAAAACCCTATGTCATCAAACCCTGTGTCGTCCAGAGCATTCATAGTTTTATCCAACTGGTACTGCAATCTCATGGTCAAAGGTTTGACAGGATGGACAAAGAAAGATCTGCTGGAGTAAGGCACGAACGTGGTCAGCAGTTGCGCTAATGGGCTTGCTGACCAAGGAGGGCTTCACCGCTGCATGCCGCCATCTAAATGGGGCGAGGCAAAGGCTGTTTCAGCGCTACTTCAGTACAGAACACTAAGATAGCATCGGCTTGGAACAGTGTACCGCATTGTGGTGTAGTAGTTAGACTCGCCATTACCCAAGGTACCCATGGGAACAGCAGCTTTCCTAAACTGCGAGCACTCAAGGCTCTATCAAGCTCTGAGCATGAGGTGCAATGGGCGGCGAGAGCTCTATCTACCGAACCTCGGCGGCCCTGGATGTCCCACCGGCTTCACTACCCTTGTCATTGTCCAGTAGCTGAGGTCCTGCATGGTACCTCCAGGTTACCAAGAGGCAAATTAGTCGGCAATCAATTTGTTAAGCATTGCAACTAGACAAGGAAACAGGCTATGATAGCTACTGGCAAGACGCTTGCTGGAGCTGTGTTACCAGAGATTAAGAAGCACCAGTCTTTCCTGCGGCTGTTGGCAGCATGTCTGAAGGGTTCATTGACTTCTGAAAGTTATTGCATAATTATGAGTCTCAGTGGAGTGCCACGCACAGAAAGAAGCTCTGGCCACGGGGAAATCTCCAGTTACCGTAGTAGAATCGAAATCACTATCTGTTCAAAGGGAAGACGTTGAACATGCTGTTTTTCCTGGCCCCCTTTGTGCCCGATGTCTATCCTGTACTGTATGACCTCAGTGTGATTATTTTTGGGTTCGAACATATCCATTTGGAGAGTATTGATTGCGGGCCTCGAGGTAGTAATGAGAGACATCAGCGCCAAGACTTGCTGACAAATGAGAGCTTCACAGCTGCATGCCTCATCTATATGCGGCAAATCACAAGCTATTTATGCGCACCTTAAGTACAGAACACCAAGATAGCATCGGTTTGGAACAGTGTGCAGCATTTTAGTGTCGGAGTGAGAAACTCGCCATTACCCAAGGTGCCCTTGGGAATAGCAGCTGTCCTAAACTGCTAGCACCTAGGCTCTATTAAGCTCTGAGTATGAGGTGTAATGGGCGGCGAGAGCACTGTACACTGGAAACTAGCGGCACTTAAAGTCCTACCGGCTCAATTATACTGCGCGAGGGAGGCGTCATCGTGGTACTTCTTCGTCCTGCGTCGGTGGTGCATGGTCTTGGATCTGCAGCGATGTGATGCGGGAGGTGATGTCCTGCACTCGGGAGCAACCTTCATTCATTGGATAGTTCGACAGAATTTCTTATAACCATGTGGATGATAAGTGCTACGACGTAAGGTAAGATGGTGCGCTAGTTGGCAACTTGATATGATGGGAGAATGACCCTAAGCATAAGCGTTGTTCAGCCTAGGGATGCTGCCAACAGGGCTATAACTATCGGGAACCAGACCCTCTTTGATGTGGTAAACTGGACTAATGACAGTTGGGCAAAGTGATTTCTGGGAACAGGGCCAGTTTACAACATCCACTCGCAGGGTGAGCCATAATGTGGAAGATGAGGGGTTGAGCGCTTGGGTAGTGCATTGATGGTAGCTAATATGGTTGGAGCGGGGAAGATATATCTTTTCCTGGGACAGGTGAATCATCCGTAACTACCCAGCATTTGTTGGCATCTGAACGTGCACAGGGAAGTGTTATCCACTCGTTTTTTCTACGAGACGCTTCATTCGAAAAGGAAACAATGGAGGTGGCAAGTAATGCCGAGGGGCAAGATTGCTCAGCGTCAACTGCTACACCTAACCATTGGCACAGTACTCGAGTGGACGACCCGCAGCAAATGGTTCCAAAAACTAACCTAGAAGCTTGTAATTGTGTCGTGGGGTACAATGCGTATGTAGATCGGAGGATCGTGGAATGTGGCATGGTACAGGACATACCTACGGCCCGACAGAAAACGGGATTCAAAGACAGCAACAGGTGACTACGGCTTCTTACGTAGTTTATATCAGTTCTAGAGCCTTAGTCGCTCGATGGAGGTCACTTCGAAACTGTTTCCATTACCCAAGGTACCCTTGGGAATAGAAATAGTCGCATGGCAGCTGCATAGTGATGATCTCTATCCGCTCGTCCATCCTCTTGGAGCAAAATGCACACGATGCTTCACAATGCCTGTGATTGCTGGAGCTGGAGTACAGAGAGTATCGTAGTGGATTTTTTTTTTTTTTTCCACTTTCCACCATTTCCCCAGAGTGGAAAGCTGATTCCCTCTGGACGCCCAGAAAAAAGCAAACAGGAGGTCAAAACCTGGTGGAGCTATGCTGCGGGATGGACTTCTGGCCAACTGTGCGGTGGACATGGTCGTGTTGAGCAGTTACCACAGCCTGGCACTCTAAAAGCGTTGCCGATTGATATTTAGGCTGAGCTGAGTTTCCGCGAGCGGCTGGACCTGGATCCTCTCTGTAGGACCACTTAATCCCTTTGAAATGCCCTATCATTAGTGGGTCGCAACAAGTCGCCTATATTAGAAAGTCCCCCAGGTGAAAGCTGGTGCGCATGTAACACTTTGGGCTAGTTTGCTGAATGATGGAATGGGTCTTTAACTACTCGAGGCTAGTGGTTTAGGATTACGATATCCTCATGGGTCTTGCACAGGTGGGGAGAGCTACCCAGCGTACCCCTGGGAGCCCCTCCCACTGGACTGACCAGCGTTCATGAGGTATGAGAACCAAAATCGGCAGAGAGTGGGAGCTGATAAGGGCTACTCGGATGTCACAGGAGATCTCAATCAGTAATAACTACGTTGCAGCAGCCTAAAGCTGCCTGGGCAGTGGCAGGCCGTTGGTCTTGGAGTTGGTCTTGGCTTTACCTCCCTCCCGTCGGGCGTTCGCGTCGAGCACGCAGTTTGGAAAGAGCCTCCAAGGGCGTGACACAGACGTGCGATGATCCTTGAGCACTGCGCTGCTTTCGTTGGGAGCTGTGGGGTGCACGACGGATGAGGGATATGCCTCTCTTTTGTTGTCGGACACTTCCAAGCCTTCTCCAACGCTGCGTCCAGCATCAGGCGCTCCGTCAACATGAGGCTGTACGCCCTTTTTCTCACAGCATGTTCATATGAAAGCACCAGACTCCAAGAAGGTGTCTGAATCTGCTGTCCATTCAAATCTGTTGAACTCAAGCCCCAAACATAGTCGCCCAAGATGAAGTCTTTGTAGTTGCCCTCATGGCTCAGTTGGTATGACGTCACTCTTGTGGCGTTGACAGACTGCCGGTGGTGGTTCGATTCCCCGCTGGTCCGTGAGTAAGACTCAAGACCGTAGACCCGCCGAAAGGCAACGGGCTCGGACAAAAAAAACCCAAGATGAAGTCTTTGTTCGATCAAACATGTCTTTTGTAACATCTTGGATTTCTTCTCTGCTAACTTACTTCAGTGCTAGCTGGGGCATGAGGCTAAGCCATGGATGTCCGAGTGGGAGCACTGCAATGGGCTGACCCGGGGCAATGGATGTGAGAGCTGTGCAAACCAGATCAAAAAGTGCTGCAGAGTGGAGAGTAACAGCTTCATTGGCAGCAGTTTGCATGTAGAGGGATGGTTCTGGTTGTCTGTACCAACATGCTGGAGTCTTACCGGCGACAAAGACTCCGGGAGGAAGCGAGTTGGGATCGCCTGCAGAGCATTGTCGTGTAGGCGAGTTAACCATTCGACTACAATGCGAATGCAACCTGTGCGTAAAGTTGGCAGTTGACTTGCGTACGCTGAACGATGCAGGATGAATAGCAACGATGTGGGAGTGGCTATATTGACAAGCCGATACAGGCGGCCTCTGTCGTGCTACACATCAGTCTGCCTGCAACACTGGATTTGTTCTCAGGTGAGACATTCTGGGCGATCATGTACTATATTTCACGCACTGCCGCAATGATAATTAGTTTGCATGTTTTTGAGGATGATACGGTGGCTAAGGTCACTGTATCTACGGCAAATCTGATTGTGTTTTGTCTGTGTTGGGCCCTGCCCCGTTCTTTGTTGCTTCGCTGTTTTGCTTTGAGGCGAAACGCAAATCTGGCTGGGGGATTTGCGGGTCGTTTTGGTTGTGGTGGTTTGTTGTTTTTTTGTTTGTCTTTGGTTTCGTGATGATTTGCCAAAGTTTTTGGACCACACGTGTCCTTGTACATTACTGCTTTTCATTGCTTACGCAATTGTAAAAACCGAGCCTAGTGCGACATCGGCCAAACCGGAGGAAAAAAAAGGGGAACTGAGGATGGTGCAGGTTGCATGCCTCCATGCTCAAGCAAGAGTCGGCGGAACTGATGCAGAATGTGGCTCGCGATCACGCATCTGGCTGTGTTGACTCGGGCTAGTTGATCCAATGATTTCACTGGGTTGGAGGAAGGTGACAGGATATTAGCAACCAGGCTGGGGCAAAGTTAAGTCCGAGTGGGTACAAACGGGTGTGAACTCCACAGAGCTGGCATGGCTGCTCAGCCTGAAGAGAGCCTGCAAGACGAAGCCGAAGGCATTCATCATCATCCTCATTCACTGCCCACCGCAAGACAGCAAAACGTGCAACCCCATCAACAGCAAGTTTAGGTACTGTGGCTAGATTGGTTTACCAAGCCCACGATACTCCACCTGGTAGGAATTTCGGTGCAATATGATGATTGGAAAAGCAGTACTGAGCGGACTCTGAGGGTACCTGAGTGCTGCTACCGCGCCGTCTTTTTCACCTTAGACCACGTTTCACTTTCCTGTTTCACTGCGGTAGCTTCTCACCACTTTGTTGTGACCCGGCGTTGACGGTGTTTGCTTCAAAGTGTTTTGGTGCTATATTATGCCATGATGGCTGCTCTTTGAGATCTCGGGGATCCTGGCTGGGGGGATCCCTGGTTTCCGCATTGAGCTGTGTTGCTTCAGCACCCTGTGATGTGGCCCTGGGTGATTTTGTGGTTGGTGTTTTGGTTGTTTTCTTGTTTAAGGGCCTGCGTTGACATGGCACAGAAGTTGTCATTTGCATGCGTCGAGATGTATTATGGCCTGCGCGAAGGATGGCACACAAGCTGCTATCGGAATTCATCTCAAGAGCACATTGCTGTCCTTTTGCCATGTTTTTTGTTTTGTTTTTGTGCTGTTTTGTTTGTCTGGTTGTTTTTTGTGTGTTTTGCTTTTTGTGGTTTTTGTTTCGTTTGCTTTTTTGTTGGTTTGTGCTCGCTCTCGGCAATTGGATAGCTTTATGGACTATGTAAAGGTCCACACCAGCTCTCTTTTGTGGCTTTTCATGCATATCAATTCAATTTCCGGCAAGTTAAAGCTTGTGTAACGACCTGGCGAAAGCCTCGGAGGCGTTGGACGGAAAAAAACGATACTCCACCTGGTAGGAGTTGTAAACTTGCTCTAGATTGCAGATATTGCAACGCATGCACTTGTATGGCCTGATAAAGGCTAAGTTTAAGCTGACGGAGGAATTGGAAGTGTTTTCTCCTGGTGTTTTGTCCTGCAGTTATGCGTAACAAGTTGCCGACTGTGTCAAGTCCGAGCAGGGGGATCCATGTTCGGAAGATGCGTTGGACAACCGCTCCTTGCCTTGTCTCTACATCCGGGTACCCCGGTGAGAGAAAGGCAGTAGAGCCATTCTGTCTAAGCCAATAACCCAAACACGCTGCAGTGAGTGTGACCGCTGGGTCTAATATGATATAATCTAATTTAATGTAATATTATATTATATTATATTATATTATAATATAATATAATATAATATTATATTATATTTATATGTGTTTTTGTCTGTGTATATCTTCAGTATTATCATTATCTTGGCAATGCCCAGATGCATGGCCTATCTTGGCCTTGACTGGTGGGCCATGCTCCAATGCCCGCGGTTGGTAGCTGTTGCATGGTGAATAAAGTGTTTCGCAACAGCATAGTCATAATGTTTAAAAAGTGTATATATATATATAACATATATATAATATATAATATATATATATATAACACATATATATATATATCCTAAATATGTGTGGGAGATACCGTGCAGCCAGCCATGGCCTGCCGAGAATAAGTTTCGCAGAGCGTTGCTGGTATAAATTGATGTCGTCCGGATTGAAGCCAAAGTATGTACTTTGATAGATATTGAGGGACAGAATAAAGCAGTTATTGGCAAGGCTTCTTTGCACCACGGAGTGAGCAGGTGTGGCGAAAAGGGCTAGCCGATGGTTAGCTTTGGACATGGCTTTGGGATTAATGGCTTGTGTGCCTACAAGCTCTTCCACCGGGGCCCACCCTTGATGGCTGTGGGAATATTCACCATATAATAGCAGACCTAGTGCAGTAGCTTTTCTCTCAATGAGGTGGGCTCCCCAGTTGGAGCATTCTAGCGCATTCAGAGTACTCTGGGAGGCTGGGTGGTTAACCAGTACGCTGCACTGGTTGGAGCAACTACACTGTACGAGGAAAAGTGGGTCAATTTTTGCAACATGTCCTCCGGCCAATACTACATCAACCTCTGCTGGGGTGAGACACACAAACAACTTGGCTCGGCACACGATAGTGGTGGTGCTATAACCTGCTCTGTGAACCAATGCTTGCCTCAATGTAGCATGACCTTGTAATCTTTGTGTCCATTGTAATGGAGGGTATTGGTCAATCTGGCCAGAGCTAGCTGCGTGCATATTGATGCCACTGGTTCGCCAGCAGTGGTGTTCATCTATTTGGATGCCGGCAGATCTCAGGCGGGTGCAAGCTTGCCAGGCATCTGAGAGCCATTGCATGCCGGCAGTGGTATCTCCCACCATTGTGGTGTCGTCCACATACCCTTGAACTGCAAGCATGCCGGGGATTCGGTTGAGATAGGTCAAAACAGGGTCCATGGCAACGCAAAAAAGCAGGACTGAAAAAGATCGACCCATGTCAACACCTGTGCTTGGACCTTGTGTCTACACCGTCGGAAAAGGAGTATATGCCGGGTGTACATGATGATCCACCAGGGGGCTTTGCACGCTGATAGAATCTGTAAGATCCAATATGGGTTAATCCGCTCGAAGGCTTTGGAAAGGTCCAATGACAGGCATGCACATGGTGCATCATGGTCAAGAACAGATTGGACGGATTGGACAGCACTTTGTGGTTCACGAAAAAGATTTAACACCGTTTGAGAGGGATGGAGTAGCGGAGCAATGGCTTTGGTCATGACTGTCGCAATGCTTCCGTCTATTACTCGCTCAAATGTCGATGGCATACCCAATGGACGGAAATTATCAGCGGTGGGGCCCATTTTGGCTTTCGGGATCCATGCTTGAACTGAGCAAGGGGGAGGGACAGATGATCTACAGATATCATTAAGATGCGTAATCATCGCTTCTGATGACACGCCAGGGTGGAGTCTCCATGCAGCATAGGGTATTCCGTCTGGGCCTGGGGAAGAATCGTTGGTGGCAAGAACAGTTCTGACTAGGTCTTCCGCTCCGGGTGGGGGAACATGTGGCCAGGGCTGGGCTTGTGCTTTGTACTGCTCCAGGTAGTCTGTCCACTCAGAATCATATTTAACAGGCGGTTGGAACCAGAACTTTCGAGTGGCGAGCATGGCTGCAAACAAGTCCAGGTCAGTTTGACACTGGTTGCCTGCACCATCCAGGATAGGACCATTATGGAAGACTGTTCGTGGGCAGCTAGCTCGCAGTCTCTGCCACAGAGGGGCACTAGTGCCTAGGCCACGACTGCGGGTAGTTTCATCTCTATTCCTTGTGATAAGATGTTGTTGTTGCAACTGAAGATCAAGGAGCTCGAAACACTTCCAAAGGAAGGTACGAGGGACCGTGATGACAGTGGATGATTGGCAATATTCTTCCAGGGCAGGTCGGAAACCTGGAAGCGCCGCCAGGAGCTCTCGTAGCAACTGTTTAGATATATTGAGAAGTGGTTGATCAGATTGGAGATGCTTCCTCAGAGTATTGAAGTCCCGAGGCCGTTTGGGGAGTGACATCCACCATTGCCATAATAATGTCTGGAGGGACTCGAATGTGGGTTGGGAGACTAGGCAAAGTCGGCGAACCAGCGATTGGAGTGACGGCCACACTTGTCGGATGTCATGTCGGTCCTTGCCCGGTTGGAAGACACTTGCCGGTATGGTCATATGTAAAGGCAGGTCCGGGCTACTGGAAACTGGTGGCCTATGGCGCAACTGGATGGATATGCACGCATGCCCGGCAGACTCAAAAAGACGATCATAGAACACATGTCGTCGCCCTGAGCACAACTTAAAAATGCGGTGCCACGCATCAAGCGAAAGGTGATGACCATGATTAAAGTCTCCGACAATGAAAAAGGGGTCAGGATGATCCTGGTGATCAGTTAACCATCTGGCAAGCGCTTCACAGTCCTCTTTAACGCTGTTGGGATGACAATAGGCCGAAATAAGAAAAACCTGTAAAAGCTGAAACAGGAGGTGAGACAGGATCTAATGTGAGAATGACGGCAGCAGCTACGATATAGGCCAAAGCGAGTACTCTCGGACGCAGAGGCTGTCCTCGAGTGGGGACTCAACACACCCTTTTCGTTGCAAGACAAACCACCCCCTGGCCATTACCATGGTCGTGACATTGAATGGAGTGCGCTCCCTGAGAAGGTAAGATCCTTGCACAGAAGTCGAAGTTGCGCCTTACGCAGGAGGTCATTGCAGCATTGACCTCCCACAGTCGGGACCATCGTCTCACAGCGAGCAGTTTCTTTCCTTGTTTCATTGATCGTGAGTACCTGTATGGCCATGCAGGTGACGGATATCAATCTCCACTGTGGCTTTATGCTTCCCACAATGGCTCTCCGGTTCTTGTTCACCGACTCAGGCAGTAAGATATAAGGCGTCCCTGTGGAGTAGTTGGTAGCGATTCCCCGCTGGTCCGCAGGTAAGCCTCAAGTGTGGTGACCAGTCGAAAGACAATGGCGCCGGCCACAAAAAAAACTCAGGCAGTAAGATATACTTTCATCAGGCCACCAAAGACCGGCAGGTTACTCATTCCAGGCATCCACTATTTTGATGCTCACCGCCTGCAACCACTGCTACTGCAGGCTCCTGCATTACAAGTTCACCTGAGAGCGAGCCCTCTGATAAGCCCTGAAAGGGCTGGCGAGACTGTCGAGGATCCCTCGTCAGAGGAAGAGCGGGGCCCCGTTTTTGTGTGTCTGGTTTGGTTTTCTGTCTCGTTTGCTGTTTTCTCTGACGAAACACAAGTCTGGCTGGAGGATTTGCGGTCGTCGTGGTTCGTGGTCTTGTGTGTTTGGTTGTTTATTTTGATTTGCCTGCTCGTATGGACCAACTGTGTCCTTGTACAAAGATCTTTTTACAGCTTATGCTCATGTAAGGACCAAGCCTCAGAGCGACATAGGCCAAACTCGAGGAAGAAAAAAAAATCCCGCACCTGTGGCTGCAGGCCAAATTGACTATCTCTTTAACGTCCATGCAGGAAAAGTTTGCCCGCCTTTTCATGTCGATTGCGGCCATTCTCGGCGCCATAACGGTGTTGACCTTGTCAGCGGAGTCTCGGCCCCACTGGCGTGGTCTCCTGCTAGCTGGGCTTGCAAAATTGCACAGTGCGTTTTTGGGGGAAGGAGGAGGTGCCATACAAGCCCCGCAAGAGATCTCCTTTGCATCGAGTTTTTGAAGGGCTGCAGAGGGACGCGGTTGACCAAGTACTGCAGGCAGTCAAGTTCACCGACAAAAACGCCCCTGGACTGAGTCTGGCTTTGGATGAGGAATTCCAAGCAGCTAATTACTTCACGGAACTCATCCGCGGGTACACAATGTGTGTAGTGGAATCTTACATCATGATGGGCCTGCAACCCACTGGACCTACGAGGGTCAATTTGGAAGTAATTGTTCCATTCCCAAAGGACTTACTCCAGCAATGTGGAAGCAGACAGCCACTCTGTGCCCACTTGAGTGGCCGTCCAACTATAGCCTCCTTAGATTGTGGCACACGACCAAAAGTTTCCACCAGTACGCTGCACAACTTAAGCAGCAAATACAGCATCGTCATATGTTTACTCATTGGGAAGTCAACCGCGCGAAGTTGGCGAGCAGAGTGCTATTCCAACGACCAGCCCACTATGTGCCTGAAACGATTCTTCGGCAACATGTGACAGAGCGGGTCTTCCCTGATAGAAGACTACGTAGGAAAGCACCAGATACTGACCGGGTTGCCCTTCAGGCCAAATGCAATGAGCTACGGCTCCTTGCCGCAGGGGCACAAAGGGTTAACCCTGTCTCTTTTGCGATTGGGAACAGCTGGAATGACACTCTCCGGGCGGACAAACAACACTACCTTGAATATACTACACGGAGTCAGACGTAGCGATCTCCCTCTTCTTCCTCCTCCTCCGTCTTTTTCGTCACGTTGGCCTGTTTTGCTTTGCCCTCTTCCTTTGGGCGCCACATCATATTTTGCTCCCACTGGCTGCGGTTGTGTGGGGGCCCCCTTTCTTGCTTTGGTGGGGTTCCAGCTCTCGTGGCCCCCCTTGTTTGCATTTTTGCTTTTCTGGTGCGGCTTTGACTTGGTCGTGCTGTCGCTGCCGTCCTGTGTCCTTTTTTCGTTGCTTCGTTCCCTTTCGGGCTTTGCCCTTCTGGGCTCGTGATGTTGTCGGTCTGGGGCTTCTGCTGGTGTGTTTGTTGGTGTTTCTCCTTTTGTGTTGTGCTCCTTTGTGCGGTTGGGCCCCTTTGCTTGTGTCTTGTTTGTTTGGCTGTTGTCGGCTCCCCTCCTGCCTGTTTTTGCTTCCCTTCCCCCCGCGGTTGGTCCTGTGTGGTGCCCTGGCCCAGTTTGTACGCTGGTCCCTCCCTCTGGGTATCTGGTTGCATCTGTGACGGCCTGGTTGCCCTGCTATACTGCTGGGAGTGTGGTTGTGCTTTGTCGTCCTCACTTCATTTTGTCTCATGGCAGCAAAGGCCTCTGGCCCTGTGTGGGGTGTGTAGCACCCTCTCCACCATGTTGCAAGTGCTGTTAGGATGCTCAGTTTTACCGCGCTGAGGTATTCATCAGTATGATGATCCTGGTCCCCCATTGATCTCCGCTAAGCTGCACTATTGTTACAAGAGCCTGACCAGCCATAGATTGGCAGCCAGTAAAATGATTTATTTTGTATTCCAGCTGTGTTCAGTTTGTATCTTCAAAACGTGCCTTGAAACATAGTCCAAAACCAACACTGTATTCAACTTGTATTTGCAAATTGTATTAAACCCGCCCCGAACTGCACAGCGAGTTCACTGTGCATGTCCTCTTGGGAATACACTTGGGAATACAATAGCTTAATGAGAATACATTTGGAATGAGTTTGGGGGATACAGTTAGAACACACTTGAACTTGTGGAATACACTTGGAACACATTTGGAATACACTTGGAACACATTTGGAATACACTTGGAATACACTCGGAATACACTTGGAACACACTTTTCTCGAGACATTCCTGGTTTTTTTGATTTGGGGCTCAGGTGGCTGGGATGGACGGGGAATACAGTTGGAATACAAGTTTGAGTCACTGGAAGAATTTCAGGTTTTGAAGAACACACTTGGGATATCTCTTTCTGGGAAAATGGATGTCTTTCTATATCTGAGGGACATACACACAGAACATGGGCTGGAAAAGAGCCTTTCTGGAATACACTTAGAAGTACCTTTTGAGCATACAAACAGCATACACTTGGAACACAAAAAATCATTTTGGACATTTCCAATGTATGGCTGCTGTGGGTGGTTGTAACACTATTGCTACTCTAATGCGGTAAGTGCGGCCTTCTCCGCCCCCGTCCTCCTTTACCTTCCCGGCTCCCCCCCTTTTTTGTTCGGTTTGTGCCTTTTGTCCGGTTTGGTTGGTTTTTGCTCCTGGGTTGTTGTGTTTCACTTTTGGTTGGTTTTGATGTGCCCTCCGACTCTTGCGGTAATCTTCCTTGCCCTCACTTAGGCGCGAGACGTCTGGAGCTTAGAGTGGATTGTGAGAGTTTGCTGATCTGTTTGTTTGATTGGTTGCTGACCAAGGTTTTTTGGCCTGAGAGGCACTGACACATCAGTCTTCACTTGTGTGACTAAGGACGGAATTTCTGTTTTGGTGCCCCCCAGGGCCCGGGTTTTTCACCTTGCCCCTCTTCTTTTGCTTTGTCCTCCTGCGGAAGGGTAATTCGTTGACATGTTGGAATTCGTTCGTCTTTTCTGAGTCTTTTCGGGGTGTCCCTTTGTCCGGTGGCTCTGCATGGTTGGTCGGGTCTAACCGAGAGGGGCGGTAGGTAGCCGGCCGAAGCCATGGACTAGACTGTGCTGCAGCGAGTCTCACTGGAGCAATCCAGTGGTGCTCCCTGTGGAACAGCCTAGGGCGCCCGCGCGCAGCACAAGACTGCATACATGGTTCGTCAGCTGGTGGACGGAATGTGGTGATTCTGCAGCCTGCCTATTCTGTGGGTGAATAGCGTTATGGACTTGGGTCGACTGCAACCTTCTACTGTGCATACTGCAAAGCACTGCAGGTCTTTCAGGGACGATGACATCCTGAAATGTCTTGAACAGTTCTGTGGTCTGCTTTTTTACGAACCTGTAACAACGAGAGCAACTTTGCCGAAGGGAGCACTAGTATGGCGGAACTAGCGTGTACAGTCATGCTAATTTTCGGCCCCCTTTTGCTGTCCGAGTGTGGAGTCTGCGCCTTGTTTGGCTTCATACTATTTGCACAACGACAATTCTATTGCGTATCCCTCATCTTGGCGAGTACTGCCCAGGCGTTTCGCTGGCTGAGATCAATGACGTTGCAGGTTTGTTTTCCTCCCTATGAAACTAGGGGTCTGCACTACATTTGCGATGGCAGTTTGGTATTTTTTCACTGGTCTGTGAAGCTTCCCGTGCGCCATCCCTGTCCGCCCCCTCTGCTGGGGGGGGTGCCTGGCACTGTGACCGCCACGACTTTCTTGCTCACATTGATTCATTGTGATGACTCTGTCCATGGAGGCCTTCTGGACAAGCTGATCTGAGAGGACACTGAGAGAGGCATCAGTTGTAGCCCCGTACTCATGTACAGTTTTTAGCACATCTATGTCTGAGTTGACAGGCAAGCTGGCCAGGCTTTCATGTCTGCTTGAATGTCGTGGTTACTTTAATTCATTTCGCATGTTTTTGGAAGTGATGCAGTGGTCAAACCACTGTGTCCCTTGGCAGATTGATCTTGTGGGTGTTTTGTTCGGGCTCCGGCCCCTTTTGTGTGTCTGGTTTGGTTTTCTGTCTGGTTTGCTGTTTTCTCTGACGAAACGCAAGTCTGGCTGGAGGATTTGCGGGTCGTCGTGGTTTGGTGGTCTTGTGTGTTTTGTTGTTTCTTTTTTGATCTGCCTGCTCGTATGGACCAACTGTGTCCTTGTACAAACATCTTTTCACAGCTTATGCTCATGTAAGGACCGAGCCTCAGAGCGACATCGGCCAAACTCGAGGAAAAAAAAAGACGGTAGCAGCTACGACATTCAGGGCGCACTCAGAGTCCGCTCAGTGGTTCTTTTCCAAGCATCTTATCATCGGGGGCACACAGCTCTGATGGAATTACATGGTGAGCTTGGAAGACCGCTTCTCGTTTGGGGCAGTGCACAAGCTGTCAGTCAACAAATCCATGCGTTGCAGTCAATTGTATTCGATGCGGTCGGTTGACCCTGGCTGCTAGCTCAACCGCATTGGTACAGGGATGCGAGCGTCCAATTCTCTGGACAGGGACCAGGTCTGTCATCGAAATGTTCAGCCGAGGTCCTGGACGGGCAACTTGTGTCAGCTGTGTTGAGGTCCTCTGTAGGGTAGTGTTGCACACTCGCTTGCATGAGCTGTAGCTGTCGGCTATAACTGCACGTTCTGTTACATTGGCTCGGGCTTCTACACGGATGCGTAGACTGTTTAAGCAACAGCAAGCCGTGCGGATGGCTCTGCAGTCTTGTTCCTGGATCACGCCTGCAAGAGTTCTGTTTGCTGCAATGAGGCATAAGTTGCTTCCAGTGTCCGCTGGGGTGTGCGACAATGAACAAACATAGTCTTGTAGAAGGAGAAGATCTTCTGCATCATTGCGACTCTGGACATGCCAGTTCGCTCGGTTGAGCTGTATCCATATGTTCAGCCTACCTTCGAGTAGCAGCAGGCTGAGCTAAAACAGCATGGCTTGATGTACTTTGACATCGTCCTATGCTACCAACAACTAGGGAAAACAGTTGCCCCGTTAAATTGTTACTAGGGTCCCCCTCCCCTTTCCTCCCTCCCCGTAATTACTTAGGCCGGCTTCCTACGAGTCAATTGCGTAAGGTATCGGGGGTGTCCTGGGTCAGAGAAGCACTAGTCAACCATGGGGACCCCCTTCAGAGGAAAACGCTCGCATTCCTGTATCAATGTGACTGAGCCAGCTACCATGGCCAACCGACCGCATCAAATGCAATTGGCTGCAACACCTGCTAAGTTGACCGCTCGAGCAGCTTTACGCTTGCAAGCCTGCATCAATGCTGCCGAGCTAGCGATCATCGCTTACTCGATCGCATTGGATTCAGTTTTGAAAGCGGTATGCACCGCAAGAGTGCACTATAGCTCCCAATGAGGATGATGCTTGGAAAAGAACAACTGAGCGGACTCTGAGTGTGCCCTGAGTGCCGTAGCTATTGCTGTCATTTTCACCTTAGATCTTGTTTCACCTTCCCGTTTCACCATTTTTTAGTTCGTTTCTAACCACTCTCGTTGCGACCCAGCGTTGTCGGTGTTTGCTTCGAAGTGCCAGGGTGTAATGTCATGCCTGAACGGCTGCTCTTTGTGATCTCGGGGATCCTGGCTGGGGGGATCCCTGGTTTCCGCATGGAGCTTTGTTGCTTCTCTCACCCACCGATATGGCCCATTGGTGTGTTTTGTGTTTGTTCTGTTTTGTTTCTTGTTTTGGGCCATTCTCAGATTGACACATAAGATGTCATCATGCACGTAATTCCCATTGCTGGTGGCGATCCCATTCTCTCTGTCGTTTTTGTTTGGTTGTTGTTGTGGTTGTGTGTTTTTTGCCTTTTTGGTTTGCTTTGTTGTTTTTGGTTTGCTTTCTTGTCTGTTTTCTTGCTGGGACAGCTTCTGGACTGCGTACTGGTCCGAACCGGCACTTTTGTGGCTTTCGACAAGTTGACAGCCCTGCATGTAAACTACAATTCAACTGTTTGCCGCGATTGAATGTGTGTAACAACCTGGCGGAAGCCATGAAGGCGTTGGACGGAAAAAAAAAAGTCAACCATGGGGACCCCATGGTGACAGCACTTGTATTGCACAGCGGTCACGACGTGGTAGGCGGCAACCGTGGGAACCCCACGTTGACCGTTTACGATGACTGGAACTGCACTGACGCACCGGCGCTGTGGTGTTCATGGCTGCCAGAGCTAGTGGCTGCGCTGTTTGAGGGAGGTTCACTACTTCCTGCTGGCTTGATCATTTGTGCAATGAGTGGATGACTTTGCTTTTCGAGCAGAATCCTGGTCATTTCTTGAGTGAAAGCGGCAGGATCGTCCACTAATGCCTTAGCGTCCGCGAGTGGCCTGTCAAGGACAATGGCAATAAGCATTTCGCCGCCATCTTTTTGGATGAGGGCCGGTCGGCCGGCTTGCATCTGCTCAAGGATCGCAACTGCCTTGTTTTCACACAAGGTGCGCTCCCATTCCTCCAGGGCTCTCTGTGCCAAGGTGCCAGTTTGTGGTGGGACATTTTGTGCTGCTGGCGTCCCCAACGCAAGGATGAAGGGACTGTCAGGCAGCGTGGAGGATGGCAGGTCTGCGATAGCAGCTACTGTACGGCGAATGTCACTCTCTTTTACTTCATAAGACGGGGATGATTTGTGCCCAATAGCCGGCTCGGAGTATAGTTGCCGCAGTGTGTATCCTGGCTTTGGTTCCATATATTTTCGGTTCCACACTGCGTTATGAGACCATTGGGGTGCTCTGTGATTTATTTCTACTGAGTCTCTCTTCATGTCGTATTCTCCCAACATGTCATCGAGCTCTTGTAGGGTTGCAGAACGATGAATGCAACATTGTCGGACGGCGCCATCAATGTGTAACGGCCATCCCACTGGCATGTGGGAATCTTCCAGAAGCCCATCGCCATTTTGTTCGATGATTGTGCCTAGCATGGGGACGTCAATTGTTGCCTTAAGGCTGAGCGGCTGACCTGCGCTAGTTTGCATTTCCATGCGTCCGGTGCGAGCAAGCCACGTGAAGCCAGTAGTGCTAGTGCTGGGAATTCTGGTTGTTCTTTCAGCGGTAGCGCCTCTTGTTTAATAACCAGTTTAAGGCCATGCAGCGGTTGGGCCTGCCCTTGGTCCGTTTGAGGTCCAGGTCCTTTGGGCACCGCGAAGTCTTCAAACCAGGTGGGGCGGACAGACTGGACACCTATTCCACTGGCGGAACTCGCGTTCTTGATGCTTTCCCTGCGCAGGCTGTGGTAGACAGGAGGGATCATCCATGCGGGGACAAACACAGTGATAAACTGAACGTTCCAGATGACCTGTAGGTTCTGCGGCCTAATTTCTGGGGTGATGCATCTCACCTGGCCATCTATGACTCGTGTGTACGATTCAGTTCGGTCAAACGATGCCGTGACTTTCAAGCCGAGGTATAGTTCTCGAAACCAGTATTCTTTGAGGAACATAAAGGAAAGATGAGGTGCCCTCACTTCCAATACGTGTGTGGCTGGTATGAGGAAGGTGACCAGCCATTGAGCCAGGAATTCAATCATTCTTGCCTCAAGCTTTGGGAGGATTTTCCGGACCGCCTTGAGTGCTGTCTCGATGTCTGGGACTTGTGTTGCCGAGGGTACTCCTACTGTTCGTCTGGCATATTCGTCAGCAAAGTAGAGCCGGCACAATTTGGAGACCCACTGGCTTGGTTTCTCCATATCTATAGTGATCTTGGCCAGTGGCCATGGGTCAGGTAGCGTGGATAGGCAGTGTAATAGCTCGGAAGTCAGTTCCGGAGATATTACTGGGAGCTCTCCTCCTTGTGGGCGATATTGCGTGGTTGACCCTGCTGTGCCTTTGCTCAGTTGTGTGTGGATGCGAGCAGCTTTATGCATTTCTTGTATGATGGAACCATATTGGTTGACCATGGCCCTCAGGCACTTACATGCGCGGACAGCTGCCCGCCTTGTGTTTGGCCCATCCTCCGCCTGATTCTTGGCGGCTGTCGCTAGGATGTCTCTCGCGTCTTCTTCTGGCGACCGGGTCGGTTCCGTGCTAGCTGAGGGTGCGGCGTGAGTGGTGTCTCTGACTGGCGCTTCCTTGGCGCGTGGTAGGTTGCTGGGGATTGTTAGCGTTGGATGTACCCGCCATCCATCGAAGAAATACATGCCTGGCAGAGGTATGATTTCCTGGTCGGGGCCGGTCTGTATACCAAGGCAGAAGGGAGGAGCTTTGGGATGGGGGGGGGCTAGGGTTACCTAATTGATACTAGTATTAACTGGTAGTTTCTAGCTTAGGATGATGTCAAAGCACATCAAGCCATGGAACCCGTTGCCGTTTGCCGGAACTTCAAACCAACATCCTGCCCGGTCACATACGACCTCCAAATGGACGTCTTGATTCACCTCTGCTCCAACAAGTGGACAACACTGCTGCTGATGGATGGACCATACACCTGCTCTACGCCTGCAGAACACTCTGCGTGCAGTTTAGCCCTTTAGTATGGCCCGCCCGACTCCAATGAAAGATGCTGCAGTTAACCGCCTTGCAAAGTCAATTACTCAATTGACCCTGTGTCAAGTCAGTACCAGTGAAGTTGATGCTGCAACCAAGCTGCTCGACACGGCATGCCAGAAGCTCCAAGGTATCCAAGACATCCCATCCCAGAGGGTCACTGACCTGGAAGCTTCCATACGCCAACTTCGCCAATTGAGCTGTATCTTAGATAGTTGCACAATCTCCGCCAGTTACGAAGTTTGCCAGGCGCAAAAAGCCATACTGCTTCTGCCACATACAGCCAAAGGTGCAAGCACGTCATCGGAAGAGCTAAATGCACAGATATCACCTCGCACAGATGATGAACACAATCTTCCAGCTCATGAAGATTATTTGCAAGAGCACTAGGATCCCAGAGTTCACCTCAGACCCTGGCAGCTCTCCAAGTGAGCCGGTTAGGGCACTATGCCCATCAAGCAGGCACCATAGTCCAGTACAGGGGACTACTCAAGAGTATGATGATCGAAAAAGCACTACTGAGCGGACTCTGAGCGCACCCGGAAGGCTGTTTCACTGTCCGTTTCACTTTAGCTCTTTTTCACATTAGCTCTCGTTTCACCTTCCATTTCACCTTATTTTTCACCACTCTCGTTGCGACGCGGCGTTGCCGTTGTTTGCTTCGAAGTGACCATAGGTGATTTGTTATGCCTTGTCGGCTGGCGCCATGTGATCTCGGGGATCCTGGCTGGGGGGATCCCTGGTTTCCGCATGGTGCGCTTGTTGCTTCGCTCACCTTCTGGTATGGCCTGGTGATGTTTTTGTTCATGGAAAAGCAAAAACAACGAGAAAAAACACGGCAACGGCGACGAGCCGCAGGGAAAACAGCGAAACAAGACAAAAGTTGAAGAAAGACGGGTGGGTGCTGCCGTCCACGGAACGAATCGATTTGAGGTCCATTGCCGATCTGGTCTTGTATGAATTGAATCAACAGGACAAAGGGGGCTCGCACGTGGATCTCAAGTTCGTGGGCAGAAGTTCTGACACCTTGCTCTCATGGAATGCGCCTCTCTTTGAGCCATGCAGCAATGTGGCCAAGCTCGCGTTCCGATGTTGGGGCAAAACAACCCAGGGAGCTGCTGCGATGATGACCAAGATGGAGAAGGAGTGAAGAAGGACATCATCCACCTGGTAGGTTTGTGTGACCTGCAATGATGTTTGTATGATAGCGAGTGCCATTCTTGATGGAATCGTCTATTAGAGTCTATAAGCATCTAACAGGGTGCATAGATGGAGATGATTGACTGTCGGCAAGTTTTCCGTAGATCGAGCCTTCGACTGAGAAGCATGTGAGACAAAGCTGTTTCCATAAGCGGCTTTCGATGTTGAGAGTTTCCAGTCAACATGCGCCCTTTGAATCCTAGATGAGAAACAGATGCGTCGTTTTTTCTTCGGGTTGAAATGCATTGTAATATATACTTATTGAATGCACCTGTCCTTATCATTTCAAAGCCACCTGCTGCAGCAGCTGTGGTGGTGCAAGCTTGGAGCAGAGCTGCATTCATGCTCGCTGCGTGATCTCGAGTGATCAAGCTGGTGGACAGACATTTTTGCATTGACTTCACAAAGGTTCGTGTATCGTTATCAAAAAGGTATACCAACTATTTTATCATTTCCTTTCCTGCTTCCACTCCTGCTGGCAAATTTGGGCCGGAAGAAGTTCGTAAGCCAGGCAGCCCTTGCAGAGCTGTAGTCCATTGCCAGATGCAACTTCTCGGAGTAGCATCAAGAGGGCAAGGGATGAGAGGGTAGACATCACGACCCCTGCTGGGCCATTGTTCGTGAAGCGAAGTCTGCCCACAGTGGATGGGGGCTGCCTGACTGATTTCATGGGAAGGGCTTAACTTGAGAAGGATGGAGGTCTTGTCGGCATTCTTTTCTTTTCTGTTCACAGATTGAACTCATGGGAAGGGATGAACTGGAACGTTCCTTCTATTGATTTCAATTTCCTTGGGATGCACAATGTTGGAATCGAAAACAGTGATTCCGAACCTTAGGTCAGATGGGAGGGCGGGCCCACCCCCTTCGTCGAAGGGGGGCTTGAAGGGGGGGCTTAAGGGAGAGCTTCGGGGGGGCTTAAGGAGTCATGGGAAAGTTTTTTCCCGTTTAGCGTCTGAAAAATGATTCATGATCCTCAGCCCCGGATTAATTATCCTCATTTCGCGTGGCCTGCGTGGCGGATCGTATTTCAAGTCGGAATAAAGTAAAATTCTTTTACAGCAAACCAGCTGATCCGCGATCCGCCATGTGATTCATATGAGACCTGTCAGGAGTCTAAGGGGAGAGGGTTGCTGCAGCTAGTCAAGAGGAAAAACTTTTGTCCTGGTGTTGTATGTTGCCTGGGTTGTCCTGTATCGCAATTGCCACATTGGAGCCAGTGAACGGAGACAGCTGATACCACATGTGCGCTTTCAGGTTCCATTTTTGG
Source organism: Cladocopium goreaui (assembly GCA_947184155.2). Lineage (NCBI taxonomy): Eukaryota > Dinophyceae > Suessiales > Symbiodiniaceae > Cladocopium > Cladocopium goreaui. The sequence continues at coordinate 33,088 of CAMXCT020003957.1, forward strand.
GGCCGGAAAGTCAATGAAATCAGGCTTCGCGTGTGCGGGCCTCCTCTGTTCCAAATCTATATGCTTTTTGCTTAAATAAACGCAGTTGTATTTTTGTTCGGACGGGTCGGCCTTTGCTCTTGATTTTGCGATTTTGCGTCTCATTTTTGGTACCGCCAGACGGTCCCAAAAATGGGACCATGAAAATGCTTTTCTTTTGTTCTTTTACTATGCTGTGCATGCGGTCCCAAAAATGGGACCGCCAGGCGGTCCCATTTTTGGGACCGTGTGTAGGTTCATTTTTGTAAAGTTTTTTGCATCAAGGTTGAAGCGCAATGTTTTGGTGTCAACAGAACCTTTGTGGCTTATGGCGACCGGAAAGGCAACTGTATCTCTGTTTCACACTCTGTTTCACTTTCTATTTTGTGTCACCTTTCCATTTGCTACATGGCATTGCCATTGCTAGCTTCTGGATGGCCTCAATTCTGTGAGACCTGTTGCCCGTGCGGCTTCCACTGGGTGATTTCGGGGCTCCTGGCTGGGGGGAGCCCTGGTTTCCGCTCAGTGTTGTGTTGGTTCCTATACTCACAGAATTCTTGAATGGCGGCTTTTGTGTTATTTTGCCTGGTTTGTTTTGATTGGTTTGACCGCCATTCCAATCCCGAGGATGACACCATGGATGATACAATGCTATCACCTTTCTTTCAGTTACTGACGTTGCGAACTGACTAGCTGATCACCCTGCCGCTTCTGGTTTGTTGTTCGTTTTTGGTTGTTTGTTTTGTGTTGGGTTTTGGTTTTTGTGTTTTTTGGTTTGTTTTTTCTTGTTACTTGTTTTTGTCGTGTTTTTCCTTTTGGCATCGTGACAGCTAACAGGACTTTGTACTGGTCCTACCTCAGTTCTGCTTTTGAAGCCCAGATTTGTGAAGCTTATGACGTCTTTGCATTAATTAATCGAATTTGTCAATATGCAACTTCAACGGCTCAAAAAGTTTGAAGACCAATCTGCTCAACGCAGACACTCCGCCCTCAATAAGTTACCCTTGAAGTTCGGAGCAAAGCCACACTGAACCATAAGTCTTCCGTGGTCAAGCCCTTCTGATCATACTGCATGAGGCAGATTTTTTTTTCCGTCCAACGCCTCATAGCTTTCGCCAGGTCGTTCAGAAGCTTCCTCTTCGCAAACATGAAGGTGCTGGTCTGGTGGCCGATGAAGTAGCTTTGAAGAGCATGTGGGCTGTGAAAGGTGCCGCAGGCACCTTGCCCTCTCATGGAATCTAGTCCAGCAGCGTGGCGGACTTCACTTCAGTGACGCCACGGAAGGCTGGTGCCTCACACCTGCAGGAAGCTCAACAAGATCCTCTTGAGAAGTGACGAAGACTTCAGGACTGCGGCCATTCACCTGAAAACAATTCAGACCAACAACCCTCGAGATTCTAGAGGAGAGGATGGGAATCAACTACGTTCCGAATGGCATGCTGTTTGACAGGTTGCGCGGTCGCTGAAGTCATGTCGTGGCCTTCAAGGGAGGTTTGACCTTTGCTCTTCAAGCATCGTCTGAATGTGGGATGCTCCATGGACCTGCTCATAGGTCGCCATGCCGGCAGAGCAGGAGTTTTCAACTGACACTTTGAGACTCACTGAAAATTGAGGCTGCACCAAGTGAAGACTAACCGATGTGTATGTGAATCCCAAATCGTTTTTGGATTATTTGGCACACACATATGTATGGATCCAGCATCTTGAAATTATGCATGTGCCATGGATAGTCGCTTGGGCTGAAACCTTGGATGCCGTCATGACCACTGCCAACTGCCACCTAAGAAATCCAAAGCCATCTTCCGGATGATTTTACCTGTCACTGCCTTGGGTTTCACCAGGTGCACACCTTTTGGGCAAAAGTCGTGCAGTTTCCTCATGCATGTGTGGCTCACTCCTTCAACACCGACGTTTCGTACCAGTTGCCGGCATTATGGATTTGATTTGCCCACATCTTCAACTGTTTGTGTTTGCGCTCATGGCACCAACAGCTCACAAAGAGCTTGTAGCACCCAAGCAAACCAGGAAGGTGTTTGCTGAAGTGAAACTTGGACTGCATGTCATCTGAAGAATGGGCTGATTAACGAGTCGAGATGTTGCAGGATCAGCTGCTCCAACTTGGCAGGATCAACAGCACCTCCGAAGCAGCAGGTTTCCACGCATCTTTGAGCCTCACCTTTTCAAACGTTTGAACAGCTGCCTTGAAGTTCGAGGCACCCTTTGGGAGCAGAAAATGTTTTCAAGAAGAAGGCTGTGAGAAAAATTGAGGGAAACTTGTAAGTGGTCAGAACCTTTCTGTTTCTAGGCATTAGACAAATGCTTTGTAGGATGTAGAGATTGGCAATCCTGACCAAAAGGTTGGATTCAGGTGGGTACGTTGTTGAGATTTGCGATCCTGCGCCTGAACGAGACATGTGAATTTGATGCAACCGTTCAATGCAGTTGTCACTGCGCATGTTGTTTTCCAACTGGTCAGTCAGCTGGAGTTATGTTAATTCTGTTGGGCCCTGTTGGGCCTACAGTTTCAATTTTTTGGGGTAGCATTTCTTTCTTTTCGTGCGCGCCGCGCTTGTTATAATCAAGCCAAATTGTTCACAAAATGTGGCACCAAAAATGGGCCCGCCAAACAGCTCCATTTTTGGAACCTATGGGGGCCATTTCTGTGGCCGTTCTGAAACAAGCTTCAATAGAATTGGGCCAAAATTGGGTCCCCCAAAAACGCAAATTGAGACCCAAAATTGGTGCCAATTTTTGAGCCCCTCTTTTGATACAATTTGCTTGCCGCGTGATGCTATTTCAAAATACATTAATCCAGCGTGCCAGGTTTAAACATGGGAGGCCCACATGACGAGACCGTTTTTCCAACCTAAATCAAGCCCCATTTCCAGGCCTATGAAACTACGCAGAAGTCAAAAAGCCACATCCCAAATTGCGCCTCGTGTTGTTCAAAAAGCTCCGCTGCTGATACGCAGTGGAAAATACTTGATATGTGTGTGCGAGGGTGTCGTATTGCGTCACTGTGATTTAATTATAAGGACGAGCGTCGTTTGGCGTTAGGAACCACTTGGTGCAAGGTGAACTTGTATTTTGTGAGGTCGTGCTTCATTTTGTATCGGATTCTTTGCATATGACACCTGCATGTTCATGGTGATCAGATTACTATGAACATATCTTAGGGGTTGCCTCTAACACTAACTTGGGTACTCTCTTTATAGGCTGTACCCCAGGTAGTGCACATGTACCTTGTATATTAAAAATACCCCGTAGGTATTGCTCAAAACACCCCTTAGATGTCGCTAAAAACACCCCTTACTATGTCCAAAAACACCCCTTATTGTGTCCCAAAAACACCCCTTAGATGTTGCTAAAAACACCCCTTAGATGGTGCTAAAAACACCCCTTAGTATGTCCAAAAACACCCCTTATTGTGTCCCAAAAACACCCCTTAGATGTTGCTAAAAACACCCCTTAGATGTCGCTGAAAACACCCCTTAGTATGTCCAAGAACACTCCTCAGATGTTTTCTAAAAACACCCCTTAGTATGTCCCATGTTGTCAGGAACAAGTTGTTTTTAACTCAAAGAGTTTCCGCTTAGGGTCTCGAACAAAGCTGTTTTCATTCAGTGTTTTTGATCTAAATCAATGTGAGTTTTAAGCAAAAAACACCCCTTAGCTAAGGGGTGTTTTTCCCCAAAAAAAACACCCCTTAGACAAGGGGTGTTTTTCCCAAAAAAACACCCCTTAGCTAAGGGGTGTTTTTCGCAAAAAACACCCCTTAGCTAAGGGGTGTTTTTTGGAATTTGCTAAGGGGTGTTTTTAGCCTATTCTGTTGCAAAAAACGCAAAAACACCCCTTAGCAAATTCCAAAAAACACCCCTTGGCTAAGGGGTGTTTTTTGGGAAAAACACCCCTTAGCTAAGGGGTGTTTTTTGGCCATTTTGGGACCCCAAAGTACGCCAAAACCGATTCCTGAAGACATCAGAATTGACAATGTATGTCACCATCCCAGGTGGGAATACGGGGTGTTTGACACATGATGATGTCAACAAACGAGAAAAGACTCAAGTTTTGATCAAAGAAGGATTGTTTGTACCTCAAGAATGAGGGATGTTTCTAGCCACTTAAGGGGTGTTTTTACTTCAAAAAACACCACTTCACTAAGGGATACTAAGGGGTGTTTTTGACAACTTAAGAGGTGTTTTTACCTCCAAAACACCACTTGGCTAAGGGGTGTTTTTGACCACTTAAGGGGTGTTTTTACCGCAAAAACACCCCTTAGCTAAGGGGTGTTTTTGACCACATAAGGGGTGTTTTTACCTCAAAAACACCCCTTAGCTATGACCACTTAAGGGGTGTTTTTACCTCAAAAACACCCCTTAGCTAAGGGGTGTTTTTACCACCGCTAAGGGGTTAGTATACCACTACTAAGGGGTTACTATATGCCTCGCTAAGGGGTGTTTTTAGGTAAAAAGAGTTAGTGTTACAGGAAACCCCTAAAACATATCTATGTATATTCTCTGCTGTTCTGGCAGGATTGTGTAAATTTTATGGCGTTGCCAATCGTTGTATATATTCGGCAGAGTGCGATGGATGCGCTTGTCGGGAGTGTCATATTCATTGTCCGACCCGATGGTGTGAGAGTTGCCATTGACAATGGTATCTATTGGAGCGCATTGAATTTGGACGGGCTTTGAGCGAGAGAAGCTGGTTTTCACCCCGTGTGAAGAAGAGTCTGGACTACAATGTTAGACCCGCCCCACCTGCTGGAGTCTCTAGAAGGTACCTCCCACAGCCCGGTCGAGTGTTTAAGGTACCTCCCACACCCCGCCCCGATTGTAGTATCTTTGTAAAACCCAAACGGGGTGTAGGACCCGACCAGTCTAAACGAGGACCCGAAGGGACCCGAGGAGGACCCGAAGGGACCCGACCACTGTAAATGAGGACCCAAAGGGGCCCGAGAAGGGCCCGACCATTTTGCATTAGGACCCGAAAGGGCCCGAGAAGGACCCGGCCATTGTAAGTCCAACCCTTGTCAATCCAAACTGCTTTGGAACTTTGTGTCACACATTTGCATTTGTAGTCACAGTCTATCCGGCCTCAGTACCGCCAAGTTAAAGCCCATTTCTAGCCTTCAAAACAGCTCATATTTTGGTCGCGTTCATTTGGGCCTCCCTATAGTATGTTGGAACCGTGCTGTGCCTGTGTTGGGCCATGTTGAAAACATGGAAGACGCAAGATTCTAGAGCAATAACAGCCCATTCCCAAACAAAAACTTAACAACTATTGTGGCGATGGTTTCTATGATAAGGCGTGCCCACAAAAAACGCATCGGCACCTTCGGTGCCGGCAGATTTTTCAGGTGTCGACGGTGGCGGAATCATGGACGAAATTTGGGTGCAAAAATTGCGACGCAGAACTTCACGTAGCGGCGCGCGTTGGGGTTCTGCCCGGCTTTGTTCGGGTGCTGAGAAAATGGGTCATAATAGATGGTTAGTGTTTTTTGTTCTCGGACCCGCCCAATTTTTGAGACGGGAGTGATCGTTAATGTAGATGCAATGCGATTGAATCATTTTGGTCTTGAGCTTATTTTCGCTAGAATGTTGATGAGTAGCCATGTGCTGCCAAAATGAAGCTAAACATTGTTTTTCACAGTGTTTCGTTTTTTTTAAATTTTCATTTTGTTTTGTAATGGTGCCACATGGGAAACAGTTCGGAAATTGGAAATCCGATCTTTGCACTCTGCACGCTCGAGGCAGCCCATGAAGGGCACAGGAGCAACATGAAACAACGGCAAAACACACGTTCACAACGGCAAAACAACAGCAAAAAACACGTGAACAACAATACCATCACCATCACATACAAAATGGCGAGTAATTGTTTTTGCTTTCCGATATTGCCGAAAACTGCAATGGAGTGTAGTGTGTGCGCTGGGAAGCTGGCCTTGGTGCCGGTGCAGGGTGCTGCTGCGGGGGTGCTGCTGCCGGGTGCTGCTTGGGGTGCTCTTTCAGAGTCGCGTTGTCAGAGTGGGGTTTAAATGCACCATATGCCAGCACACAGATTACAGAATTGTGCAATGTATATGAGTTCCCAGTTGCTCAAACAGACGGCACAAAGATCATTCCACATCACATGTCCATCCCTTCACTACCGAAACAAACACAATAAATGGCAAACATTGCATATCCCAACACAAAACCGGGGCCCAATGATGGATGACACTAGTTACTAGTTCACTTGCGACACCAGAAACCTCAATGATCTTTAAAATTAAAACCAACCATTGGATGTTGCGTGACAAAACAAGCAATTCAACGAATGACACATTCAAAAATTAACATCAACTGCTAGGGAAGGTTGCGTGTCTCCTGGCATAAAAGCGTTGGCGTAAAGAAAACAAATTGCAGGTCGCACTTGACAACCATTTGTGGGGCATATTTGTGCTCGCACAGTTTCAGTATCCCCATGCATTTTTTCCCGTGCGTTGCTTGGTGGTGGTGTTGGCAGAGTTTATTTTATTTATCCGCTTTCAGCATGTATTTGTAGGCGCTGAATTGCAGCGCAACATATGCAAACTGTCAGTGGAAACCGACGTGCCCAGGCGCACTTTTATCCATTGTGACATGGGGGAACAATTGCCTTCAATCGAAGCAATGGACCTAATTTCCCACAGAAAAGTATGAAAACGTCAACATTTTCTCGTATGTATTTATTACTATTTCGATTCCGTACTATTATTTTTCGGAATGCCTTCGACAAATCAAAAACTTACACCCGTCACATTGGCATGTCATGGGGACTTGCTTATCACGGAGAAATCCGGGCGCCGGCCACGAGGCCAGCCCGTGTCCTTGCCGGAGGCCTTCGGTGGCAACCGAAGGTTTTAGGCGCTACCAACCCTGCCGCCGACCCACCCGGACGCACCCCTGAACCACTCCCCTAACCACTGAAGCCCCTGGAATTAATTTTGCTTGCGGTGTTCAAAAACATCGTTTTTACGGTGTTTCGGCCCCTTCGGCAGCAAGGAATATCATCTGGCTCAACATGGGCCCGCCTTGGCCCAACATAAGCCAAAGATGGGCCCAACATTGCTCAACATGCGCCCGACTTGGCCCAACATGGCAACATAGGCCCAGCCTGCTTCCATACAGGCAAGCGCTGCGCATTATGCTTGCCTCAGTTCTTAACATAGCCTCCCTGGGTCTGCGCGGAGAATCTCGGCCCAATCTTCCCACACCATCCGCCAAACTTCGTTGCTTGGCCAGCGCCCGGCTGTCAAGCGTAAGCCTTTAAATCAAATCAAGTCAAGGCTTGTGCACCGTGTAGGCTGCCCAGTGAAGGCGCACGCGGTGGAAAACAACATGCAGTAACATGCACGTTTTTCCCCAAACAGCTCTTGAGCTGAACGGGGTTCTCAATTCTTGCTAGAAACGGCCTTTGTTCCTTCATGATTTGCTGGCTCCTCCTGGTTCCCGCTGGGGTTCCGGTGCTAGTCTCCCTTCTTCCCTCTTCATTCTTTCCTCAGGAAAGGGGTTCTGTTCCATCATGATTTGCTGGTTCCTCTTGGTTCCGGCTGGGGTTCCGGTGCTTGTCTCCCTTCTTCTTTCTTCTTCGGTTCCGGTGCTTGTTTCCCTTCTTCTCTTTTCTTTCTTTCCTCCGGAAAGGGGTTCTGTTCCACCGTGATTTGCTGGTTCCTCTTGGTTCCGGCTGGGGGTTCCGGTGCTTGTCTCCCTTATTCTCTCTTCTTTCGTTCCGGTGCTTGTTTCCCTTCTTCTCTCTTCTTTCTTTCCTGGGGTTCCGGTGCTTGTCTCCCTTCTCTCTTCTTCGGTTCCGGTCCTTGTTTCCCTTCTTCTCTTTTCTTTCTTTCCTCAGGAAAGGGGTTCTGTTCCACCGCGATTTGCTGGTTCCTCTTGGTTCCGGCTGGGGGTTCCGGTGCTTGTCTCCCTTATTCTCTCTTCTTTCGTTCCGGTGCTTGTCTCCCTTCTTCTCTCTTCTTTCTTTCCTCAGGACAGGGGTTCTGTTCCATGATTTGCTGGTTTCTCCTGGTTCCGGCTGGGGTTTCGGTGCTTGTCTCCCTTCTTCTCTCTTCTTTCTTTTCTGAGGAAAGGGGTTCTGTTCCATCATGATTTGCTGGTTCCTCTTGGTTCCGGCTGGGGTTCCGGTGCTTGTCTCCCTTCTTCTCTCTTCTTTGGTTCGGGTGCTTGTCTCCCTTCTTCTCTCTTCTTTCTTTCCTCAGGAAAGGGGTTCTGTTCCATCATGATTTGCTGGTTCCTCTTGGTTCCGGCTGGGGTTCCGGTGCTTGTCTCCCTTCTTCTCTCTTCATTCTTTCCTCAGGAAAGGGGTTCTGTTCCACCGTGATTTGCTGGTTCCTCTTGGTTCCGGCTGGGGGTTCCGGTGCTTGTCTCCCTTATTCTCTCTTCTTTCGTTCCGGTGCTTGTCTCCCTTCTTCTCTCTTCTTGCTTCTGTTCCATCATGATTTAATTTGGTGGTTCCTCTTGGTTCCGGCTGGGGTTCCGGTGCTTGTCTCCCTTATTTTCTCTTCTTTCGTTCCGGTGCTTGTCTCCCTTCTTCTCTTTTCTTTCTTTCCTCAGGGAAGGGGTTTCTGTTCCATCATGATTTACTGGTTCCTCCCGGTTCCGGCTGGGTTCCGGTGCTTGTCTCCCTTCTTCTCTCTCCTTTCTTTTCTTCGGAAAAGGGTTGTGTTTCATCATGGATTTCCTGGTTCCTCTTTGTTCTGGGGGGGGTTCCGGTGCTTGTCTCCCTTCTTCTCCTTTTTTTTTCCCATGAAGTAAGGCAGGAGTAAAACAGAAGACAAGAGTGTGCCAGACAGGTCCATGAATCTTGAACTGCACATGGCCTTGGTGGAAACATGCGTTGTTGCTGTTTGGAGTCTTTGCTGGTGTAATCTAAATGAAACATGTACGGCCCAAAGCGATTAGTGCTTTATTGAAATTGTTCCTCCAGGAACCATCTTCCCCACGGGATGACAATTTCCAAAACCACGCCACAAAAACACATTTTCCCAAACAAAATTTTACCCAGCCAAGGGTCACAGTGCAATGCATATACGCACGTTTATCCAGCATTGAAACATTGATGATTGGAACCCAAATTTCGTGTTTGAATACTGCACCAGCGGCCGTGGTATTCCAGTCGTGGTGGCTTTCATAGCATGGTTTGCTCCAATCCATCCCGGTGGAAGGGCTGAAACAGTGCATAGTTGTTTTTGCCCTGCAATGAGATCACCTCCAACCATTTCCAAAAACATTGCGAAGTAACGATACATGCCATGCGCTTTGACGCAACTGCCCAATTAAAAACGCAAGAAACCGTGAAAGGTTTTGATACTGTACGGCGCACAACATGATTTAGAAAACACTTGATGAATGCGACCCATCACCTGGAAAAATAACGCCGAAGACTGTCCACGCCTATACTTTTTGCAAAGAACATACGTCGGTTGCGTTCATATGGAAATAAGAGAAAAACGATCGAATCCGAAAATGTGGTTTGAGTTCAGCTAGGCTCTCCTTCGAATGGTTCAAACAAAGACCGAAACAGTTAACAATCACCGCACGACAGATTTGAGATTCAGAAAGGTCTAACTCGGTAGTTGTCCAAACCATTAGTGTCAGGGAATCTCGAGATATCTCGGGCGTTTTGGAACAAAATTTGTGTAATGTTTTTCATGTTTTTACGTTTTTCTCCTGTGTGGTGACGGCAACAACAGCGGAAACACAACGCGAGAAAACTCAATAAACATTTGAAGGCAGCTGCGTGAGTGTATCCAAGGAGTGTGGAAGAACGGACCTTTACGTTGTGTTGTTGGGGCGCGTGTCAATGTTTCTGACGTTATGCCACGCGATTTTACAAAACTGCAACATGCTGAGAAACAACACGGCAACCATCCCTGGTGACAGAAAACAATTTCCCTTGTTTATCCCCGGTTGTATCAAACACCGAGTTAACGTGCGTTAATGCTGATTGTGCCTCGTAGTCATGTAATCATGTTTTGAAATTGAAACATTTCAAAAAGGAAATTGTCAGTAGAGTGCAGTGGAATTCCTTTGAAGACACGTGTACCATTGTCATTAAGATTGGTAAACCGAATGTGCCGACGATTGCCATTTTTGCGACGTTGGTGCAATTCAAAGCCAGCGAATGATGCGCAAACCCATTGTCAAGAGGGTTCGAGTTCCCACGGTTGGTCCACAAATTGTTGCGATGAAATTTCAGTCGTGAAACACGACTACGAAGGACTAGTCTGGCCGGTCCAGTGTCCCCGGTGGACCAGGAATAATCCACGACAATTCTTTTGCGACGATTTTTTGGCCGTTTGCACGATTTTCAGATTCAGCGCCTCCATGTAGTGAGGCCTAGAACCGGAATTTGCAAAAACACAGTTTGAAAAGTAAGAGGTGAGACCTAAAACAGTGCGAGCAAGACGCTTCCGCCAAGCTACTGACCTTCAAATTTGTACCGGCCCCTGGTCATTGAACCGTTGTAACTCCTACACCGCCCATACTACGACGAAGTGCGCCCTGTGACTAATGGGGGCCATTTCCTCAAAAAAAAAATATCGCGTGAAAGTGGTCAGCAAAATCAAAAGAGTATAACAGCACCGGGAAACCATCAAACCGCAAGTAACGAACAGCAATATCACAAAAAATTCGCCACAAAATTTGTCCCAGCGGCAGAAGAACCCTGAATTTGGGTCATGTCATGCACGACACCCACCACGAACAGGGAAAAAATGGTGACGCATTATGTTCAGCAACTACCATTACGTATCATCACATGGTGGCTCCGCTGGTGGCTTTCCTGCCCAAAAACAGGAGCGACTTCGACTTTGCGCCCGTTGAGTTCGCAACTACGGTCCGTGAAGGACATGGGCCAACCACATCTGTCAGATGTCTACTTGGTTCAAAACTCGTCACATACAAACTGTAAAAAAATCGCATTTCCAAACCCAGTCATGCTTCCCGGCTGCGCCAACCCAGCTAAGACAATTTTTATTGGTGGCAAAACATATTTAAATTTTCGTCCCACGTTTCGCGTGGGGCGTCCTCTGCATCCAGTTGATTCAGATCAGATGCGGTTAACGGCATGGTGACCAAACGATAGTAGGGTTCACAACTGCATCAAACAAACGCACACGTAGATAACGTAGTTGGACTGAACTGCATTTTTTTGGTCATTGTTCCGCGATAATGGTTGCAGTTAGCCCAAACCAAATGTACTCGATGTTGAAAGCCTATGTGGCGACGTTTCGTCAAATCACCAATTGTATTTTTTCCAACGCATTAGTGGATGCAACTGGCCTTCATCACATCAATAGGCTTACATTGACATTGACCACATCTGGGACATTCACCTCTTGTATGGTGAACACCTTCGTTTTTGGAAAAAATAATGCTGATCCGACTTTGGCGAGTTCGGCGCACAAAACTTGTTTCGGGGCACTAGTTCATCCTCACTTTTGCAAAACTAGGGCGGTCATCCGAGCTCGAATGTTGGTCAAACGCTGTTGTAACGCCATGCTGACACCGTGACATCCAAGGCGTTGTTTCTATGCTCTCATTGCATCCTCCAAGCCAGCGTTGAATAAGGCAGGGTTGAGAACATCACAGTGTCTAACTCCCCGATTGATTGGAAAGGTGTCGTTTTTTTCCACACTGCCAGATTGCGAACCGTGAAACAAAATTACCACTTGTACCACACAAGGCGGTGGCGGAAATTTCAAAAATAGGAAATTTGTAGGATCTATAGGAAGGGTTGGTTGTTGCGAATCACGGATGGCGGAGCGAATCCACTGATGGACCGACAGGTGGTTGGAGTTGTGTTTTGTGGAAAGGCTGCGAGGATGCGGTTGCGGAAAATGAGGTGGAGGATGATGAAGTTGAGGATAATGATGTTAAGGGGGACGAAGATGATGATGTTGAAATGGTGATGTTGAGGAGGAGGAAGATGATGATGTGGGGGATGATGATGTTGAGGCAGAGGCCCAATCCCAAGACCCAAGGACCACACTTTGTGCGCGCCTGCGTTGTCGAAATGCACGCCAACATATCGCAAGAGCGATTTCAGACGTAAATTTCATGGAAAATTGGCGTGGAAAGTTGGCGCGGCCCAGATGGAGCCCAGAACGAAGACACACACTTTGTGCAAGCCTGCACAGTCGAAGTGCATTTGTAAGGAAAAATGCCGCAACCCAGCTGGAGCACCCTGATCAAGCACCAGCTTGTTACAGCTACCGTAAGAACCCGTCAGGGTGGACACACTGTTTGGGGGGACAAACAAATACGGAAACTGCAATGCCTTGATGCGTATCAACCTACATTATCTGCGCAACTCCGTCGTGGTGTCCCGACGTCTATTCAAAAAGTGGACAGGGTTGTGTTGATAATTGTGGCGTCCGGTGAAAAAAGGGAAATGTGGGTTCCAAATGTGAAAGAGCCGTGGGTCGATATAGAATTTCAGAGCCTATGGTATCAAAGACCGAAGGTTGTGACCAAACCCAATGAACAGAGTCTTCAAAAACGATTTTGAAAATCCTATGTGCGCGCATGGGTGAGAAAAAAAAAATATTTGATTTTCGCACCTGGAGGACATGGAAGCGAATCGTTTTGAACCATTACGTCCGGGCAAAAAACACTGTGACTGAAAAACGTTTACCGACAGCATTTGCGCGTTTCCTGTCCGATACTTTTCGCTGTGAAGATGGGGTGCGGGAATTCAGATGCGGGCCCCGTTCCCATTCCATGATCCAACCTCTCACCATTGAAAAATTGCAACTTTGCTTCGCCATTTTTTTTTTGAGTGGCAAGCACTGATTGACTGGTACAATCAACATGATGCGACCTGACGGAGTACACTTTTATCATCATCCCCAAAACAGGGGATGAGTTAGGTCCTACCAGCTGGAGACCGATTGCTATACCGATTGCTACACTACAGATCACAGGCAAGATTCCCACCAAACTTTTGCACCAGTGTTTGAAGGAATGCTTTGAAAGTAGCCAATCTCATGATCAATTAGGTTTCAAACCTGGCATGGGCGTTGAACATGCATGGCTTATTTTTGAATCTGTGACCGAAAAATCGTTGGAATTTGGGTTTGGGTTATGGATGGCGACCTTGCATTTACGAAAGGGCTTTGACATTTTGCAGCTTTGTTCGCAGCACTCCACGGACAAGGGCCTACTGAAACAGCGTCATTCAGCTATGAATTTTGCTTCATGATTCGGAATTTGGCAGTGTGTAAAAAGCGACACCTTTCCAATCAATCGGGGGGTTAACCAGGGTGATGTTCTTAGCCTTGCCTTATTCAAGGCTCGTTTGGAAAATCCGATGAGTGCATGAAAACAACGCCTTGGATGTCTTGGTGTCGACCAGCATAGGATTACAGTACCACCCAGCTTTGCAACGCAAAAGCGAAAGGGGCGTGCGTTTTCGTGTCACCAGTCCCCAGCCCCAGAGATTGAAACCCAACACATTTGCTGTGGGAATTTTGGCAAAGGGTGAAGATGAACTAGTGTACATGCGAACGCGGCAAGGCCGGATTAGAATTGACGCAGCTTTGCAAACCAACAGCGAAAGGTTCCAGCAAGTTTCCGGGACTGTTCCGGTTTTTCGGGCCGTGCATTTTCGTGTCACCAACTCCCGGCTCGAGAGATTGAAACCCAACAGATTCGCTGTTGGGAGTTAAATTAAACGTAACCCCCCCCCAAAAAAAATTCACCACGCAGGAGGTGAATGTTCCAGACGTCAACAATGAACGTACTGATGTGATGAAAGGCAATTGTATCCACAAATGCCTTGGAAGAAAATACAATGGTGATATGACGAAATGTTGCTACATTTGCTTTCAACATCGAGTACATTTGGCTTCGGCTAAATTCAACCATTGTCGCGACACAGTGACAAATAAACACATTTCAGTCAAACTACACTTGCGTTTGTTTGGTGCAGTTGCGACCCTTACTATTTTGTTCGGTTCGGTCACCATGCCGTTAACCGCATTTGATTTGTATCAACTGGATGCAACACAACGTCGCATGCTTCTGTCTTTCGTTAGTTGGGTCCGTGTGCAGGATGAACCTTGGAGAGATACGATGATTCGTATGAATGAGCGTGTGAGATGGGCTTTTCATTATCAGCACTTTGAAAGCTGGAACCATCGATTTGCAAATATATTTTTTTTTTGCCACACCAGTGGCTGGAACATGTGGTGGGCCAAAACACGTAGTCAAGTGGTGCCCTTTTGATAACTGGAAAGAAAATTTTCCACAACAACCAGTTCGAAGCAGAGGACGCCCTCCGAAAAGACGGGACGGCAATTGAAATATTTTTTGCCATAAATATTTTCGAATTTGTCGTAGCTGGGTTGACGCAGCCGGGCAGCATGACGGGGTTTGGAAACGCGATTTTTTTGTACAGTTCGTATGTGAGGAAATGTGAACCAAGTAGACATCTGACAGATGTGGTTGGCCCATGTCCTTCACGGACCGTACTTGCGAACTGGAACGGGTGCAAAGTCAAAAAAAACATAGGTATATTGCAAGCGAAATCGAATGCCAGGATTGCTACGTAAAACGCCACTCGCTGGGGATCATGCAAGGGATTCTTTTACGAACTTTGAATCGAGGAATGCATTTGGGTGGGTGTTAAAACGGGAATATTTGGTACAAATTTGCATGTGGCCCGGGGACCGGCAAGAAACTGTAAAATTAGTTTGGTGATGAGAAACCGGTGTTGCTGTTTCCGCAATAATAATTTTGGAAGGGGTTACGCGACACTTGTTTTGCTTGCGGGGCGGTGAATTGCGTGGGTGCTTCACTGTGGTGGGAGTGTGGGAGTGTGGTCACGGCAAGGTTGTCATGTTTTGTAGATGACGCAACGCAATTGGCGTTTTTTGTTGGTGTGCTGGCTTAGACTTTTGTGTGAGCTCATGGTGTGAATGTTTGTCCGGCAGCGCGAAGGGTGGAGGACACTATGCGCACAAATGCCCTTGGCCAAAAACGTAATTACATCGGCAAGAGGTCCCAAACAGTGGGGGGTAGGAAGTCAATGTACCATATACAAGCAGCAGTAGTTATGGAACAGTCATGTGTAGATTAATATACAGGAACCCGCAAAATCTTCATACAAGAACGGGCCATGAGGATCCCAGAAGAATTTGCATACAAACACCAAGGCAGAGGATCTTCCAGATCTTAACGCAGGACTTCGGAGGAGGATTTCAACAGGATTTGCACAAGATCTTGTCACAAGGCCCTTCGAGATCATGTAAAGACACCGAAAAAGTTTTCGTCAGGACCGCTTCAAAAGGCCTCTTCAAAAGTTTCTCGTAATCAAGGACGTGCGCAGGATCAGGCGCAGGATTTTACCAGCATTTCATCAGGATCTCCACCAGGTCTTATCACCAGGAATTGGAAAAGACCACGACCAAAATCTTCATGCCAGGACCTTTGAAAAGATTGTCACATGATCGTCATAAAGGGACCTGCTGCTGCTGGAGCGGATCTTACAATATCTTGATGCAAGAATCTGCCGGAGCCTCCGACAAGAGCTCTCATACAAGCACCTCTAAGACATGGCACTTGCAAGCAAGATCTTCATGCAAGGACCTATTAGTGAGGATCTCACGAGAAGGACTTCACCAGGATCCCCACAAGATCTTCTGGCAGGGACCTGCGCAGGATCATGCAGAGCATTTTCAAAAACTTTCTGCAAGGCCTTGGAGGGAGGATGTGGACAGGAGATGGACTTGTACAAGTCACGCAGGGACACCAAGAGGATTGATCTTCTCGGAAGGCCCCGACGATCCCCACAAAATCTTCTCACAGGGGCTTGTACTTGTACAAGATCAGCAAGGTTCCTTTAGGTGTTTTCAGAAGGATTTCCGTAATTTTTTTCAAGGTCCCAAAAGATTTTCGCATAAAAAATTATGCAAGATCATGCAAGGAGCCTGCGCAGTCGGGATGCACTTGGACATCTCACAAGCGCGATTTGACGCGACAATTTGCCGGAAAAAAATTCCGCGCGCCAGATCTTAGCCGCACGTTTTGTGCGACACTGCACAACCAAAATGCACATGGAAATGTCACAACAACTTACTTTATGCGAAAATTGTTAAGATAAATCCCGCGCCCCAAACACTAGCCACACGTTTTGTGCGAGCCCGCGCACGCGAAATGCGAATGGACATACATGTCACATAGATATGTTATGCGAAAATTTTCAGGTAAATGCCGCAGGCGCAGTCGAGATGCATTCGGACATTTGAGAGGAACCACTTTATGCGAACATTTTCTGGTGAAATGCCGCAAGTCAGATGCCATGACCGCGACCCACAGTTTGTGCAAGCCTGCGCAGTCGAAATGCACATGGACATGTCACGAGAACCATTTTATGCGAAAAACATCAGGAAAAATGCAATGCCCCAGAGGGATTCCCAGACTGCAACCCACACTTTGTGCAAGCTTGCGCAGTCGAAACGCACATGGACATGTCACAAGAGTCCATGTCACGCGACAAATGCCGGACAACAAATGGAGTACCCTGATTAAGCACCGGCCCTAAGTCCTACCATGGGAACCGGTCAGTGTGAACACACTGTCTGGGGAAGAACTTTTCGGTGTGGACACACGGTTTTCTGCGCAGTTGAAATGCACATGGACATGTCGCAAGAATTATCCTATGCGAGAACTGACAGGGAACATGCCGCGCCCCAGATGGATCCCGAGACCGCGACCTACACTTTGTGCGAGCCTGCGCAGTCAAGATGAACATGGACATGTCACAAGAGCCCAGCAGACGCTAAAAAATTAGAAGAAAAATCAGGAAACCAAATGGAGCACCCTGATCAAACACAGGCCCTACCTCTTACCGTAAAAACCCGCCCAAGGTGGACACACGGTTTGGGGAATGAACCGGTCTTCATGTTATCGCTACACATGCAAGGGGTGTCGGAATATGGTCGGTCACAACCTTCATTTTCTCCATCATGTTTTGTTCCACTTTTGTCAGGGAAACCCAGCATTTTGGCAATTATTCCCCGGATTCGGAGCCGTAGAATCAGTGCCGGCTTTATCGGCGCTTAAGTTACGATTCTTGTTGGTTGTTGTGTATTTGAGCCGGTACAATTTTTTTGCGAGGAATCCGTTCAGATGAGGAACATTTTGTGTCTGCAAATAATGGGGGATCTATCACTCTGCGTGTTGTCTGATGCGTGTTGCAAGGCGTTGGTGGCGCCCATTATTGTTTTTTTTTTTTTTCCCATTTCTTGGCGTAAAGGCCGCACGTCCCAGAAAAGTTACGTTTCTTTCAAATATATAGATAGATAATTAAATTTGGCCGGCCTATGCTGAAACGATTGTAGTCGCTTTTCGAAACAACAAAAAATGCAAAAAAAACAAACGAGTAATTGTTCAACAATGCTTTAGTTTCGTGTTGTTGCTGCTTGAAAGTCATGGTTCTTAGGTAGGCATGGAATAAACAACCCTAGACCATTTCGATGCATATTGAATCTGCAACATTCTGCAGCTAAACTTGCCCAAATGCCATCATTGTTTGTTTTTCGTTACTTTCGCACTGCAAAAAATTGTTTGCATTTTTATTGCGCCTTGCAAAGGTTTGTTTTTATTTTTTTTCACCTTGCAACAGTTTCTTTGCAGTTTTGTTTTTCCAATTTAGTGCCATGTGGAACAACCAAAGAATTGGACCCAATTAAGTTTTGTTGGTACATAATTGCTACAACTTTTGGTGCTGGCACCCCAGGGCCTCACTGTTGGGTAGAAACGCCTGAACACCACAGAGGCTACATGCGAAAAAATGGCTCAATTGCCGAACGTGTTCTCTTTATTTTTTTCTGGAAACATGTGCTTTCACATCCTCTGAGAAACATGCGGCATGAACGAATTGCCCGATACCGATACCCCACCTTATGTTACTTGCATGTCATTATCAAAGACCATCGGTGATTGATGAATTCCCGATGTCATTTCTACCATGTTGCCGAAACATTGGTGATGGACGATGAGTGCAAATTGCAAATCAAATCGCCACAAACGACATATTACACAATTACACACATGATTTTGTTTGATTCGTTATTATTCATTATTATTTAATCTTTTTTTTGATGAAACGGAATGAATTGGCACATGCATTCCGAAGCCAAGTGGCTCAATGAGTTGTGGAAACGATGATTTTTTTATACCCCAGACTTGGCCGTTTTCTCGCTTTGCTCGGTGCTCTACCAGTGTGGCATGTGGCAGCCATCACTTGTGAGCCAAGTTCTGAGAACTGCTAACATGGGACGAAAAACCACATGTCACCATTTTAAAGACAACGCGGAAAACACGTCCTGATTTGACTGAGGCAATCAAACACTGCATCCATATCTACCTTTGCTGACCTGCAAAGTTCTATTGGAGGTGGCATTGGTTTTATGAAAAGAAAACGGTGTCTGGTCACGTTTCCATCAGCATTTTAACCCGGCCAGGTAGTAGTGCTGATGGTTGTCTGTGGGTGACTGGCACCATCACCTGGAGCTCCAGCTTGGATATTGTCAGTGGCTACTTGCTTAGCACGTCACCAGTGCAGATCACATTAGCAGCATGGAGTGTTGGATGCTAGGTTTGGAAGATGCCGTTGTGAATCTGCTGTCAAGTGCACTGACAATTTTCCTACATTTTTTTTGTTCGAATAGCATCAGTTAAGAAAAGTCCTTCCCGATCCTGAGGCCGCACTTTGAAAATCTTTTCATCGGATGGAACGCCAGTGCTAGATGGTGGGAATACCTTCGATTTACAAGGTGATGCTGACACAAATACGAAGATTGATCCACTTGCTGCTGTTTAGATTTCGGCATGACATCGTTTCTTTTTGTGTCAAAGACCTGAGGTAACTCCAATGATGATGGTTTTTTTCTATTTTCTGTCACTGGCACTCTCATTTTGGAAAACCTGACAGCCGCTTGGCAAACAAGGGACATAGCGTGGGCACCCGTTGTATCGGGATTTCAGTTTGCATATCTGATGGCATATCTATCCCGGGACGCAGTACAGTATTTGCAACCCAGTGTAAATTCAGAGAGCGGGAGACCACTTTGTTTGCACAATTTCCTTGGTCGTTTTGACGGTATGGTATGTGATTATTATATTTTTATATGTGTAGTATATGTTCTTTCACATCTATATAAAATGTAATGTCCGACACATACCTTTATGATATTTGTATTTATATACATGTGCATGTATACTTATGTTTACATGTGTGTAATTATATATATATATATATTTTCTAGGTGCATGGGGTTCGCAGTTGAGCCTACCCAAGGCGGCGCCTTTCGTTTCTTTGCCTAGCCATTGATCCCGAACACCTGGATGGGACATCCCACATGATTTTCCATTGCTATATTCGATTGCCAGAGGGTATGTTGCATTGATATCCCGTTCTTTTCAATTTCGCGCATGAGTTTTGTTTTGTGCATTTTGGATTGAATTGAAGTTTCCGCATTCAAGTCTTGGAGCAAGAAAATTCAGCTTGAAGGGGAGAAATCAACGACAAAAGGTAGACATTTCACTGGTTCCAGGTCTGAGTCTATTGCATCCATCTCCTTGTTTTCGGTGAAACCTGGTTCATTTCGGGGGTAACCGGGTAACACTCCAAAATGGTGATACAGTTATACTATGTTATACTGCTACGAAAATGTTGCCGTTTAGGCACTACTATTTACCCATATTGCCGCAAACCTTTCTGGACACAGCCAGCTTCTAGACAACTGATGCTGTTGGCTGTCGTGATGTGGAGACTTTTGTTGGGGTCTCAACAGTTCACGAGTTCATGAGGTACAAAATGGCTACGCTACGACTGGCGGAGTTGCACAATTTTGGAGGCACATGGTGTGACCTTTCAGAATCTTGGCCACTGTTTTTTTGCGGGGCGCTGGTCAGTCAGCCTCAGGTTTGCAGTTGAAACGAACCGCTTCGCCTAGCAGACAAGCAATCTTTTGACTTTTGTGGTCAACTCAGGAACAATTATGCATCAGACAGCGGTGGTGTTCTGCCGCTTGTTCGCAGCCAGCAGTGTGCATGGCGGGGTGTTTTCATCGCTTCCTTCCTTTTCAGGCACTCCACGGATGCCACGTCCCTCGTCTTCGAGGATTGCTTGTTTGAAGCTAACAGTGTGGGAGGAGTTGGTGGTGGTGCTGGACACATTACTGGTACCGTCTGAGCCTCAGAGCTTCAGCTGGTAGCTGCTGGGAGCCCGGAGCTGGTGACTACAGATGTCCTGGTGGCTCAGGCAGCAGTTGGGCCCTACACTTTCCACAAGTGCTGGTTTATTGGGCAAGGTGCCATGGCTGGCCAAGGCGCAGACTTGAACAGTTGCTGAAACAAGTGTCCAAGAGGTCCAGAGGCAAACCATCAAAAAGGCAAACTCAGCTGTGACTTTCATTTCGACACTCCGCGAAGGTGGGGCACTCCGGCTTGAAGTGCCATCAACTGTGCAAATTGACTTCTTTGATGTGATCTTCAGAAACAACACTGCCCTATCTTCCAGCGACATTTGGGCAGATCTCAGCCAAAGCACTACTATCAATGTGCACTTTGTTTGCAAAGTCAGAGCACCTGCTGTGTTTTTGCCGGCCAGTTGCTGACTCCCATGGCCCATCAGTGCGGGGTGTTTTCATGTCGTGGTGCCTCACTAGTGACTAATGGCCCTGCTGATCATTGATTTTCCAACCACATGTTGGCCCTGGATTTTTTTCTACTCACTACTAATCATTTTTTGTGCATTACTAAGCTACTAATTGCTAATAATTTTTTAGTGGATTGCTAACATCCTACCTACTAATCATTCTTAGTGGATTCCGTTTAACTTCTGCCCTCCAAAAATTGTTGTGGCCCTTGCAGAGGTACGGAACAGTCATTGAGGAGGTTTCAGCAGATATCCTCTTTGGAACTTGTGGCTCTAGCTGCGCAGATGTCACGGATGTCTCTTCTCCTGGCTGCTCTCAGGTGCCGTTTCTTCCCGTTTGTCGTTGGATTTTTGATTCAGCCAAAGTTTCTGTGGGGTGTGGTGCCTACTTGGCCGGATGAGTAACATCTCTTTACTTGACAACCCACTTCTGGGCACCATTCGGACCTTTTTTTCAGTGCACCCTGCAGGCTCAGTGGGAAGGCTGGACAATGCAGACCGGAAGCCTGGGCGATGACTCTGTGAATGCCATTGAGGTAGATTCTCTGAATGGCGTTCATTTGGCTGGGGAGACCGACTTTAAGATTCTTGTTACGAAGCTTGATGGTGCAGGGGCCCAGCTGTGGAGCGTCACCTTTAATAGCGGCGGTGAGGATGCTGCTCTTGCTTTGAACATTGATGCTTTTGGTAGCATCATCATAGCCGGCTACGCCACGAAAAACTTGGACGGAAGTTTTAAGCCTGCCCAAGACAAGGACTATTTTGCCATGAAGCTGGACAGCGTCGGATCCCAGCAGTGGATATACCAGCAAGGAAGCACCTCTGATGATGCAGCATGCGCTGTTCACACAGATGCCTCCGGGGATATAGTTCTAGCAGGCTACACTGACGGCGACCTGTTTGGTACCCTTGGTATGAGGGATGCATTTGTCATGAAACTGAACGCTGCAGGATCCTCAGTGTCTTGGGAGCTGCAGTTTGGATCTGATTCCGATGACTCTGCCGATGCTGTTCAAATAGATTTGTCTGGATACATCTTCGTGGCGGGCTTCACTGATGGCATAATGGGTTCCGCATCTCTTGGTGGTGCTGACATATTTGTCATGAAGTTAACTAGCGAAGGGGTCCCACAATGGACCTTTCAATCTGGAAGCACTGGGAATGACTATCTCGCGGGGCTGCGTCTCGATTCATCAGGCTTCCCTGTTGTGGCTGGCACCACGGATGGTTCGGTGGATGGGCATATGAACAGCGGGGGCCAGGATGCTTTTGCCATGAAGCTGCAGCTTGCTGGTGGGGCCTCAGTCTGGTCATGGCAAGGAGGAACCACTGATGATGATTCGATGCACGCCATTGGGATCGATGCTTCTGACAAGATCTTCTTAGTTGGTGAAACACTTGGAGATATCGATGGCTTCTCAGCCGTTGGCGGATGGGATGTGTTGGCGGTGAAACTCTCGAGTGATGGGTTACTGGAGTCTGGCATCCAACGAGGCACCGACCAGGATGACGCCGGAAAAGCAGCTGGCTTTGACCGTGCTGGAAATCTCATCCTGGCTGGCAACACAGCTGGAGCCTGGAGTGGAACCAATGCTGGGTCGCTGGATGCTTTTGCGATGAAGGTGACTTGGCAATGATGGTTAGTAATGGGATGTAATGGGTATATCAAGTGGTCTTAACCCAGTTTGGATGAATTCATTTGGTTTTGCCTTTCAAGCCTGACCTGACTTGGTACCTCTCTCTCTGGATGCTTCTGGAGAAGGTCGCACCAACCACTGAGCGTCCTCCCTGGATGCCTTTCTTGGAGACAGCGGTTGAACTGAGCAGTACTACACAAAAAATATTCGACCTTTCATCAACTTTGATCTGTACAAACCCATAGCTCTAAATGCCAGTCCAACACTAACCTGTTCCCAGCAAGCAGCAGGTGCCTGCAACAGACACATGACAAGAGACTTTGTTGCATGCGTTCAAGGTAAAACACATCATAGATGCTTTTGCCAGATTTCAACACGCAGGAGTCACAGAGTCATTTGATGACAGCAAGGTGGACATTTATGAGTTGCCCTTATCACCTAGCCAAGTGAATAATATCAAGAGATGATGCAGATGACACATGTGAGATTCTTGTAGAGTGAAACGGACGTTGCTTGTGTGAAACGCTCTGCGTTTTAATATGTTTTAATCTTGAATCTTGAACCAAACCTGCCAAAAATAAGCTTCAGTCGTTTGACCCCAATTTGCTGAGGTGGCAGGAACGACTTCAGAGAAGCTTGGCAAATCAGGGGGAAGAATGTAAAGGCGAGTCTCTAGACTCTAGTCCAACCGTTGTCCAACCATTGAATCTTCATCCTGCTCAACACGAGTTCCTACGTTCCTACGCATGAAATCCAATGGGTAGGATGTCACCATTTGCCAATTTTACACTGTACACCAACTCCTATGGGTGAGGCCTGATTGGCATGAGCTTTGAATAAGGACCTGCTTCCTGTGCTTTCCCTGCTACTATTGTCAAGTTGGCCAACAACTTGTGCTGACCTAAGCAAAATATTGTGCTGGATTCGTAAAAGATGAGTCTTGAGTCTTGAACGTTTGACACAAAATCCGGAGTCGAAGACGAACAATTAGGAGTCAAGGAAGTCAAGGAAGCACTGGACGACTGAAGTGACTGAACGCTTGGGTGTTTTTCGTTCGGTGATGGCAAAGATCCAAGGATGGGGTTTGCACGGATTGCCCGTCTGGACAGTTTCAGCGTTTGGAGTCGTACAAATCCTGCTCTACTTGCCCAGCAGGGAGACATGGCTTTGACAACAAAAAAAGTCCGAAATGTGCAACTGAGATCAGTTGAGTCTATGCCTCTTTGTGCTGTGAGTTTTAGGATTTTAATTTGACACCTGATGAACATCTGAGGAAGTATCAGCCACAGACAGGCTCCACGGAATGCCTGACTTGTCCGGCTGGATTCCCAACTGCAAAACAAGGGAAGTCTCTCTCTGCAATGTTTGGCAGCCAAACCTCTTGTTTGCCACGATTGATTGTTGAGTTTGTGATGTTTTTGAACTGCCTGATGACGTGGCCGAACTTCTGGCGCAACATCTCAGGAAGTGAGTCTACAGGAGGTGATGTGTGCTGTGGTGGCTACCAGCTGGATGTGCAACTTGCAGAGTGTCATAGCAGCAACGGATTTGGGCAAAAGGCCCTTGAAAGACTATGAACAGCATGAAGATTCTGGAGAGATTCAGCGTCTTGACTTGCCAAATGAGGTGCCAGATATGTGTCAGCCTCAGTGCTCAATTGGCCACATGGAAACGTAAAGGCGCATACCTTGGGGCAATGGCCCTTGCATTTTTTTCCTCATGTGGGTTCAATGTCATGAATTTTTCACGAGGAAAAGACATAAACAAAGGAGGAAGAGAAGCGATGGGAACAATCATGATCACCAAAATATTGGAGTGAAATGACGACGAAGTCTGAGGGCAGTGAGAAAAGAAACAAATCAAGAGAAAGGGCAAATGGAAACAGAACAGGTGGATAGAGGCGAAAGAGGCGAAAACCGAAAGAAAATGACAGAAACCTAGTGACTAAGTGGACCTATTTCCTCTCCGCCAAGGTGGTGACGGATATTTCGAGAATGCAGGTGTTTGCGAGATATGCCCTTCGGGGAAATATTCGGACGTTCCAGGTTCCACGAATTGTACTGACTGTGCTCCTGGTAAATACTTGGAAGACGATGGAAGTGATTGGAGGCTACACATCCTGGAGTTGTCTTGTGCCTTGTGTCCTCTTGGAACTGCCTCCAACCTTTCTGGTGCAAGTGGGTGTTCCGATTGTCCACCCGGGCAGTTCAGCGGCGCATTCGGCAGCACACAATGCACGTCATGCACCTCAGGGCATGCTGAGTGGTCGCGCTCTACATCATGCGAGCAGTGCTCAAGCGGCTATGGGCCAGATTCCGATTTCATCACTTGCGTTGGTTGTTCTGCTGGCTACTTTTCAGCAATGGGCTCATGCCGGGCATGTCCGAGCGGCCGGTATGAGGCTTTTGGCTATTCTAGTGAGTGCTATGAGTGCTACGCTGGAACATATGCCAGTTCCAGCTCGGCGGCCACTGATTGTCTAAATTGCCCTGCAGGAAGGTCCAGCTTAGCTGGATCGACCAGCTGTACATCATGTCCGCGTGGCAGAGCAGCGTTTGGTGGAAGCTCCACGTGCGAAACCTGTACTGCCGGCACTTTTGCTGCCGAGGGAAGTGAAAGCTGCAGCGGCTGCTATGGAGGTTACTATTCGAGCGCAGGGTCTTTTCAATGCACCCAGTGCGATTCTGGGAAAGTCTCCACCAATGGCAGTTCTGAGTGCTCTAGCTGCGGAGAGGGCACGTACGCCAATGCAGCGCAAAACTACTGTGACATGTGCCCAGCAGGCAAGAAGAAAGATCATTTGGACACAGCTTGCGTCGACTGTGATGCGGGCACATACTCAGCTGCGGGTGCCCTGTGGTGCGACTATTGCTTCCCAGGAGAGCAAAGCAGTTCTGACAAGACAAGCTGCGAAGCATGCCCTGATGGAACTTATTCGCCGTCGGGACAATCTTGCGGCGAGTGCGGTGGGGGAGAGGTTCCAGCGGTGGATTATATGGGTTTGAGCTCATACTGCATGCCTTGCATGGCAGGCAGGTATGCCTTGCCAGGAAATTCTTCCTGCTCCCTTTGTGAAAAGGGAAGGTATGATAGTGTTGGTGGTGCCAGCTCCTGCACTGCATGCCCGATTGGCGAATACAGTGACGTTCTTGGCCTGGACAGCTGGTCCTGCACAATGTGTCCAGGATCGACTACATTGACAGAGGGGTCAAGCAGTGCTGATGACTGCATTGTGCCCGAAGCCAATCAGTCCTTTGAGTGCGTGGTTGGAAAGCCATGTTCTATTTCCAATTTTTCTGGAACTGGCCTTGTCAACAATCACTCCTTGATGGTGAAGGCTCAGCTCTGTATGCCTGACTACGGTGGCGGCCTCTATGGTGGCTATGGTGGCAGCTATGGAGGCAGCTACGGAGGCAGCGGTGGCAGCTACGGCACTGGCACCGGCAGCTATGGCACTGGCACCGGCAGCTTCGGCACTGGCACTGGCAGCTACGGCACTGGCACCGGCGGCTATGGCACTGGCACCGGCAGCTTCGGCACTGGCACTGGCAGCTACGGCACTGGCAGCGGCGGCTATGGCACTGGCAGCGGTAGCTACGGCACTGGCAGCGGCAGTTACGGCACTGGAAGCACAGGCACCTATGGCAGCGGAAGCACAGGCACCTATGGCAGTGGAAGCACCGGCACCTATGGCAGTGGAAGCACAGGCACCTATGGCAGTGGAAGCACCGGCACCTATGGCAGTGGAAGCACAGGCACCTATGGCAGTGGAAGCACCGGCACCTATGGCAGTGGAAGCACCGGCACCTATGGCAGTGGAAGCACAGGCACCTATGGCAGTGGAAGCACAGGCACCTATGGCAGTGGAAGCACCGGCACCTATGGCAGTGGAAGCACCGGCACCTATGGCAGTGGAAGCACCGGCACCTATGGCAGTGGAAGCACCGGCACCTATGGCAGCGGAAGCACCGGCACTTATGGCAGCGGAAGCACAGGCACCTATGGCAGTGGAAGCACCGGCACCTATGGCAGTGGAAGCACAGGCACCTATGGCAGTGGAAGCACCGGCACCTATGGCAGTGGAAGCACCGGCACTTATGGCAGCGGAAGCACAGGCACTTATGGCACTGGAAGCACTGGCACCTATGGCAGCGGAAGCACCGGCACTTACGGCAGTGGAAGCACAGGCACCTATGGCAGTGGAAGGAGGCTCCAGTTTGACTTGTCAGCATTTGCAAAAGTATCGGGCTTTGGAACGGATGGAACTGGCAAATCTGTAACAGGCAGCACAAGCTACTCTTGGTCAGGAGCTCTGACAGCGCAACCTGGGAACTACCGAGTTTGCTGGTGCGGAGGGCTATCAGCAACTTGTAGCTCAGAGTTCGATTATATTGTAGATGCAGGGACTATAGCAGTTTCTGGCCCATATGACGGGCAGGAGCTCAGCTGCATCAAGGGTCAACCTTGCATCAACAAGGGCCCAATCCTTGGTGCTGGCTTCACCGCAGGGGATCAAGTCTGGGTGAGGAATCAATGCAGCTTAGCTTCTGCACGGAGTTTAGACGGTGCAGATGTTTCGGTTTTGGCCACTGTGTCTCTACAACCTGGACTGCAAGGCGATCCTGACATGTACATAGGTGTGGATCATATTATCGGTGGAACGCCTGTACCTGCTGGAAACTATGTGCTTTGCTGGTGTTCGTCCAAAGGGCAGAGTTGCAGTGACATGAATCTAACACAAGGTTCCCCCAGCACGGTATATTTGGAAGCAAAGGCTGCATCCGTCAAAATTGAGGGCCCTGGCACTGGAGCCGAAGTTGAATGCTTTCTGGGGCAACTGTGTAGACCAGAATTGCCCAGTGAGGGGGCCATCAGTTTGCAGGCATACGACAAAGTCTCGGCAATGGAGAGCTGTGGCCAGGGTGGTTTCCTTCTGGGTCTGCCTGGCACAGGAATCGCAGTCACGGCTGATGGTTACATCTTTGACTTTGAAGGAGTGGAGTACAGCCCATACTTGGAGTCATACCCTGGGTTTTTCAGACTCTGCTGGTGTCGTCCCAGCAGCTACACCCAGTGTGACCAGCCCAGTGACTTTATTGTGGCTGCAGGACTGCTGATTGCCACTGGGCCGTATTCAGGTCAGTCTCATCAGTGCGTATTGGGGGCGCAATGCATTGTCAATGCGGCAGACTTGAGAGGAGTCAGCCTGGCAAGCGGGGACCGGCTTCTAGCCCTTACAGATTGTGTTGGAGTGGTTCCTAGCCGTACTTTTCCTCAACCCGTGATTGTTCCTGGAACAGTCAACGACACAACTGGTACTTATCACTTCGATTTGGGTTACTTGGAACTGAACAGCAGCAACAACCCAGAAGCCCTTCAGCTCTGTTGGTGTTCAGCCAGGTCCAGCGGATGCGATGACCCTACAAATTATCGACAGGTGGCGATGACGTTTTACGTGGCTTGCCCCCCAGGTTTCTACGAACTTGAAGTTGTTCCAGGCTCTCCAACCCAATGCCAGGAATGTCCCGCTGGGTTTTACTGCGCCGGGGGCTGGCCAGCTGATCTGAGTCCTTGCCCTGCAGGGAGCGTTTCCATGCGTCAGTCGGTGGCTTCTACAGACTGTCTTTGCAGAGGTGGTTTCTACTGGGATGATTCTGTAGGTGCATGCTTGGCGTGCCCAGTTGGTAAGTACAAAGACTGGATTGGCCGAGCTTCTGGGTGTGGGAAAATATGCCCAAGCCTGACAACTTCTTCTGGTGGTGCCGCAAATGTTTGGGAATGTTTCTGTTCTGGGAACTCTATTGACACCGATTCAGCGTTGGAAAGCTTCGAATGCACAGACTTGGAAACCCTCTCCAGCAATTCTAGTGAAAGGGATGTGTTTTTGGCAGTAGCTGCCACTGTATACTCCTTCAATGGGTCCTTACAAGTCCAAGATGCATCTACTGAAGCACTCTTCCTTGAGATTGAGGATTGGTTGCATCAGCTTCTCGATATGGCCAGCGTAAGAGCACGGCTGGAACTGAGCGTCACGTTTGAGGCGAGCAATTGGTATGTCGATTTTATTGGATGGAGTTCAGACAGAGGAGTAGCATACATATTGCAGGACAAATTTGATCCTATTCCATTTCAAGTATGGATTGCAGGCATGACAGGGACTGCCTTGGATTCAGCTCAGTTGGTGAGCTGCTCGGAGGTAGCCAGCGTTTTGCTACAGTGTCCAGCTGGTCTTGGCTTGCAAGAGGGTCATCCCATCATAGATCTGAACGATTGCACGTGCCCTCATGGCAAGCAACCTGCGGTTTCCGGGGCCTCTGGATTGGAAGCAGGGTGTGTGCCCTGCCCACTGGGTCAATACAAATCATCTGTTGGAGATACCAGCTGTGTAGCTTGCCCCACGACACCCAAGCCGTTAACAACGCTGCAAGAAGGTTCAATGTCATACTCGGCATGTACCTACATTTGCCCTGCTGGTTCTTTCAATGATGACCCCATGAATCCATCTAGCTGTCAGCCTTGTGGCTTAGGATTCTACTGCCCTTACAAAGAAAACAGGGGAGCATGCAATGAGTCACAAACCACGGTGGATGAGGCTGCCAGCTCCATCACAGAGTGCTTGTGTGCTCCTGGTTTTCTCGATGCAGGCTCTGGAGCTTGCCAGGCATGTGCTACTGGGAAATACAAATCTCTAATTGGAAATGCCCAGTGCTCAGTTTGCGCAGCCGGCACCTCTGCAAGCGAAGGCCAGGCAACTTGCGATGAGTGTGAAGCAGGACGCTTTGCCACTGCAGGGGCTGGAACTTGCGACCCATGTCCAGCGGGTCGCTATTCGCTCAATCCAGCTGCAACTTCCGTGGATTCGTGCGTGCTGTGCCCAATTGGCACCTGGGGCAACACGGCAGCTGCAAGTTTGATGTCTGCGTGTGTACCCTGCGTCTCAGGATCCACTACAGCACTGCCCGCTGCTGACAGTGAAGCACTTTGTGCTCGGCCAAATGCTTCACACAGCAAGACATGCATTTCCGGCAGGACATGTGCCATTGATGGAATTGCTGGATCCAGTCTGCAGGATGGGCACCGCATGGCGATCACCTCTTCAGCCTGCAGTGATGCAAAGCTTGCAGTGTCAGGCATCATCAGCAGCGGAATCTCTAAAGCTGCAACTCAAAACGGCGGTAGCTATGAGTGGGGTGATGTCTACACAGATTTCACTCCTCTAGGTGGTGTTTACAACTTGTGCTGGTGTGCCAGCATGGGCATCCTGACATGTGACAACCTCAATAGCAACTTTGTCATCACACCAGGACAACTGCTTGTGACTGGCCCGTTCGCGAACCAGCTTGAATGTTTACGAGGTTCTGATTGCACTGATTTGGCCTTTAGTGGATACGACCTGCTTGCAAGTGACCAAATTGCGGTCAGGCTGGATGCATGTGGCCGCAGTGTTGCTGAGCAGATCTCCATTTCAAATGTCAATGGTCTCGGGGATTTGCAAGCGAGTGGCACAGATTGGGTACTGGGCTTTGGAGTTTCCACCAATGATCATGACTACCACCTCTACATCGACGCAAGCAATGCTGGCTACTTCCTGTGCTGGTGCGCAAGCGAGAGAGGATCAAACACTGCGTGTGCCACAGCTGATTTTGCTGTTTATGCTGGGCGCCTGAGAGTTACAGGGCCAAACACGAATCAGGAGAGCGCTTGTGCAGTTGGACAGGAGTGCAGCGTGACAGGCATTCGCGGGGTTAGCATGCAAAGTGGAGATCGCCTGATGATTCTCTCAGACTGTGGTAGAGGAAATGCCATTCCTGGTCTTCCATCCAGTGGCATTCTTGAAACTGCTGATGGCAATAACTTTGCATTCGTGGGAAACGTAAGTAGTGTCATTCTGTCCGTGGCCGGGATTTTCCGGATATGTTTTTGCAGGCCAGCTGGAGACACTTGCGGAACGGCAGTTGGATTCCAAGCAAGGGTCGGCTTGATGACAGCCAGTGGCCCGTTTGATTCCACTACTGAGTGCCAGCTAGGTAGCAATTGCACCGTTGATATGTCTGGTATCGGCTTGGATGTAGGTGACCAACTCTTCTTTACCAGCGGCACATGTGGTAGTTCCAATGCGCTGAGCGAGCTTGGCTTCACACAACTGCAGGATCCTGTGCCACTGGAGCAGTCAGCAAGTGGTCTGCAAGTTCTGCTGGGGGAGCTGCCCATCTCTGCAAACCCAGGGCTGTATTCCATATGTTGGTGTCCCAAAAGTGCTGCTTGTACAAGTCCAGCTCTTTTCCGAGCACCTGCTGGTCTTCTACAAGTTGATTGCCCCCCTGGAACCTTTGCTGTTGGACCATCAACAGGCGGGCTGATAGTCATGAGATGCTCTTGTCTAGTTTTTGCAGCGAGACAGATAGGAGGCAGTAAGTAGGAATCAGAAATGAGTTTGCTCGGACTTTCTGAGGCCAAACCTGCGAAAGCTGCACTCGGGGATTCTACTGTGCTGGGGGACGACCTGAGATAGCGGCAAGAGTATCCTGTGTTGATGGAAGAACAACTTTAAGCAAAGGTTCTGATCCTTGGCTGCAACTGTCTATGGCTCTTGGATCTGTTATCCTTTGATGCTTTTCGCACCAAGCCGTTTCAGGTGAGACTCTGATTCTTCAAAGAGATTCATTCCCTGTGGTCGTGTTGGCTGTGCTTGTCGTTGTTGTGATTTTGTTCCAGACGTCGTGAGTTTCAGGTCACAATCGATGCCTGCCTTTGCGATCGTGGCTTCCGCCTCGATGTGGCATCCAGTGCGTGCGTGGCCTGCGAATTGAATTCTTACAAGTCGCAGCCTGGCAACCTGGAAGCGTGCACGCCTTGTCCTTCCAGCTTGATCACCTATGACACTGCATCTGTGTCTGCCTATTCATGCGTTGCTGGGGCCACAGGGTCCACAGGGGCCACTTCGGGCTCTGGAAACGGAAACGGAAACTCTGAGGACGCTGACGGAAGTTCTAACGGATCAGACAACCAAAGTGCAAATGATTCAATCGATAGCAATTCGTCCAACAGCACTGTGGGTACAGACGGGTCAGATGGGGAGAGTTCCTCAGTGGTTCCTTCTGCGCAGAATGAATCCGATGTGCCTGCACTTACCTTCAACATGTCTTTGGGCAACTTTCCAGTCACGTCGGATGTTGACTCGCTAAAAGTCCAAGTGATCGCAACTTGCCTCATGTTCGACATGATGTTTTATCGATTTTTATGGCCTTTTGATTGGTGTTTTGGTGTCCTATGGTGTCCTGCTCCGCGTAGACTTCGGAACAGGTCGAACTCAGTTGGAACACATGTTTACTTGAAGTTCTTGAGCTCGAAGGCTTGACGCATTTCTATTTCCATTTTGTCTTCACGAGCGGTTTCATGTAGCGTGCTAGAAAGCAATTGCAGGGACTCAAAACTCCTTGGTATACCGGTACAAGCTACTAATTGCATCTATATAATTGCTGTGTTTGTGTTCTGTCAGGCAACACTGCACATGTGCACACTTGCCTGTTTCCATAGATACTTGCTTCTCGTGGTTTGTTTGCCGTTAGCAGTGAAATCATATGAAACAAATACATGATATATAATTATCATATGCTTAATATTGCATTGTTTTCATAATCAATAATCTACTCACATCACATCTAATTGATCAGTACACAAAGTGAAATTCCATGGTGGATCTCAGGGTTCTTGGATTGGTGGAACCGCGCCACGGCGACTCAGGCGATTTTCAGAAAAAGCCTCTCGGCCACTGCAAGGCTCTCTGCTGATGCTGTGCAGGTGGAATCTTGGCGTTTTGGGGTGAACTCGCTGAGATGCGTTGTTGAAATATGGTGAAATACTGTATATTGATTGAAAATGATTGAAATGTGGTGAAACACCATGAACAGATATATTTAATTATATTTATGTATATAATGTATATATTTATTTTTATTTTTTTATTGCTAAAGATTCGGAGCCCAGAAGATGAGGAGCTTTACAGATTGGACTTCATGACCCATTTGAAAGCAAACTCAAAACGTGTTTCTGATGATTTTTGTTCTTTCCATTTGTTTGCAGTTTGGCCTTTCCCAGTGGCAACACCAAAATAAGGACATTGTTGGCCTAGTGATCCCGACCGCCAATAACGAATCGAGTGGGAGACGGCTGGTGGCCAGCGCGCCGGTGGTGGTGATTACGCTCAAGCAGCGCACAGCGGAGGAAGCCGCGCAAACCGCGGCTGACATTGACGCAGCTGAGCGGAAGCTGCAAGGGGGATGTTGCACGGATGCCTCGAACATTTCTTTGCAAATTCTTTCCTCAAAAACATTGGAGACTTGAACATATCAACATTTGCATACCTTAGAGAGGCCCTGGCCCAAAAAAAAAAGACAATCTGGCCAGAATTGACACCTTCGACTTTTTCCACCCAGGTAGTCACCATCTCAAATGAAGTATCTGCGGAAGTGGCCGCGCATCCGAATCTTGGTCGATAGTTCGCATGTTTCTCGGATCCCATCCAGAACATGCTTTGGAAGCTGCCACCAGTCCTTTCACAAGCTAAGGACCTTAGGGGCGATGGGTCTCGAAGTGGCTCCCTTGACAGATGTAGCTATCACATCTGTCCTTGTGACATGCCCTCGGTATCAATCTGTACCTCCAGGCGTGGCTTTCGACAGCGGGATGGTAGAGATTGTTTAAGGGGGATTGAACCATCGTTTATAACAGGGCTTTAAACTTTAAACCATAATATGGGGGTATAAGTATATAAGTGATAAGATGTATGATGCTTGGTTGATGATTACTTCGGGGGTGCCAAGCTACTCGCTATCTATATATATATATCAGGGATTGCACATCATATCATCTCATCTCATCTCATATCATATCATAATACATGAGCCTGGAACCGGTAAACTGTTCTTTGGACAATTTTTGACGCATTTTGACAGTCAGCTGCCTCAGGTGTCCCGGTATTGAGTGCAGCTGACTGTCGCTGCAGCATTGGATATGGCTACGATCTCGCAGCACAGATCTGTGATCCCTGCCGTCTAGGTGAATACAAGGTGTGAAGCTCGGGGAGGTTGTCTCGCAGCGCTGTGAGTACCGCATTTTACTCAGCTACGGGAGTGTAATTGTGGCAAGCTAATTCGCTCAGCGTTTAACCAACAAAGTAAGAAGCAACGAGAACTGTGTAAGCAATGCACGCAATTTCCTTCCAAAGTCAATATCGCTACTCACTACCAGTTGCTGGACTAGCAAAGTAAAACTGGTCAACATGAACTGGTACAGAAACTGCGGGCCCTAGGTCAGAAGCAACGAACCAAGCAAGTAAGCAACCAAGCAACCAATGAGCAGCCATGTGTCATCAACGGCAAAATGCCTGCATGGAGGGCTAAATCACATAGCCAACATATATATATATATATATCACACACACAAACAGGTATGTATATATATATATATATAGAGACATACGCACGCACACACACACACGCATATGTATATGTATATATATATGTATATAAGCAGATGAAGGCAAAGGTCCAGAACTTGCTCCGGAAGAATTTCCTGGAAAAAGAGAGAGAGAGAGTTGATCATGCAGTCGCCAAGATCAAATATAATCTTGAATCCAATCCATCACCGGGTGAAGTGCAAGTATAGTCAAATACGAAGGCAAAGGCGAATAGTGCAAGCCTCCTGGCATCCTGCTTCGGCTCCGACGATTGTGTTCAGTTAAAGTTCTGGGGTGGTGATGATGCAAAAACGTATGCCTACATTACAACACTACTGTCTGTTGTCATTATGATTGCTGTACATGGGCAAAATATTCAACATGAATTGGAGACTTGGGGTTCCGCATCCAGTGCGGCATGCCCTCCCTTCCTCGCCACCAGATCTTGCTGCAGGAGATTGTTGGTGACGCGATTTGTGGGAAATGCCCGGACCTCACAACCACATTCAGTCTTGGCGCCACCTCCCTTCAGCAGTGTGACTGCGAAGTCCCCTGCCTGAATGTAGTAAAACGAAGACAGGAATCGAATGCACCAGTCACCAGGGGTTTTAAATAATGATTTTGTCAGTCCACCCGCAATTGTAGTTGGGTGTCATGCATCCTACAATCAAAGATGTCATTCACTCATCATGCAGCGTTGTGATTGTGCCCGTGTTGAAGCTCGCTTCCTGTCAGACTGGTCTCTACAGAGACGATCTTGGCAACTGTTCAACATGTCCAGTTGGTTTCTACTGTCCTGGTGGACCAGATGCTATAGCTTGCCCAGCGCATTCAACGACACTTTCACAGGGCTCCTCGGTTTCAGACTGCATTTGCCTGGAGGGACACTACTTCGCTTCGCCTTCACTTTTTTGCCAGCCCTGTCCACGAGGGCAGTACAAACCAGAAATTGGGAACGGAGAATGTGCCCTGACTTGTCCGACGAACGCAGACAGCGAGCTTGCCTCCACTAGTCTGGATGATTGTTTCTGCATGCCCGAATTCCACGCAAATATGGATGAGAATGGCCAGCTGGCAACTTGCATCGCCTGCACATACTCGGGGATGATTTGCCAGGGTGGCTTTGTTGACCCTAACGCGACCAATGTGACCGCGACATTTCCAAAGGTTCACAGCCAGCCGTTTGCGGGGCAGCTTGGCTTTTTCAGCAAATGATGTTCCAGGTGTTGGATTGATGATACCAGCGGGTTTGTAACCGAACCAGAGTAGTCAGCGGTTGACAAATGACAATGACTTACTGGTGCTTAGTAGGGAATGGATGGGTTGCTGGGGGTTGCTGGGATGATTATTGATAGTTAGCCAGTGGATCATTCACTCATTCCCTACTAAGCACCAGTAAGATGACAATGAGGCCTGGCTTTTACCAGACTGGACGGACGTCAGCGGTGGAATGCAACATCCTGCTACTTGATGGGTCAAGCGTTTGTCAAGGTGGAAGCCCTTGTCTGGCACAAAGATTGGGCTTGCCAGCCCCAGAGGCCTGCCATGGCACGTTCGGAGCCTTGTTTCTATTGATCATACTCGACAAGTTATTTTTTTCAACAGAAAGCGGCACCTATTTGATTCTTCTTACACACTGCCACACAAGGTGCTGCTGGAGGGTGCACGAGTGCAAGTGTTTCCACAACCCTGGGAGTGATGTGATTTTTGTTATGATGCTAGCTGGGTGGGGTGGGGTGGGGCATTAACATTCATGTTTGCTTGCACACACACACACACGCTGCTGATTGATGCTACGTTATGCAGTTATGATATCTGCTATGAATTTTGGCAGAATTTGGCAAAGTGACAACTGAGCGACAAAATGAAGAAAGGATGGAAAAAGATACAGCTTAAACTTTTGGTCGTCAAATGATCCGAACACATAATTCATGAAGTAGCAAAACATGATGCGTTGTCGTACATTGAACAGAAAAAACGCAGGGTTGCGAAAAGCCGTGTTACCTTGTTTTTGCTTTGGAGCCAGGGGTTTCCACATGTTTCCATACACTGTGCCGCTGCCAGGTGCCAGGCGCAGCGTAGGTACCAAGCAACTGAACCAGGAAAGCAAGAAAGGAGGTAGCGAAATAACAACTAAAAAGAAGAACGGGAGGACAACAGCAGCTACAATCAGCTACAACTTCTTTTTGGAGAATCGCCCTGCCTCCCGCGCCACACAATGATGCAACCAGTTCGACAACTATCCATGGCCAGAGTTCTGCGGTCAGTTGCAGTGGGGAGCTAGGTTTGTCACCGCACGGCTTGCTGCAGCCTTAGGTGTTGAATATTGATTTGATTGGTTTCCCTTCGTATGGGAATCACTGCTTAGAATCTTTTGCACCCACCCTGCGCGATGTTAAGCTTGCCTCTGGTGAGCGTGCTGATGTCAATTAAGTGTGTTGCATTTGATGACCGAAGAATATCATCACGTCTCCTCAAATGGCAATCGCGAAAATGAACTTCCAGCGGTTCCCGGGGAAACATGTGTGACTGAAATGTTAAGTCAAGTGCTATCTTGGGTCCATGCTGCACGAGGTTTGGTGAAATCCATGATACATTACCCAGTTACGGACTCAAGTCATTGCCTGTATGTGGCTAATCCCAGATTTCTTGGCCCGTTGTCCCAATCCATAGACTAATTTGCTTGTCAAAAGCGTTGTAACCCTCAATCAGATAGAATTTCATCAATATTTCACTAGGATTTCACATTTCTATCTTTTTGGGGGCTGGTGTACAGAATACATACATACTTACATACACACACACATATATATATACCTTTAATGTTTTTTATACTTTAATATTGTTTGTAGGTTGGGTGTAAGCCTCCACGACCTTATTGCATTAACTGAGGAAACGCTTGTGTTGAAGGCGGGGTCTTGGATGAAGCTCGACCTCGTGCTAGGTGGAATACCATTTGTTGCATATGGAGAGAGAGAGAGAGAGAGAGACTAATCATGTCAAGAGATGTGACACGATCTGCCCACAAGACCACCTTACTTTTGGGTGGCTGGCTGGAGAGGCTCTACTGGGGTGGCGTGTGGTGAATGTGCCCGAGATTGGTCCAGAGACAAGTACCCAGAGCCATGCGGGCAGTGCCAGAAGGAGTCTGCCTCACTGCTTGCAGCATCTCAGAATGGCATCAACACTTCTTTGCTGACTTGAGTTTGTGTCACAGATTCTGTCTTGCAGGAGCGAGTCAGCGAGTCATTCATTGTCCATTTTTTCATCATTTTTGCCGAAGAGAGCCGAGGTAGAAATTCTCCTGGACCTTCTCGTCAGGGCGTTTTTGGGCTTTGTGGTTGCAGCGCTGGCTGCCAGTTCGGCAGTGAAGGGCAATTCGAAGCTTCACATCAGCATGATCCGTTGCCTGTCAGCACGACCTGACCGAACCATGGTGCTCAACCACCTGGGGGGTGGAATCGAATCTGCGATGGAAGCCCGAAGATGTAGATTGATAGATATCTGGAGTGACGGGAGTTATATGTTTGTAAATACGTACATATATTGTGTAATATGCACACACACATATACACACATATACGCACATATAAACACATATAAACACATATAAACACATATACACATACATACATACAAACATACAAACATACATAACAGAACAAAACATAACATAACATTACATTGCATTACATCAGTACATACATACATTACATTACATTATATTACATTACATTACATAACATTACATTACATTACATACATACATACCATACAGACCATACATACCCAACATACCACACATACAATACATACCACACATACCATACATACCATACATACTGTACATACCATACATACCATACATACATATACATACCATACATACCATACATACCATACATACCATACATACCATACATACAATACATACCATACATACCATACGTACCATACATATCATACATACATACATACATAGATAGATACGTAGATACATAGATACATAGATACATAGATACATAGATCGTACGTGTACGTACGTACATACATACATACATCCATCCATGCATGCATGCATACAAATACATACATACATACATACATACATACATACATACATACATACATACATACATACATACATAATTACATACATAATTACATACATAATTACATACATAATTACATACATAATTACATACATAATTACATACATAATTACATACATAATTACATACATAATTACATACATAATTACATACATAATTACATACCAAATTACATACCAAATTACATACCAAATTACATACCAAATTACATACCAAATTACATACCAAATTACATACCAAATTACATACGATTACATACGATTACATACGATTACATACCATTACATACCATTACATACCATTACATACCATTACATACCATTACATACCATTACATACCATTACATACCATTACATACCATTACATACCATTACATACCATTACAAAACATTACATACCATTACATACCATTACATACCATTACATACCATTACATACCATTACATACCATTACATACCATTACATACCATTACATACCATTACATACCATTACATACCATTACATACCATTACCTACCTACGTACGTACGTACGTACATACATACATCCATACATTACATTACATTACATTACATTACATACATACATACATTAATACATACATACATACATTACATACATTACATACATTACATACAATACACTACATACACTGCATACACTGCATACACTCCATACACTCCATACAGTCCATACAGTCCATACACTCCATACACTCCATACAATGCATACAATGCATAGAATGCATACAATGCATAGAATGCATAGAATGCATAGAATGCATAGAATGCATAGAATGCATAGAATGCATAGAATGCATAGAATGCATAGAATGCATAGAATGCATAGAATGCATAGAATGCATAGAATGCATACAATGCATACAATGCATACAATGCATACAATGCATACAATGCATACAATGCATCAGGAAGCGTTCGAAGGAAATGGATCCATTATTTCACAGTTATTATTATTATTTTTTCTTTGGTGGGGGGGGGGCGGTATATTTCCTTGTTTCTTCATTCCAAATTTAGTAGTAGTGCTAGTAGTAGTAGTAGTACTAGTAGTAGTAGTAGTAGTGGTAGTAGTAGTAGTAGTCGTCGTAGTAGTAGTAGTCGTAGTAGTAGTAGTAGTAGTAGCCGTAGTAGTAGTAGTAGTAGCAGCAGCAGCAGCAGTACTAGTAGTAGTAGTGACATACGAATGAATTGAAAGACATACGAATGAATTGGAGTTCAGACTTTTTTTTTTGGGGTATACGAATGAATTGGAAGACATACGAATGATTTGGAAGACACAATGCATACAATGCATACAATGCATACAATGCATACAATGCATACAATACATACAATACATACAATACATACAATACATACATTGCATACAATACATACATTACATACAATACATACAATACATACAATACATACAATACATACAATACATACAATACATACAATACATACAATACATACAATACATACAATACATACAATACATACAATACATACATACATACCATACCATACCATACCATACCGTACCATACCCTACCATACCATACCATACCATACCATACAGACATACCTACATACACAGCATACACAACATACACAGCATACCAGCATACATAACAAACACAACAGACATAACATACATAACATACATAACATACATACCATACATAACATACATCACATGCATCACATACATGATGGACATGACATGACATGACATGACATGACACGACATACCATTACATACCATTACATACCATTACATACCGCTACATACCAATACATACCGTTACATACCATTACATACCATTACATACCATTGCATACCATTACATACCATTGCATACCATTACATACCATTACATACCATTACATACCATTACATACCATTACATACAATTACATACCATTACATACCATTACATACCATTACATACCATTGCATACCATTACATACCATTGCATACCATTACATACCATTACATACCATTACATACCACTACATACCATACATACCATTACATACCATTACATACAATTACATACCATTACATACCATTACATACCATTACATACCATTACATACCATTACATACAATTACATACCACTACATACCATTACATACCATTACATACCATTACATACCATTACATACCATTACATACCATTACATACACACCTACGTACGTACGTACGTACGTACGTACGTACATACATACATACATACAGACATACACACATACAGACAGACAGACAGACATACATACATTCATTCATAGATACATAGATACACAGATACGTAGATACATAGATACATAGATACATACATACATTACGTTACCTTACCTTACGTTACGTTACGTTACGTTACATTACATTACATTACATTACATTACATTAATACATACATACATACATACGTACGTACGTACATACATACATACATACATACAGAC
The DNA here is from genome assembly GCA_947184155.2 of Cladocopium goreaui. NCBI lineage: Eukaryota > Dinophyceae > Suessiales > Symbiodiniaceae > Cladocopium > Cladocopium goreaui. The sequence continues at coordinate 73,498 of CAMXCT020003957.1, forward strand.
AGACAGACAGACAGACAGACAGACATACATACATACATACAGACATACACACATACAGACAGACAGACAGACATACATACATTCATTCATAGATACATAGATACACAGATACACAGATACATAGATACATAGATACATAGATACATACATACATTACGTTACCTTACGTTACGTTACGTTACATTACATTACATTAATACATACATACATGCATTACATTACATTACATTACATTACATTACATTAATACATACATACATTACATTACATTACATTACATTACTTTACATTACATTACATTACATTACATTACTTTACATTACATTACATTACATTACATACATACATACATAAATGCTTACATGAACACAACCACGGATACATGTATATATGTATATATGGATAGATGCGTTCTTTTTGGAGGTGGGGATTCTTCGGGAATTCTCTGATCACAGAGGAAAACAAAACATTCACACACACACACACACGCATATACACAAAATGCTGTTCCCACAGTAGCCATGCGCGGAAGTAGCATGACCTGGGGGCCCGTGGGCTTGAAGCCGCTGGTATTTGGTAATGTGCCAAGCCTATTGCAGCCCAGTAAAAAGGTCCCATCCTTGCCCGCGGAGCTCTTGTCCAAGTGAGATGGATTCCACCCATTGACGTGTCAGGATCCAAATTCACATTTCGGACTGCTTACTCCAAAGTTTTACAAGCAGTCAGCTTGAATGAATTGGAATTACTTATGCTAGAATTGCGGCACATACATGCATACATGATATCATTGACTTATATACTAGTGCCACACGCACATATACAATATATGCAATTATATCTCCATACCTATTCCAAGATACTCAGAGACTCAGATATTCTCTCGGGAAGCGAACGGCTTCCGCTTCGCGATCTTCAAACAAGTCATCCTGAGGTATTGGCTCCCAGTGGCTGGCTGCATGAATCTTGGCAGCAAGGAAAACTGTTCGAGAGAGACTTTGGATCATGCTTCCGTATTGGTTGCAGTGGCTGTAGATATATATTTCAGTATTTTCATGATTCATTTTGAAGATAAATGCTTTTACATACAAATATCTACCAATATCTGGTTGTTTTTCAACAATGGACCCCGCGATGTCAGGTTCAGTCATCACTCAGTTCAACCTGCAGCGACTCCCTGCCTTCGACTGGGTGCAGAGGCAGCAGCGGATAGATGCGCTCGAAGCCTGTGCCGCAAGCAATTCGACCTCGACCTGCGATGTTGGCTCAGCGGTGCCAGTCACAAGCAAAAAAGAGGGAAAACTGCTGAAGTTTTTCAGCATCAACTGAGGGGGCTACAATATATGCACACATACATATATACATATATACATACATACATACATACATACATACATACATACATACATACATACATACATACATACATACATACATACATACATACATACATACATGCACATATATTATGTATATATAATTGTATATATATATGTATTTATGTATGTATATATATATACATATACTGTAATCGACTGGAATGTAGTGTAATGTTGTTATGTTATGTTATGTTATGTTATGTGATGTGATGTGATGTGATGTGATGTATGTATGTATGTATGTATGCATGCATGCGTATATATATATATATGTATAACATAGCATGTGAAATGAGAGTCACGCATCGATCCAGTCGGACAATCCCCTGGCAGGTGATCAAGTTTCCTTGGCCACCGGAATTTAGTGATGCCTTGAGGGACATCTTTGCAATTATGGGAGTCGTGTCGGCAGCTTACTGCGCTGAAGTTTACTGCAGCACTCCTTGCAGTATGGGGGTGATGTGGGAGCTCATGGCTGGTAGCGGCTAGTGTGGATGATCATTTCCAAGACTCGTTTCCATCTCTGACTTTCAAGTTTCCAAGGCCCAAACTGGTATCGGTGGAGTTTACAATGCAATGCCACGCAGAGGATTTGATATCTCATGACCGTGGCGCGATGCTTGGAAGTGACAAAGTGTCAACTGGTGTCAACTGGCGGGCAGTGAGTCGTGCAGACTGTGGTCGGGTTGTGCTGATTTCTCCAAATGGGATTAACACAAGAGTATAAACATATATAATAAGCACAGATAAAACTCTGGGGGCATTTATAGCATTTATATCTGCCAGTTAGCTAATCCAACCTATTCATCAGGAAAGTCATGGCACCTGCGCTTTACTATGTGTTGAGCCCGGTCATCGCGCTGCTCGGAGTATTCTTTGTTTGTGCGCTTTTGGTGTACTGTGTGGTGCCATGTGGTCGCGCGGCTGGCATTCACTTCAACAATGTGTCAAAAGAGAAGAACAAGAAAGAGAAGGCCATGGCGAAAATCAAGAAATCGCTGATTTTCCACTTGGCGAAACACGGCCTCACATGGCAAGACATTGAGGACGGCGATTTTTCAGAGGGGGTTCGGTGGTGTGAGGCGGTCCAATTGGTCCGATTTGTCCACACTGCCATCACAGGACTCAGAAATCTTGGAGGAACAGCACGCGACGACTTTAATCCATGCAGCTGTGGAGCCACAACAATTCATTGTAGGCGAGGACACGCAATGACACGGGACGGAAACATGGGATGACATAGGACGTACCATGTTGCTTTCGCCAGTTGTGTGCGATGACCAGCATGACAGTTTGAGACTTTTCTCTTCTTTGCAGGTACGATATCTAAGTGCAAACCACTGGCTGCCCAGATGTGCAACTCCTCTGAAACTCTCGAACATTGCTGTTGCATCCGTATGTCTTAAACAAATGCTGACCATCCTACCTTGAAGCAGCTTCAGCAGCCTTTCTCACTTGAGAGAACCAAGGCTGGCACTGTTTGCAATCGGATTCCCTTGCTGTCGCTTGGGTGCAGTGGTGTTTGAACAGTAGACCTTTTGCAGCTACCGCCACCATCACGAGAGGACAGCTGAAACGTAAACCAGAAGCCAAAGGGTCACTGTCTGTTTCAGAGTCTCAATAGTTGGAGCGAGATGGGATTTCTTCGAGGCCTCTTCATGGTCTGCGGTGCGGATGAGTTTCGAAGAATTTTTGGAAAACCCCGATTTCTTGCTCAAAAACATTGGAGATGAAGATCAAAGCTGCTTGGCTTCGATTCTCAAGAGCCACCGGGGCACCCCATGGCACCCCATGGCACCCCATGGAGATTTGTTGGATCCAGGTCTTGCAATGGCAGCCCTTGGGGAGATGCTGGGCTGCAGCGGCTGCAGTGCTAGACAAATCGTCAATTCATGTGAATTCAGCAAAGCTGCCTGTTGCGAGCTGCCTCCTGAGGATACCTGGAGATCTTCTTGAAACCTTTGTGTCTTGACATTTTTGACATACTGAGAGACTCCGTCAGATGAATCAGTCAGTGATGTTCGCAGCAACTAACCGCTGTGGCGAAGGTTCATCGAGCTTTGGCCTGGAAGTTAGCGGGCAAGGTGGAGTCCCACTTTCCACAGGATCGTGTGGCCGAAGCTGCTCCTGGGCACGATCTCCAATTACCTATTGTTATATATATATAATATATACGATTTATAACTATAATTTACAGTTTATCATTTATAATGGTTAATAATGGTTCAAGATTTTCAAGGGGCTCACAAGTCTTTGTGTGGGTCCCAGCCACTGAGGTGATTGCAGCAAGTGCATCGTCCGCCAACCTCTTCGAGCAATCTGTCACTGGGCGGAATGCCATTTGCAGCATCTCCTTCTGAGTTTCCAGGGCCGAGCCATGTGCATCATGTGCCCACCTGAGGCAAGAGAACGCACCTGGAATGTCGTTGTGAAATCAATTTGTCTTCGGCTCAGGCCGGGGTAAACTCAAACCCTAACCTGAAATACATGATGATGATGATGATGATGATGATGATCATGATGATCATGATGATGATGATGATGATTATGATGATGATGAGGATGACGACGAGGATGACGACGACGATGACGATGACGATGAAGATGACGATGACGAGGATGATGATGATGATGATGATGATGACGATGATGATGATGATGATGATTATGAGGATGACGACGAGGATGACGACGAGGATGACGATGATGATGACGATGACGAGGATGATGATGATGATGATGATGATGGTGATGAGGATGACGACGAGGACGACGACGACGACGACGACGACGACGATGACGATGACGATGACGATGACGATGACGAGGATGACGAGGATGATGATGATGATGATGATGATGATGATGATGATGATGATGTCGATGTTGATGTTGATGTTGATGTGGAGACATGCTTCCTTTTTCCTTCGGTTTGACAGTGGCATACCTTATGGCAGGGATGAGGTTGAAGTTGAAGCGCAAGCGATGAGCAAGACACAGGGCGAAGCTGCCTACGAATTAGATCCAGCCCTTTGGATGCAATGGGACAGGGCCATGGATGGGCCATAGATGGGCCATGGATGGCCCGTTGGTCGTAGCACCGGCACCGCTGAGGCGACCTTGGACTTTGGACTCTTCACAAGCCGTCCCGGCTTCGTCGAACTGCTTGTTCTGTGTATTCCAGTTTTCTGGGTGACTCTGTTGGCTATGTCCCCTGGATGCAACATGATGCAACAAGCCCAGCATGGCTGTTGTAAAGGTGTTTAGCATTTTATTTATAGCCTGTTGTGACTGTTATGAATTACTAGCTGCATCTAGCTGCATTTTTTGCTTCTTGCGCTTCTGGAATTGAGGTGGCCAGAACTTTTGCGAGCGTTTCTGCAGATGGTTTGGTGTGCTTCTATCTCTGGCGAGGATGCTGACGGCAGGATTGTTGTCCAGCAGCGCCTGCTTCCACATCCAGACGTCGTGTGCTGGAGCAGGGATCATTTTGCGAGTCTCTTGATCGCATGCATCGGCTTGGGGCTCTGGTGCACTGCCGTGCCCCTGACTCTGTTCTGGCGAATCTACCGATTGAAGGACAGGCAAAGCGCTGAGAACATGCGGAAGTATGGCTATTTCTGCGAAGGATATGAGCCTCGCTACTGGTGGTGGGACATCCTCGTCAAGAGAGCAGACATTGGACTTATGAACATTGTGACTTACACGTCCATTGCCAGCGACGGTAAGGCCAAGCTGCTCTTGTTTCCCTTTGTCTCAGGTTGTATGCTTGCAATTGCCGCTTGGTACCAGCCATTTGCAAACACCCAAGCGGAGATTCTGGACTTTTTAGAGATGTGCCTATTGAGTTTTCGCTTCTTCCTCTTCAGCACCATTTCGGTGTTGCTGATCTTCAACCCAGCTGAAGAAATGATGTGGGCCCTTGCGTGCACACTGGCCACAATGCTGGCCTCCTTTTGCACTTATTTCGGTCTACACATTGTGGTGCAAATTCTTCGCGCATCAGTCCAGCTGGATTTGCTGAGTCGACGATTTTTTTGGTTTTTGCCCATTCAATGTGCTGGTAATATGTGGGTATATGACGGTTGATAATGGAAATCAATGACTATGGTAATCATTGGTTATCAATAGTAATCACTGGTTATATGATGGTTGATAATGGTTTCAATCTTCTGGTTATCAATGACTATGGTAATCACTTTGATAATTTCATGCTCGCCCCATGAAGCTCCGAAGAAAACATCGCAACGATCCGCAACGTTTCAAGGTCAAGCTGGAAGAGAGCGACGACAGTGATTCGGAATGGAAGCAGATGCAAGGCTTGGAGAAGAAAGCGAAGAAGAAAAGCCGCCTCAAGAGACTTGCAGGCCAGGGTGCCAGGGATGGTGCCAGGGATGGTGCCAATGGTGCCAGGGATGGGGATGGTGCCAGGTATGGCATGTTGCTTGTGGCTGCTTGTGCTTACCATCTGTTTTTGGGAAAAAATGAGTCAGGGAAGGCTGTGGGAAATGGTCCCTCGCTGTTCAGCATTCATGCCTCCAGGGACATTGAAGAAGAAGTTTGTCGGCGTTACTACAGTGCTGTTTCAGGAAAGGGATGATGAGAGAGTCATCGTAGAGTGACACGGCTGCATGCACGCTCAACTCCACCAATCATGAGCCGATGGCTGCAATTGAGCCTTCTCTCTCTCTCTCTCGTCCTACGTGGGGAAATGAGTGTCACTTTTTGTCTTGGTGAGGTCCAGTCAAGCGCATTTCATCTCAGGTGGTCAGTTGGAAGCGAGTCGTTTGCCCTTGTCTCTGCTGCACAAAGTGAAGGAAAGCCCGGAAAGGAGGGGGGCCTTCAACGTGTAGCACCCCGGCACAACTTTAGTCCTTGGCACTGGGTCACTGTAGTGTTTCCAGCTTCCTTTTTACCGCCGACTCCCAGCTGTGCCATGCAGGTGTCGGCGGTTAGGGACACCAGATCAAAGATCTTCCGCTTTGGTCTCACGTTCCAGCGGAAAACCGTGATCAAGGCGTAGCACCGTAGCGCCTTCGAAATGGATGTCTTCTGGCAAACTGCAATTCTTGAAGATCTAGAGTTTCCAATCCAGAACTATCCAGAACTTATGACTTTGGAACATTTTGGAACTATCATAAGCATTCTTTATGCATTCTTTATGCATTCATAAGCGATTTCTCTCATTTTGCACCCGGCGATTCGCAGGCCTTTGAGGAATTCACGGAGCTTTGGCTGGATGACTTCAATCAGAAGAGCCTCCCTGCTGACGCCATCCAGGTCATGTGTGCTCTGACCACGGCATCTCGCCATGTCCCCAGCCAGGTTCCCAAGCAGCACTTGGCCCAGAAATGGAAGGCCAAAGTGGTGGACATTCTGCACCAAGTGGAAGGGCGTCGGACCTCGAAAACGGCACAAGGGCCACGCGCAATGACCTGGCGCATCGTGCCGGATGACTTTCTTGAAATGACTGCTCGCCTCAGCAAGCTGAGCCCTGAAGAGGCAGCATGGCTGGCACCTTGGCAGAGCATTCGGGTGAAACTGGTGAAACTCAGCATGTTCTTCCTAAAATTGTCATGAAATTGGTGCTCCATTGTCACAGCCATTTGCTGTCACATTTCTGAGCGTGAAGCTAGTGTGAAGCTTGTGGGAACTGGGAGGCTGGGGTGAGCTGCTGATGTTAGCTCAGGTGAGCAGCACGCAAGCCGCAATGCACAATCACAGGATGAGATTTGCGGAGACGCAAATCATCAGAGAAGACATCATGGCACAGGAGCTCTGAAGAGAGTTCGAAAATGAAGGATTTACCCCCAAATTGGCAAGTTAAACATATTCTAATTTCTAATCGGGAAAGGGATGATTAACCCATGATTAAGCCGCAGATTTGTCAGATTTCCCCCAGAAAAATTCCGACAAACCCATTTCCATCCATTTCCCAGAATGGGTTCGGGACAATTTTTTCAGGAAATCCATGTTCCATTGAGTTGGTGATATTAAGGATCATGGTTTCCGGTTACATCAGATTTCTGGTGACCTTGTGCAGGAAGTGCTTGGCGATGCCAATGAGGGGGTGGAAGGTGTGGAAGGTGATGGCGATGAACGAAGCCCTATTGGCCCAAGCGAAGAAATGCAAGCTTTGACAATGACGACAGAAAAGGCGCGGCATTCCATGATATTCCAATATTCCATTTTATTTCATCATGCTATTTATTCATTTATTCATTTATTCATTTATTATCGTTTATTCATTTATTCATTTATTCATTCATTTATTGTTAAATATTTTAAATGGCACAGGGAAACAAATGAATGCACACACACACATATATGTATATATATATACATACATGCATGCATGCATTCACATATATTATATATTCTAGACATACAGATATACATACACATTAAATATACAGACCTAATTGCATATGTGGATTCCTGTGTGTGCACGGAACGATTGACGGAAAATTCCGCTGATCACTCTCTGATATTTTTCTGACTGGTCTCACCTGAAAATTGGGCGCTCAAATTGCATACAGACCCTCTTTCTGGCAGAAAAACGAACTAGATGAACTAGTCAATTGCAAACCATGGGCAGCACTTCCAAAAACAGAAAGATCATGAAAGATCACAAGAGAAAAAAACACAAACTTAAGCAACTCCGAGTGTCGCGGAAAAGATGTGTTTTAGATGTTCTATAGTTTTCTCATTCGAACATTTCGAACTCGCTCCAATGTCGATTCGGATCGGATCGTGAACTGTGGCGAGGCGGTTCAAACCTCCTTGACTTCGGCGAAAAAGAAGACACAAGGCGAGATGCGGTGATTTTTAAAGGTATCCTCAAATGGCTTTGTCACCGGATTGTTTAGAACAGTATCTGAATTATGCAGAATAAAACCCTAGTCAATCCATGTCAATCCTCATTTTCTTTATTAAAACAACCCGTTTTGGGGTATACCTACGGTATACCCCGTTTTAAGACACCCACATGCTGGAGATATTGACACGGGGTGCCCCATGGGAGGCAGCTTGAAGGAAGTTGCCTCTTGGTCCAACGAGTTCATGAGGAAACTCATCCAGGGTAGCCGCAGCCGCCCAGCCATTTCCACAGGATGTTTGGCATTGTTTGGCTGCTACCCTCTGGTAAATAAACATAGACCCTGAAAATCACCAATTGTTAGAGGAAACTAATCTTCCAACCCCTATCTACCAGGGTCTATGTTAATTTACCAGAGGGTAATTTGAAGCTCATTTCATGTGAGACAAAACGTGTTTTTTCCGTATGCCGTGGCAGGTTTGGTTTTGCATTTTCGGTGGCACGGGTTCAAGCATGATGGCCATGTGTCCATGCCCTGAGGCACAGCAAAGTGAGATCCCAAAGGTCGAGGGGATTGTGCCACGAATTCCCTCGGAGGCATCAGCGGTTTGCTTCAGCAGCTACGATGATTTGTTGATGTGGTTGGATCAAGCCTTGTGGTCAGGATGATGAGATGAGCTATTAAGCTGATTCTGATAAAGCCAGGCTCGCGTCAGAGTGGGAGGCTGATCATGTGTACCAGGATTACTGCGTGAAACTGTTGCCCTCCGGGTGCTAAGGTTTTGAAATGGCTTAGATCGTTGTCCCAGATTGGAACAGAAGCTTGACAGAGATTGATCGATCTAATGGCCGGTGCCAACAGCTCCCAGCAAAGCCAACACATGGAGAGCAAGAGTTCCGACTCCAATTGTTACTTCTTTATTGAAGTCAGATTCAGAGCAAAGCTGACCTTAAACTCGCCTCTCTTCCATGGTGGGCCTTCTGAGGAAATCTGAGGATATAGTCATATCATGTTATATCAGGATGTGGCGTGCAAGTCTGCAGGAATATCTCCCTAGAGGAGGGCTACAGCGGCTACAGCTGAGTTGGGGCCTAGGATAGCGTTGCAGTAGTTGTAATTTAATAGACCATGCCAGTCACGCGAAGGCGTGTTGAACCAGCCTGCATGCAGCCTTAAGATCTCAGGTGTTGGTAGTTGGCGAGAGCATTTGGGGTCGCTTCTTTTATCTAGACTGTTGGACCACTAGACCAGTAATCCTTGCAGCAAGAGGCCGTGCTGGATGTAGAGAATGTTCCCTCCCGCCATGCTAATGCACGGGCGGTGCTCACAAAAGAGTCAGTTTGAATTATGAAAATGGAGGGCAGCTGCTTTCCCTTGCTTTCCCATGTATAGCTGGTGAACGCGTTCACTTGTGTTCATATTGGTGTTGAAAGGATGCCACACAAACGTATCAGCCATGTCACGGCTGCACAGCCATGTGGCTTGGATGGAAGAAATGGGGCACCAGTCGCGGCGTATCCTCTTTTCCGCGCCCAGATGGTGTCCATTTTCCTTTGGCGTTTGCTGTTCTTGTGGACTGCAGTGGAGTCATCCGATGAGTGTCAGAGCCCAAGAGTTGTTGCCTACTTGTAGCCTGGTGAACACCTAAATGGCCGGCGAATGAATATTCATCCCCGCAAATGTGGAAAATGATCCATTTCCAAGTCTCGTTGATGGGGTTGATTCACCTCGGCTGCTTGAATTTTAGATGGTGGATCCTTAAAACAGGGTTGTTTCGATCAGGTTGGACCGTCCTATTGGGGATCCAACCTCACCCAGAACAAAGGGGATTGGACCAAGATGATGCAGCTGCATCTCAAGCATACTATCTACTTGTTCCTCTTGGCAAATTCTTCGTACCTTTGTGGACGGATCCACAGATCATATTGAGACACGCTGCACTGGATATGTAATTTCTGGCTGGTCCATCCAAAAGCAAGCCACCCGCTACTTGAGCTTGTGCGTGCTTGAAGCTTCGTGTTAGGCTGCATGACCTTGCCTTTGACTGTCTTTGATGTGAGCACCAGCACGCATAAAAGCTTTCGCATTGAATCCGAAATAACTACAACATGTTGATTCAACCGGGCCCAGTATATCACAGTTCGAGCTTTCTTCTCCTTCTGCTTCGCTGCTGTGCAACTCTCTTTTCATAGCTAGGCGTTCCAAATGGTTCAGACTTTCATGTCTGTCTTCAATTTGCTCCAAGAGATACGTGATTATGAATTGTTGGCCTGTCGTGCAAATGAGCAATTTTTCATCAATTTTCACGGTGATGAAACGTGGAGGTGGAGGTGTCCTGCCTCTTTAAAGTGGCAGGTTCCCGTATCTGGAGCTTCAAATTTTAGGATCTAGATTTTACCAAATCTCCAAGGACCTGCCCAACATAGATTCGATTCATTTTTTTGTTCCTAGTCTTCGAATGGGTGCTGCAGGTGAGCACCCGTGTAGAAACCCAGTGGGTCAAAACAGCTAAGGTGGGGACGGATACTACTGGGATTCTATGTATGCGCAGTGCTTGGTTTGCCCTGCTGGCAAGTACACTGAAACGACTGGCTCCTTAAACTGCACGGATTGTCCTGCTGGAAAATATTTAGAGGATGATGGAATGAATTGGAAATTCCATACCTTGGAGTTGCTCTGCGCTCTCTGTCCTAGTGGAAAGTCATCCAGCCTTCTTGGCGCAAGTATATGCCAAGACTGTGAGATTGGAAAGTTCAGTGGTGGAGTTGGGAACACTCAGTGTGTGTCTTGCACCATCGGTTCTGGTGTTGCTCGATTTACGGGGGCCACCGCTTGCGAGACCTGCTACTCGGGCAGCGAGCAAAACGCGGATGCCACCGACTGCAGCATGTGTCCTGTGGGAAGGTTTGGGGGTGGAGCGACTGGTGCATGCAGCCAGCGCCCTGGCCTGGCATCCACGGGTTGAGGGATTTGAGGGGAATCTATGAGAAAAGTGAGAAATATATTTGAAATAAAGAGAATATCAGGAGAGTTATGTACATATATATATAAAATTATATATATAATATTTATTATAAGAGAATTATAGTGTAAGAGATGGATTTTGGGTTGAAGTGTTGAATATCTATGACGATCTCTCTCCATTTGTTTACCTTTTGGGGGTTCCTAAAGCTCCAAGGTGCGAAGCTGGGAAATACTCCAATTACGAAGGTGCAAGTTCTTGCTTCGAGTGCTGGGCTGGAACTTACCCAGATGACAATGCCACCGAATGTCTCTCATGCCCTGAGGGAAAATATGGCAGCTCAAGTGCGGCCACTAGCTGTACCCTGTGTCCCCGCGGAAAATTTTCGCAATATACGTCTTCTTCACAGTGTGACTCCTGTGGTGGTGGCACTTATGCGGTAGCAGGGAGCTCATTCTGCGCTTCCTGTTCGGGTGGCTACTTTTCTGCTGCTGAGGCCTTTCAGTGTACTCGTTGCAGGCCAGGTTATTATGCGTACAATGGCAGTGAGAGTTGCAGTGTATGCTATGATGGGCAGTATCCAAACGCAGCGCAGGACCAGTGTGAGGACTGCCCAGCAGGAACCAAAAAGGGTGCCACCGACTTCTTTTGCACTGCTTGTGATTCCGGCTACTATTCTTCTGCAGGTACCTCGGAGTGCTATCAGTGCCTTGCAGGATCCTTCAGCTCGCCAGATAGATCCACATGTGAAAGCTGCCCCATTGGAACAGTTTCTTCAGCTGCAAGTTCTAGTTGTACGCCCTGTGCTGTTGGCAAGATTCCGAATTACTACGGTGAGAATTGCGAGGATTGCTATGCGGGAACTTACCAGCCAGCTGCTGGGAATTCAACTTGCATTGCTTGTGAAGCTGGCCGCTATTCATCACAGGCAGGCTCCACAGTATGTTCAGATTGCCCCATTGGCAGATTTTCGGACAATATTGGAGCAGCAAGCGAAAATGATTGCCAAGAATGCCCTGGGACTTCCACATTGCTCAAAGGATCCAAAAGCAGTGCCGACTGCATTCTGCCGCATCACAACCAGTCGTTTGAGTGCATTGTCGGTAAACCTTGCGTAATCGGAAACCTTCAGGGTACAGGGCTTGTTGAAATGCACTCAGTCATGGTAAAAGCTGAAGTTTGTGAGATCATTGACACAGGGTCTTCTGGCAGCTATGGTGGAACCATGGGCTCGACAGGCAGCTATGGACCATATGGACCATATGGAGGCTATCTTAGGAGACTGGATGTATCGGAGGAGTTTATTTGGCAAGACTCTTTCAGCGGCGGCTATGGGGTTCCAAGTATGGCTGCCACTGAAACAGCACAATTTTCCAATGTGCCGCCACGGCGTGGGAGACGACTTCAGGACGATGACTCAACAGTCGCTGGCTTTGGACCAAATGGGCGCTCTGCGCTCGGCAGCACCAGCTACACATGGCCAGGAGTGGTACAAGCAGACCCTGGCACTTACCGGCTCTGTTGGTGTGGAGGGCTGAGTGAGCTGTGTTCAGCAGCCAACAAGTACCTCACAGATGTAGGGGTCATTTCCATTTCTGGGCCTTTCAAGGATCAGGAATTTTTCTGCGTCAAGGGACAAACCTGCACTAACAAGGGCCCGATTCTCGGACTTGGCTTGACAGGACAAGATGAAATAGTCGCGCGCGGTGGCTGCACATTGGACTGGGCTAGGGGCAATGGAGCAGCAGCAGGAACCAGAATGATTGTACAGGCCCTAAGCGCAGAAAGTGGCCTTCCTGGCGAGTTTGACTTGTTTGCCAGCTTCAGCTCAGTGGTTCAAATTCCAGCTGGAGATTACAATCTGTGCTGGTGTTCGTCCAAAGGACAAAACTGCAGTGACATGGACTTCAGTTCTGGTACCAAGAGCACCCTTTACCTCGAACACTCAGCTGCAATCTTTGTCATTGAGGGGCCAGGGGTCGCTACGGAGGCTGAATGTTTCACTGGACAGCAGTGCTCACTGTCACTTAGTGACGGAAAAAACCTAAAAGCAGGCCAGAACTTGTGAAACAACTAATTATGTTTCTTTGAGCCATCTTTTTTAGTTTTAATATGTGCTCACATGATTTGATATGATTCCATGCCACTGTCCAGTTGACGGCCCCTGGGGGCACCCAAAACACAGGTGACCGCATCACAGCAATGGAGCAATGTGGCCAAGGACTATTCCTGCGAGGCCTTCCTGGTACAGGAATTGGGCAGACAGACGAAGGTCATGACTTTCAATTCATTGAGGATGCCAACAGCAGTCTGACTCCCAGCAGCCAATACTTGGAGTCAGATCCTGGGTTTTTCCGACTCTGCTGGTGTCGCCCCAGCAATTTTTCCCAGTGTGACCAGCCCGCAGACTTCAATGTGTCGGCGGGATTGTTTATTGCCACAGGGCCATATTCAGGTCAATCCTTTCAGTGCCAATTTGGATCTCGGTGTATTGTTATGGAGACAGACTTAAGAGGAGTCAGCCTTGCAAGTGGGGACCAGCTTCTACCTCTTGCAGAGTGTGTCGGAGTGGTTCCTAGCCGTACTTTTCTTCAACCAGAGTCTGTTCCTGGAACAATTAACGCTTCAACTGGTGCCTATCACTTTGACCTGGGATACTTGGAGCTCAACAGCAGCAAACCAGAGGTCCTTCAGCTTTGTTGGTGTTCAGCCAGGTCCAGCCAGTGCGAAGAGTCAACAGGTTATCGGCAGGTGGCGATGACGTTGTACGTAGCTTGCCCTCCTGGTTTCTATGAACTTCAGGTTGCAGTAGGCACTCTGAGCCAATGCCAGGAATGTCCAATCGGGTATTATTGCGCTGGGGGTTGGCCAGCTCTTCTAGCCCCTTGTCCTGCAGGAAGCACCTCACCCCGTGGCTCAAGTCTATTGGCTCATTGTGAGTGCAGACGTGGATTCTATTGGGGTGAATCGCTCGGTGCCTGTCTAAACTGCCCCCCTGGATTCTACAAAAATCTGGTGGGTCAAGGTGCCTGCGACGCAGAATGTCCAGATGGGTCGGTCTCGGACACTGGTGCGGCTGATGTTTGGGAATGTGCTTGCCCATGGTGGGGCATTGATACAGATCCAGCGCTGGAAAGCTTTCAGTGCGTTGACCTATCCACATTAGCCGACACCTTCCTTGACACGAGCACCTATGCAGCGACCGCTGCCAACGTGTTCTTGTTCAGTGGCTCCTTGCAGGTGGTGGATGCGTCAACAGAAGCATTGCTCACAGAGATTCACCAAAGATTGAGCCAATTCCTTGACCTCACTGGTGCTGTTAGAGCCTCCTTAAATCGCAGTGTGCGACAAGATACGGGCGCCTTCTTTCTGGATTTTTCACTGTGGAGCTCGGACCCTGAGCTGGCAGGAAAATTGCACAACAGGTTTGACGCCTTGCCCTTTGAGGCCTGGATTTCGTCCTTACGAGGAAGCGCCTTAGATTCAGCGCAGTTGGTGAGCCGCTCAGAGGTGGACAGTTTTCTACTTCAGTGTCCGGCTGGTCTTGGTTTGCGAGAGGGACGTCATGTGATCGATTTGAGCGACTGCATGTGCCCTCATGGCAAGCAGCCTGCCGTTTCTGGAGTGAGTGGTTTGGTAGGTGGATGTGTCCGTTGCCCACTAGGCAAGTACAAATCCTCTGTGGGAGACACAGCCTGTGTATCTTGCCCGGTTGAAGGAGGTTTGCCATTGACAACACTTCAAGAAGGTGCGATCTCACACTATTCTTGCTCTTGCTCCGCTGGATATTTTGCCCCGGATTTTGTGAATGATCCTTCTGCATGCGAGCCCTGCGGCTTGGGCTTCTTCTGCTACGGTGGTGGCAGCCGGCAAGCATGCAACGAGTCACAAACCACGGTGGATGAGGCTGCCACCTCCATCACAGAGTGCTTGTGTGCTCCCGGTTTTCTCGATGCAGGCTCTGGAGCTTGCCAGGCATGCCCTGCTGGGAAGTACAAGGACTTTGTGGGAAATGCCGGGTGCTCGGATTGTGCAGCTGGCACCTTTGCAAGCGAAGGCCAGGCGACTTGCGATGAGTGCGAAGCAGGACGCTTTGCCACTGCAGGGGCTGGAACTTGCGACCCATGTCCAGCGGGTCGCTATTCGCTCAATCCAGCTGCTACTTCCTTGGATTCGTGCGTACTGTGCCCAATTGGCACCTGGGGGAACACGGCAGCTGCAAGTTTGATGTCTGCGTGTGTACCCTGCGTCTCAGGATCCACTACAGCACTGCCCGCTGCTGACAGTGAAGCACTTTGTGCCCGGCCAGATGCTGCACAAAGCAAGACATGCATTTCCGGCAGGACATGCGCCATTGATGGAATTGCTGGATCCAGTCTGCAGGATGGGCACCGCATGGCGACCACCTCTTCAGCCTGCAGTGATGCAAAGCTTGCAGTGTCAGGCATCATCAGCAGCGGAATCTCTAAAGCTGCAACTCAAAACGGCGGTAGCTATGAGTGGGGTGATGTCTACACAGATTTCACTCCTCTAGGTGGTGTTTACAACTTGTGCTGGTGTGCCAGCATGGACATCCTCACCTGCGACAACCTCAATAGCAACTTTGTCATCGCAGCCGGACAACTGCTTGTGGCAGGCCCTTTCGCAAATCAGCTTGAATGTCTACGTGGCTCTGACTGCACTGATTTGGCCTTTAGTGGGTACGATCTGCTTGCCACTGACCAAATTGCGGTCAGGCGGGATGCATGTGGAGGCAGTGTGGCCGCGCAGATCTCCATTTCCAATGTCAATGGCCTCGGGGATTTGCAAGCAAGTGGCACAGATTGGGTACTGGGCTTTGGAGTTTCCACCAATGATCATGACTTCCACCTCTACATCGACGCAAGCAATGCTGGCTACTTCCTGTGCTGGTGCGCAAGCGAGCGAGGATCAAACACTGCGTGTGCCACAGCTGATTTTGCTGTTTATGCTGGGCGCCTGAGAGTTACAGGGCCGAATGTGAATCAGGAAAGTGCTTGTGCGGTTGGACAGGAGTGCAGCGTGACAGGCATTCGCGGGGTTAGCATGCAAAGTGGAGATCGCCTGATGATTCTCTCAGACTGTGGCAGAGGAAATGCCATTCCTGGTCTTCCAGCCAGTGGCATTCTTGACACCACCGATGGCAGTAGCTTTGCATTTGTGGGCGGTGTCAGCAGCGTAGTACTATCAGTACCTGGAATTTTCCGGATCTGTTTTTGCAGGCCCACAATTGGCAACAGCTGCGAAACAGTGGCTGGTTTCCAAGCACGGGTTGGTCTGATGACGGCGAGCGGACCATTTGAGCAGACGACTGAATGCCAATTGAGCAGCAACTGCACAGTTGACGTATCTGGAATTGGGCTGGATGTGGGTGACCAGCTGTTTTTCACCAGCAGCACTTGTGGGAGTTCTGATGCACTCAGTCAGTTGGGTTACACCAAATTGCAGGATCCTCTGTTGGTGGAAGATGGGGCCAGCAGTTTGCAGGTTGTGTTAGGAGAGCTTCCCATATCAGCGATCCCAGGGCTGTATTCCATATGTTGGTGTCCCAAAAGTGCTGCATGTGCAAGTCCAGCTCTTTTCCGAGCACCTGCTGGTCTTCTACAAGTGGTTTGTCCACCTGGAACCTTTGCCGTTGGACCATCAACAGGCGGGCTGATAGTCATGAGATGCTCTAGTGCCGCTTTTCCTTACTGAAAAATACGTCGTAAGTCGTAAATGGATCTGACATGTGGCGATAGCAATCCGAAACAATCTTTTGCTCCGGCTTTCTGAGGCCAAACATGCGAAAGCTGCACTCGGGGATACTACTGTGCTGGGGGTCGACCTGAGATAGCGGCAAGAGTATCTTGTGCTGATGGAAAAACAACTGCAAGCAAGGGTTCCGATCCTTGGTTGCAATTTTCTGGTTTCCTTAAATTAATCTGCTTAAGCCCGAAACGCTTTTCGCTTTCTCCACGAAGCCGTTTCAGGTGAGACTCTGATTCTTCAAAGAGATTCATTCCCTGCTATGCTTGTCGTTGTTGTGATTTTGTTCCAGACGTCATGAGTCTCAGGTCACAATCGATGCCTGCGTTTGTGATCGTGGCTTCCGCCTCGATGTGGCATCCAGTGCGTGCGTGGCCTGCGAATTGAATTCTTACAAGTCGCAGCCTGGCAACCTGGAAGCGTGCACGCCTTGTCCTTCCGGCTTCACCACCTATACCACTGGATCAGTCTGGGCATCTTCCTGTCACAACATTGCATCCGATGTGCCAGGAGACACCAGCAGTCCTGGTGTGGGTGTGAGCAATGACTCTGGCAATGGTTCTGCTGACAACGACACCGACAGCGGGAATAGCACACCTGTGCAACTGCAACCAGTACAGCCTGCAACGCAGAATGAGTCAAGTGTTCCGGCAATTACATTCAGTATGTCCTTGAGCAACTTCCCAGTTCAGGCAGGTGCCGGCGATCTCAAAGAACAGCTCAAAGCCACTCGGCACGTCTAGGGAGCCGAAAACTTGTTCGATGTCATGTTTTTGGTCATAGCGGGTTGCACATGCACGCACATGCACGCACATGCACGCACACACACACACACACATGCATACGTACGCACAATACGTGCGTACGCATATACGAACGTACCGACGCGCGCACAGACATGCATACATACGCACGTACGTACATACATTCATACAGACAAACAGACATACGTCCATCTGCATAACTGCATCTGCATAAGATATTGATATTCACATCACGACAAACCGGGCTCACTTTGGGGTAGTTTCAAGTGGCGACACACACACACAGATATTTTGTGGGTAAGTTAAGCATATTTTTGGATATTTTTGGTATGTACATACACGCACCGCACACCTTTGCCAAGGCTGTGTTTGCAAGGACGCTCTCAGCGACAACCAGGTTGGATCAGAATGCCATCCAAATTGAAACTCGGCTTTGGCCTAACTGCAAGGATGTGCCTCAATTCTTTCCCGGACAAGAGATGACAAGTGGGCAGTGGACCAGTTGCAGATTTTATGTAACTTTGGAGACTTTGGAGATGCAAAGATGTTCTGCCCGCATTTCATTCCGCTACCAGTGCACATTGTAGTGCCATAATCCTGTGACTGTGACGATATGACGATGGGGATCCACCCAACCAATGCCAACGGGCTCAGGAAATCATTGGTTTGGACACGTCTAACAGCTCTCGGCGCTTGCGGCGCTTGGCGGCTCCCACGGGTCCCACAGTTGTGATTACGATCAAGGCACGAAGCCCTGAGGAAGCGGCAGAAACTGCCAGCGATATGGATGCGGCACGGCTGCATCAAGTTGCAGCAAGTTCCAAAAAATTGCCAAAGAAGGGCACTTATGATGGGGGCACATCTTAAGATGAAGGTGATATATGGTGATATGACGTGATCATTATAGATGGATATATAGATGGCACAATGTGAGCTGCTTCCAAGTGCTGCTTCTGGTCCCCACTTGGACGGACCAGCGAGGTCAACGTGGTCACCAGCGAGGTCATGACCGCAGTGCAGCAACATCCGAGCCTTAGCCAACTTAGCCAATCCAAGAAGCAGATTCTAGTGGAAAACAATGGAAAACAATGAAAACACCTCAGTATTTGATGTAAAACCAAGAAGGTCAGCAGTAATTTTTGTGTGTTCCATGTATTCACCGCTGATCAATTCTGTAGTCACAGTTCCTTGATTCGTCTTCAGCGGTTCTCAGGACGTTGGCTGACATTGGCATCCAGCTTACGCCAGAGTCAGATATAGCCATAACCACTGCAACTGTGACATGTCCCCAGCATCAGGCTGTGCCACCAGGCAGGAGTTCAGAGTTACTTCCAAGTTGCGGAAGTTGACGGAAAGAGCCGTACATACCATTGCCTTCCCTTTGCTGCAGGCGTGCCGGTCTTGAGTCCTGAAGATTGCCAATGCAGCCCTGGATATAGTCCCGCAGCTGACACCTGTGAACCTTGCCGCAGAGGTAAGTACAAGGCACCATCTCGGATGCGACTCTGAAATGATTTTGATGCTTCCGAGTTTTAACACCCACTGGTTATCACCAACTAGTACTAAACTAAACTTTATGCTGGCCATTTTCTGCTTGGGGGATGAGCACTGGAGGTGGATGTCAGCAACGGCGCCTGCACGGATTGCCCACAGCTGATGTCGACCCTGAATGAGGGTGCAACTTCAATGCTGGAGTGCCAGTGCGAAGCTTCTTGGTTCATGTTAATTAAGAGGTATACAGACGTCGCTATCGCTGAGCCTGAAATTGTGTCTTTACCGGGCAGAGGTTATGTATTGATCTACATATCCAGCTGCAGTTACCTGAGTTACCTTATACTTATACTATTTGTATATTCTTCTGAGTATATGTCTATGACTGCGAACGGATCCCCCAAACAAGGCACCCCTCAAGTCACTTGAGAGAGGCAGAGCCTGTCACGGCGGGGCCAAACGCAGCAAAACCATGCAAAATCTGCAGCCAAAACAAGGCTGGACTCTATGCAGATGAGAATGGTGCGTGCATCGCTTGCCTGGAGGGATTCTACTGCCCGGGCACGGGACAAGCAGTGATTTGCCCACAGAACTCAACCACAGTGTCTCCGGGTAGCAGCCAACAGTCCGCCTGCATTTGCCTTGCTGGCTATTACTTTGCTTCGGCAGAATTGTGGTGTGAGCCCTGCCAACGAAGACGGTACAAGCCGAATCAAGGGAATGGAGAATGTGCCCTGACGTGTCCAACCAATGCTGACAGTGAGCTTGCCTCCACAAGTCTGGATGATTGCTTTTGCATGCCAGGATTTCATGCAAATATTGACAGTGCTGGTAAGCTTGCCAGCTGCACATCTTGCTCGTATCAGGGTTTGATTTGCGAGGGAGGCTTTGTGAAAGCGAATCTCACAAACCTCACGAACCTCTCCAACATCCCACAGGTGCATGCCCAACCACTGGCAACGCACCCTAGCTGCCTTACAACTCCAACCAGTTGCAAATCACGTTGCGTTTTTGATCATGTTGGGTTACTTGGAAGTGCTTCACTAGATTGTTTCGATTTTTTTGCCATCTAAGGCCTGGCTTTTACCAGACCGGGCAATCTTCATCAGTGGAGTGCGATGTCCTCCTGCCTGATGGATCAAGCGCATGTCGGGGCGGAGGCCTCTGTGTTGCGCAAAGATTGCAACTGCCAACCCCCTCTGGTTGCAATGGCGTTTTCGGAGTCCTGGCAGCAAAAAGGCAATGCTTAATCTATATCATTATATCACCATAGGGAATATCTTGCAACATCTTGCAACATCTTGCAAGTCTGACGTCTCAGCTTCTCTCCGCCTCAGGAAATGCATGTGCAGAAGGCCGGGCCCATGACGGAACCACAGTCTTTGCGGTTCCAATTGCTTTCAAATTCCATTTCCCAGGTTCTACTGGCATGCTGTGCGGGGAATGTCCAGAGGGTTTTTCCAGAGACAACTACCCAGAACTATGCCAACCTTGTCCTGCTGGGGCTGCCGCCTTACTCTCCGCCCAGACCTCAGCATTGCGAACTGCTGACAGCAGTTGAACGCGAATTTCGAGTGTCAAAGGTTGGAATTCTCTCTGACATCTTCCAGAAAGCGTTCTTGAATTTTGTGGTTGCTGCGATGGCTGCCACTTCAGCGGTGAAGGGAAGTGCAAAGCTTCACACCAGCATGATTCGCACCTTTGCTGATTTGACCTATATAATGAGGCAGTGCATCAGTGCAGACACCCAGAAAAAATGGCTAGATGATAAAAAGTGAATGATGTTGGCCAGTTTTTGGATGTTGTTGTGCAGCATGGCGCAACATGGTGCAGCATGGCACGGCCAAGGTATTGGAACACAATGGCTGGCTGCCTGCTCCTTCGTGGCATATAGTTGTTTGAATGACTTGCACACTCTTGTTTTGTGCATGGTGCAGTCATATATCAGAGTTATCAGAGTTATCAGAGTCATCGGTCATCCGCTGCGTCAGGCTCCGTGATCAATCAGTTCAACCTTGACCGGTTGAGCGGCTTCGAGTGGGCACAGAAGCAGGCTGAAATGGATCAACTCACGGCGTGCAGCGAAGCGAATGCGACGGAATGCGTCGTTGATCAGCAGGTGCGCGGGGTCGGGGTGACCAGTGTAGCCGCACTTTCCACTGTGATCTCTAAAGAAGTACCACATTGACCTCCGGGAATGGGCTGCACCGACCAAAACACGTTATGACTGGAGTTATGGACGTGGCCTGACCAAATGATGGATTTTGAGGGGTTCTTCCAGGATTCCGGCCGTGCTTTCCAGGCAGGCAACTTTGCCTGGCCCAAAGAAATCAGCGACGCCATCAATTGGGTGTTTAACTTGATGACAGTTGCGCTGCGGCCTCAGAAATTTTGTGTGGCCGAAAATGATTGACCTTCAATGTATTGTATGTGGCTTATTTTGACATAATCATATAGTTATTATATGTGTAGATATATGATATGTGTATATGTCTAGTATATACACTAGAAACATAGCCCTGAAAGTTTGATGCCGCCCCACAGCCCAGGCCCAGGTTGGGATCCGTGGAATTCTCCGCGCAGTGCCATGCTGAAGAATTGCTTCCAGGTGACAAACTCGCGAAGCTCGCTGGGGCTATCCCCACTTGGCAAGTCTGGCGGTTGTCTTTTTTTTTGACATTTTGTTCCAGTGTGGATTGGGCGTTATTCCATGTTATTCCCTTAAATTTCGGATTTCCCGATTTCCCGTTGATTTAGGCCTCAAAAACGGATACATGGCGGGCTGACTCCCAAATAATTAACTGGAGAGTCATGGCAGTCATGATTTTCCACTTCCATGATTTCCCATGTTGGATCGTTCTTCTGTGCTATGGGGGTTCCGCAAAACTGCTCAGGAAAATGGTGGCACCAGGAATTTATTACATCTCCAGCCCACTGTTGGCAATGATCGGAGTGCTTTTGGTATGCTCTGTCATGGTGTATGTGGTTGTTCCTGTATTTGCGACGGCTGGAATCTACTTCAACAATGCTGCAAAAGCAAAACAGAAGAAAAAGAAGATCATCAAAGCATTGAAGAAGGCACTAGAGCCTCTCTTGCCAGATGCCGGACTAAGCTGGACGGATGTTCAGGACATGAAGCTGTGGTGCGCATACCGTACTGTACCGTACCACTCCGTACTCTATGTAGTATCATATACATTCATGTAGTGTCATATGTTCTCCAGAGAAGCATATCGTTGTGGTTGCTATGGCCAGCTATGGCCAGCTATGGCCAGCTATGGCCAGCTATGGCCAGCTATGGCCAGCTATGGTCAACTGGCAACTGCAGGAGTCGGAGATCCTGGAGTCGCACCATGATGCAACCCTGGAGAGTGCAGCTCTTGAGCCCCAAAAGTTCATTGAAGGCAGCCCGCTACAGATCTTGATCTGCCTTAATGTCACTTGTTGTCTTGACTTCAACCATCTTCAACCCCTACTGCCACGGTGGTATGGCAGTTGTATGGTGTAGGAAGGACTACCAGTGGGCTGGGATATGCCCTGCTTAGCCAGGTGGCTTCTCTTATTGCAGGCCACTGGCTTTGAAGATGTGTTCCTTGGCATTTCTTGATCTTCTTGGCCAGGTTGGATGTTGCCACATGTTGCCACATGTTTCTGTGACGTAAGGCCTGCACCACCTTGAGTCCAACACGGATGCGGCTGAGTCATGGAAGAGAGTGGGCTTGAGTTGGGACGAGTTTACAGAGAAGCCCGACTTTCTTGCACAAGGCCTGGAAAAAGAAGATGAAGGCATCTCGACTTCGAATTCCCAAAGGGTAATCTTTGGTAATCAAACATGGCTTATATACTGGGAAATTCCCCAAAAATGGAGGTTTACCAGTAGTACCCGCACGAGGCGGGGCGGAAGTTGCCTTAAAGATATATATAAGACCTTTCTCATCTATAGAACTTGCATGCGCCGTGCGCCAGCCAAGCCCGTGCGTGCGTGCACTCTGCGAAACTGGTGTCTTGTTTCACATGTCACATTTGAAGCTCCACGTCACACTTCACACTTGACAGTCTTCACACTTCACACTGCGCTCTTCACACTGCACCCTTCGCAGTCAACACTTCACTTCACACTGTACTCTTAAGACTCCACACTCCACACTTCACACTTCACACTGCACTCTTCGCACTCCAAACTTCGCACTTCACAGTCCACACTTCACGCTTCACATTCCACACTTCGCACTGCACTCTTCACGCCCTTTCTCACTGCACTCTTCACACTCCAAACTTCACACTTCACGCTCCACACTGCACTCTTCACGCCCCACACTTCACACTGCACTCTTCACGCCCCACACTTCATCGCATCTGAGCTCTTCTCACCTTATCCCAGCTCAGCTCTTCTCATCTCATCTCTTCTCATATGTCATCTAAGCTTTTATGAATCTCTTCCCAGTACTACTACAAAGGAACTTGCATGCGCAGTGCGCCAGCCAGGCCCGTGCGTGCGTGCTTTGTGCGAAGCTGTTGCAGTGTTGCTGTCCAAGAACATGACCTGCGCGCGTCCCCGGTGCAATGCAACGTCAACAAGCACACCCAAAGCAGCTTGAAGCCACCGTTACAATGCGGCAAAAAAAAAAGGCAAACCGACCGCAGCCGCACCCGCCGCACAGACGAGGTACCTTTCATCGCCGGCTGCAGCCACTTTACACGGAAAAATGCAAGGTTTCGTGCTCCGGCTTCCTCCCCAAAACAGAGCCCTTGCAACATCATGCAGCCATTCCAATGCGATCTGCAAGCACAGATTCCAAAACACCCTATAACTACGCACACACAAGCACACCCAAAGCAGCTTGAAGCCACCGTTACACTGCGGCAAAAAAAAAACGACCAAACCGACCGCAGCCGCACCCGCCGCACAGACGAGGTACCTTTCATCGCCGGCTGCAGCCACTTTACACGGAAAAACGCAAGGTTTCGTGCTCCGGCTTCCTCCCCAAAACAGAGCCCTTGCAACATCATGCAGCCATTCCAATGCGATCTGCAAGCACAGATTCCAAAACACCCTATAACTACGCACACACAAGCACACCCAAAGCAGCTTGAAGCCACCGTTACAATGCGGCAAAAAAAAAAGGCAAACCGACCGCAGCCGCACCCGCCGCACAGACGAGGTACCTTTCATCGCCGGCTGCAGCCACTTTACACGGAAAAACGCAAGGTTTCGTGCTCCGGCTTCCTCCCCAACACAGAGCCCTTGCAACATCATGCAGCCATTCCAATGCGATCTAGTCTCACGCCACCCTTCATCAAGGTCAATTATTTTCTGATGTATTGTTATGTAGTGTAAAGTCTCACACCACCCTTCATCAAAGTCAACTCTTTTCTGATGTATTGTTATGTAGTGCAAAGTCTCACACCACCCTTCATCAAGGTCAGTTCTTTCCTGATGTATTGTTATGTAGTGCAAAGTCTCACACCACCCTTCATCAAAGTCAGTTCTTTTCTGATGTATTGTTATGTAGTGTAAAGTCTCACACCACCCTTCATCAAAGTCAGTTCTTTTCTGATGTATTGTTATGTAGTGCAAAGTCTCACACCACCCTTCATCAAGGTCAGTTCTTTCCTGATGTATTGTTATGTAGTGCAAAGTCTCACACCACCCTTCATCAAAGTCAGTTCTTTTCTGATGTATTGTTATGTAGTGCAAAGTCTCACACAACCCTTCATCAAGGTCAGTTCTTTCCTGATGCATTGTCATGTAGTGTAAATTACACACCACCCTTCATCAAAGTCAGTTCTTTCCTGATGTATGTTTATGTAGTCTAAAGTCTCACACCACCCTTCATCAAAGTCAGTTCTTTTCTGATGTATTGTTATGTAGTGTAAAGTCTCACACCACCCTTCATCAAGGTCAAGTCTCACTCGCGCACCACCCTTCATCATAGTCAATTCCATCAAGTAAAAGTCATTCGTAACTCGGAAGTATTGCTTCCCGGTTTATAGCTGGGAAAAGCTTCATGTTTTTGTTTCCAGCCGGCAAGTTTGACACCGGATGGTACTTGGACCTGGAGTCGCTACCGAGGCTTATCTGCTGCAGCCAATGGCAAGATGCTTGGCCGAATTGCTTCCGGTTTATGGCCTCACAGATTTGATAGGGGAATCACCAGTTGGAATTCATGGCCTCATCGTTTCAGGATGTGGAGCGGCCTTCTTGATACCTTAGTCACTTGGCCGTCACCATTTCGACCGGTAATTTAGCATTGCTACGGAGAATAGCCTCATAGATCCTATATACATACATATATATATAGCAGTACATATAATACACACAGGCATATGTATGTATAAATATATTTTATACATACAATACACACACACGTATGTATATATATGTGTATATATATATATGCAAATGTATATATATATATATAAATATGTATATAATATATGTATATATATATGTGTATATATATAATATGTATGTATATAATATATGTATATATATATAAATGTATATATATATATATTTATATGTACATGTAATATATACATATAAATATATGTATATATTTGATTCTTGCATTGAGCTTGCGGTTGCAAGGCATATGTGTGGAATGTTGAACCAAAATGTCCACCGGACATTTTGGCTCGAGCATAACCCAGTTGTGTCCCTTGGACAGGTTTTTGAAAGCCCACCGCACCCACCCTTTGTTGGCACTACAGTGATCACTAAGGGACTAAGGCATGGCTGCACCACCGCCAGCCACACCGCCTGAGGCCATACCTCCAGACCAGCAAGAAGACGTGGAAAGGCCCTCCAAGGGACTTTCAGTGCTGCTGGTCTCTAAGCAGATCCCATGGCGGGTCCAAGGAGAAATGGCAAGACAAGGCTACATCACAGTCGAGGATCTTGCGGACCGATGGGACAGCCCTGAGGAAGCACGTAACCATGGCCCCAGGGATCTTGACTTCACAGATGGCAACCATGGATTCACGGCACAATCATCGGCATTCACTGCAATGAGACTCCTCCAAGCGGTCAGAGCTGCAAGGATGCTTGCCACGATCCCCGGGACAGTTCACACTCAAGGAACACTGACCCGAAGCACCACACAAGGAGGATCACCCCTGGAAATCTCACTGGACAGACGTACCCTGGAGGAGACGTGCATGAAGACCTTCAAGGTGAGTAGACCCCGCCTCGAATCCCAAGGCAGTGATGCACTCCTCAAGCGTCAACACCGGTTCATTGCAAGAGGAGAAGTTGGATTCATCCAAGTGAAGCACCTGATTAGTGCTCTCCCCGAAGAAGGGGAACGCCCCACAAAGACTTCCAAACGCTTCACCCTGGATGGTTGGGAAGGCCAAGAAGAGGAGGAAGTCAGAGCAAACCCAACCACCCGAACACAGCTTGAAAGGATGCACACGGTCTTCCGCACGACCCTGTTGATGTGCACTGCCTCAGCCCCACAATTTGCGAACCTGAGCATCACCAAGGAAGAGCTGGACTCGTGGTACGAGTGGTTCTATGGGGAAGACATTGCAGGCCGTTCCCCCCCACCATCGGAGTCCATCCTGCTCTATGCGGAGAGGAACGCATGGAGGAAGATCCATGACATGGTCCATGGTGGCACGACCCTGAGTGACGCACTTCGCACTATCAAGCTGGACCTTCTATTTTGGACTCGTGAGGTCTATGAAAGGGTCAACAAACAGACTGTCAAGACCATCCAAACCAAGGGGAAGGGTAAGACCAAGGTGACCACCCGGCCGGCAACCACACCTTGGCAGCCTCAGTGGATGAAGCCACGAAAAGGGGACCCCAAAGGCAAGGGCACCACCAAGAGCACTCCCGGGGGAAAGGGCAAGACCACCAAAGGTAAATCGAAGAACCCAGGTAAGCCCGATTGGCCGTCACACTGGGCCTTCAAGAACGCCAAGAATGTGTCATACTGCAGGGACTTCCTTTTGTACAAGTCCTGCATGGGCCAATGTGGCCGTTCCCACAATTGTCCAGTCCGCGTGGACGGATGGATATGTGATGCAGCACCAGGCACTCACACCCCCGAGGAGTGTCCACACGCCCCCAAGTGACAGGAGGCCCAGAAGGAGGCCCAGACAGGTGCCACTGGCCCTGAGCGAGCCCCCTCAACACAGAGGGCTGCATCAAGATTCCCCTCCCCGGGGAAGGACCTCACCGGTCCACACGACAACCCACGTCACGACACCACGAATCCTGGGGTACACCCCCAGGAGGCACCACGAAAGATTGAAAGGCCACTTTCCCATGTTGACACCACACCACAGTTCACGTGGATGCAACATATCCCCCAGAGATTCCAGCGACGTCTGGACTGGACACCAGTAGCCCTTGATAAGTGGGCCAAATGTGTCATACTCTTATTGTATGCAGGTAAAGATGATGCAGGCTCCCTGGACGCCTGCCTCCATGCTCACCATGCATGGATATCACCCTTCATCAGAGCCATTGACACACGCAGGGACCCAGGGCCAATGGGCCAAGATATGCTCGCCCCGGAGCCATATAACACCCTGTGCACCCTGGCGGC
This sequence comes from Cladocopium goreaui, assembly GCA_947184155.2. Classification (NCBI taxonomy): domain Eukaryota; class Dinophyceae; order Suessiales; family Symbiodiniaceae; genus Cladocopium; species Cladocopium goreaui. Next base: position 101,236 of record CAMXCT020003957.1, read on the forward strand.
TAGAGGCCTTATCCCCATTGTCACGGGGGGCCCCAACTGCAGGACATGGAGTATCCTGCGCTGGTTCCCCAAACCAGGTGCCCCAAAGCCAGTCAGAGGACGATCAGAGGAACAGGTGTGGGGCTTCCCCGGTCTCACACCCAGGGACCAGGAAGATTTTGATAACGACAGCACTCTCCTGCTCCGGCAAATGTACCTCACATCACTGGCATACCGAGGAGTGGCATCACAGACCATCCCGTACTGCCCAGGGTCGTTCCTCGAACACCCCTCTGACCCCAAGGAGACAAGCAACAGTCCCAGTGCCCACAGATGCTCGACCATCTGGAACACCAAGGCATACCAGCACTGAGCAAAGACCTTGAGACACCGGCAGGTCAAGTTCGACCAGTGTCAATTAGGACAACTGGTAGCCAAGTCCACCACCCTTTCAACAGACTTGGACCTGGGCCACTGGACTGGTATGGTATGTGATCACCCAGGACACCCAAAACTGGCGGACATTGCCAGCAGTGACCTTAGCAGATACCCCTGGAAAATGATGCAAGGGCTGGCACAAGCCATCGCCACAAGAGCCAGGCCTATTTTACAGAGCCCTACACCAGGCCCACAGGAATCTCACGACAAGGCAGTCCCCAAGGTCACAACCCAGACTGAGTTCGGCCTTCACCAGCCGATGAAAGGGGGAAATTCCCCCTCACCAACTGGCGACACACACTTCCCAGAGTTCACCGACAGGCACCACACCGGCAACCCGATCAAACCCTACCACAAAGGAGCCGTCGGCCCTGAGTGGGAAAGGAGCACCACAGACACCCAATCACCGATCCCAAGGATCTAAACGTTCACCTTCCAGATCACCGGCCCAGCACCGTGCAAGCAAAGGCCTCAAGGCCCTTTCCTTGCTCACTTCAGGGACCCACACCAAGGCAGACAACGCTGACCCACCAACTGGAATGAGGAACCTACATCTCTGTGGACCCCTATCTCGATGGAACAGCTCATGAGCACTTCTGACAGGCCCCTAGTGGAGCCTCTGGCCAATGACATCCACCTCTTCGATGACATCGTCATGCTCCATGTGGCCTTCAAATCCAGACCACTACGTGATGGGGGGGGCAAACCATCACCAGGCAGACTGGCCCCGCCACGCCGAGCACCATCCAGCCTAGGCCGTCTAGGCAAGCAGATCATATCACTTGTTCTCCCAATGGTTCCACAGACCATATGGTCTACACAGTGTGGGGAGAAACAACACCCATTCCCGGAAGAGCTCCTGGACACCATCCGCACCACCCTGGGCTCACCACCCAATGCCCAACCACCACCAGGCCAACCACCCTTCCTCGAACTGATCCAGGATCTGGCTACCCGGTCAGGAGATCCAGACGGGGCATTTCCAACAGAGCTAAGTCGAGGAGTTCCACTTGGAGTCACGACTCCGCCACTGCACTCTCCGGGCATTTGGCCATTGAAGTCAGAACTGAAGGGTATGGAGTTTGTCCAACAAGAGCTAGAGGAACCTATTGGACTTGAGAACTACTCCTCCGTCAAGGACTTCGCCCGTCAGGTCAGAGCTACCTTCGTAGAGGAGGCCCAACTCGACATGGTAGAAGGCCCTCTCACCAAACAACAGGCAGCCCTTAGATGCAGTTGCAGAGAAGAAGACCTTTGTCCAGGCCCCCTTGCAGCCATTGACGAGGGGGACAAGATACGCACCATCTATGATGGATCCGCCGGTGGGGCCAACATCCACATCCAGAACCACACAATGGAGAGGACTACAGCCCCCACAGTCCTGGATTGTGTCCAAGCACTCCACTGGCTACATGAGGCAAGCCGCTCACAACCAACCACTGCCCCTCACTTGAGGGACGACTCCACTGGAACACAGCACTGGCAATGGCCCAAACCCGAACAGCAGTGGATCTTGCTCAAAGCTGATGTCACCAAGGCACACAGACGTGTAAAAGTCCTTTCACAGGACTGGAGATTCCAAGTGGCAGAACTGGAAGGAGAATGGTGGATCAACAAGGTAGGCACTCACAGTATGGCAAGTGCTCAACTATATTGGGGCAGAACAGCGCCCTCATCTTGAGACTGCTGTACAACCTCGGGATTCGTCTTTGTAGATGACTTCTGCTGGCTCCTACGTGCAGAGAAGGCAGACCACCAAGCCACAGCAATCCTTGCCACTCTGGTTGCGCTTGGAGTACCTCTGAGTTGGAAGAAGACTCACTTGGCAGAGGTCAACACCTGGCTGGGCTTCGTCATACACCCCAATATTCCACAAGTCCAGGTGATCTCAACCAAACACATCCTGGTCTTAGAAGTCCTCGAGCTCCTTATCCAGAACACAGTGATGACAGCAAAAGCCATTGAGAAGGCTCTGGGACGCTTACAATGGGCAACAGCAGCCTGCCCAATGACCAAAAGTCTCCTACAACCATTCTGGGCTTGGAAGATGGCAGTAACCTCCTCGGGGAGACCACCCAAGACTGTCCGCCTCTTGGCACTATTGTTAAAGGAGCTCTTCACCATCCCCTATCGGCAACTTTCGCCTTACCTACCTAAGTCTTCCTGGTGGGGATGTAGCGATGCTAGTGCGGACTCCACAGGAGAAGCCTACATTGGAGGAACCTTGTCAGACTCTCAGTCGCCAGCCCGCGACTCAGTCCACTGGTTTCACTTTAAAGTATCCCCAGAAATGTTCCCTTGGGCATTCAAGGATGGAAACCCCCAGAAGAGAATTGCAGCACTGGAGCTGCTTGGCACCCTGGTACTCACCCACTGTATCCTGCAAAAGCAGGGAAAGACTGCTGCGGCAGTGAGGATCCCCGTCGGAAGTGATAACCAGGGAAACGTTTTTGCTTTGCTGAATCTCGCATCAAAGAAACCACACACTGCAGCCATTTTGATGGAACTTGTCCTGCGTCTTCATGTCGCTGGCTGCTCGTTAGCACCCTGCCACGTTCCTCGAGAACTTAATCAATGGGCGGATGATCTCACGCACCCGCTCTACGGTGGTTTCGCTCCAGAGCTCTATCTCGATGTGAGTGATCTTTTTGTACAGCTCAAACTTTTACCCAGGCTCACCTCTCACCTGGATATAGATTTTTCCCAGTTTCCCACCCATAATCCCGTGACCGGATTCGGTGGGTTGTCCTGTTCCCTTTCACCCTCTCCCACAGATGTGACCAGTCGATTTGTGAATGGCGGAAATCATCGACCTGGCACACCTGGTTGATTGGATTTTGACACTGTACAGGAACAGTACACCAATCCCAGTCAAAGGGAACCAGGACAAACTGGCACCAATCCCTGCACCGGAAAACAAGGATAGTGAGTTGGTGCCTATGCTGCTTGCTTCACTTGGATCATTTTTCACACTTACATACACATATATATATATATGTATATATATATATGTATATGTATATATATATGTATATGTATATATATATGTATATGTATATATATATATATGTATATATATATTTATACGTGTATATATATATATATGTAAATATATGTATGTATATATTTACATATGTATATATATATATATCTGTATATATATATGAATGTATATAATATATGTATATATATATGTATATATGTATATATACAAATGTATATATATAAATATATGTAAATAGATATATGTATATGTATATATATATATATGTATATATGTATATATATGTATATATGTATATATATGTATATATGTGTATATACATATATGCATATATGTATATATATATGTATATATATATATGTATGCATAAACGTATATATATATATGTATATATGTATATTATATATATATATCTATGTATACATATATATGTATATATATATGTATATATATATGTACATATATGTATATATATATATGTATAAATATGTAAATATATATATGTATATATATATATAGATGTATATATATCTATGTATATATATTTATACCTATGTATATATATATGTATATATATGTGTATATATATATATGTATATATGTATATATGTATATTTAATATATATATATATATATTTATATCGAGTATATATATATACATGTATGTATATATGTATATATATATACATACATATATTTGTAAATATATGTATATATAAAAATATATATATGTAAAAATATTTATGTATATATATATATATTTAAATGCACACATACACACACACATACACACATACACACACATACACACATACACACATACACACATACACACATACACACACACATACATACATACATACATACATACATACATACATACATACACACACACACTCACATATATGGTCACCGCCTCAAGATCAAGAAGGTGGGCGAGAAAAAGCTCTGCCCCCAAGAGCGCCAAAATTTCACTGCCTTAGCCAAAATCAGGGACGACGCGAAGAAGACGCAGAGGAGGGGTGCCACCTTTACCAATCCGTTCAGCTCTAGTTCTTCCAGAGCATCAGGAGGTGACGGGTCGGGGCTCCAGCTTTGCTGTTGTAAAAAAGATCCATTACATCAAGGGCAGGAGCGCTGTGTTTGGTAAGGTGATTCATAATTCGGCTTTTTGATTATAATTTTAAACTTACCTTCAGCCTGACTAGTGTTAGACAGAGATCCAGCAGCTCGCTCCCATAGGGTCGAGCAATTCATTGAACTGTCCCAAGAGACTAGGCCCAAGTCTGGATTGAGCTGAGTAAGATATGTCTTGACCTGTTGCTCTTCTTTTGCAAATTGTATTTGAAAAAGCTAGTTGGCAACAGCTCGCAAGACATACAAGGCAATCTAGCCAAGCAACTGCCTATTGTTCATACCTTCTCGGCCTTTTGGCTATGATCAGGTGTAGTATCTGTTCTTAGCCGTGTGACCCTCCAACTGGAGATTTGTGTCTGCGGGGAGGCAGGTACTTTACCAGAATACTGCTGATATGCTCCATTTGGAGTCAACTTCTGCTTTTGCAGGTTCATCTTGGGAGAAATCTTTCGAGATTTCTCCGTTTGATGCTTGCCAGTAAGTAAGAGGATGCCCCCGTGCTAAACATATGTTGCTCATCGTTCATCTTGTGCAGTGATCTGGTTTGCACGTGAGAAATGTTTACCGCAGTGTAGAGTTTTGATGCTTGTGACAGGGTTGGTGAAGCATTTCATCTCACTTGTAGCTCTGGCCCGAAACAGTGCCCCCTTTTGACTGATCCCCCGCAACCAATGAACGAGCTCAGGGGCTTACCAAAGCGTTGGCACGATGCAAAGATCAAGAAGATGGAAGTCGAAAAACAGGCGAAAGAGATCAGATGCGTGGAGAAAGCAGTGAAAGACCTGGTCAAACGGCTGAGCAAATGAAGGGGTGGAAGCGGAAAAAAAAAGAAAAACATGATAGAAGACAAAAAAGACAAATAATGATGCCTGGTTGATGCTACCTAAGCATTTTTGAAAAACCTAAGACTGCAACATATCATAATACAGCTGTATAGTGATGTTTGCAGTTTGAGGTAAAATTTTTCATTTTTGAACGTGTTGTCAGTGATGTTTGCAGGGCCCTGGCCCAACTGCTTTCAGGTGCTGCAAAGTGGCACATGTAGGCTTGTATGCATACACGCATCCACGTGTGTATGTGTGTTCGCGTCTATCTGTATAAGCATGCATGCAGCTATGCACTCGTGCCTGTGTATCTTCGTGTGCACGCATGTACCTGCTTCGGCCCATGAGAAGTCTGTATCCATTTGCTCTGTCACTTTGCACATATATGCACATGCGTTTGTTTGTTTGTGTTTTTTTTGGTGTCTGCACGCATGCATATGCGTATATATATATATATGTATGTATGTATGTATGTATGTATGTATGTATGTATGTATGTATGTATGTGTGTGTCACGCGTGTGTATGAGCACGTTGGATCTCTTTGGCTGTTCCTTATTTCCTTTTTTTCCTTCATGGCTGTTCCTCGGTGAAATGTGCCCCCTCCCACCGCCACTCCCGTGAGCGTGCCCAGTTTGTGCTGGTGTCATTTCCGTGAGCGGAGATTGAAGATCCTGGGTTCGATTCCCAGTCGGGGTAGGAGGAAGGACTATACCGACCCTAAGGTCCATTGAAGGATATTGCGATTATCGTGTTTAGACCTGCTAATATATACGTGTCAAAAACCATGCAAATACTATGGAAAAAAAGCAATATGTATATTTAACATATAATCACAATATTATGCAAGTTAGACTGAATATTCCAAAAACAAAGGCCTAATTTTGGCCTCCACTTCAAAACATTCATTGTCATGGCAACCATCTGTCCTTTGGGAAGGCCCTTTGAAACATATATGAACATATATGTCTCCAGCAAAAGCTGCCTCGACGCTATGGACGGCATCAGCATGAACGATTGTGATTGAAGCATCAATACGTAAGAGAAAATATATACTTCAATATAGATAATGAAGTGCAGAAAAACATATACTTATATTCATGAGTATCACTTTGGTATCATTCACTGATGTCTCACATCCTTGTCGATCTTCTCTACTGCAACTCCGGGGTGCGCGGTGGAGAGCCTAGCAGTTCTGGAGGAGTGACCGGCACCATATTCATAATATCAGGTGTCGGGGGAGGTGGACCCGGAGGAGTGCGAGGACCAGGAGTAAGCGCAGACAGAGGAGTTCTTAGTTCTTGGTGCCAGTAGAGGACAACGGCTGCGATCTTCGCGGTTGGAGTGGTTGGGCACGTTCTCCTCATCGGACCACCTTACTGGACTTGTAGGCGAACGTGTTTTCTATTTAGCCAGGGGTACGTCAGAAAAAGCGCAGAAGTATCATGTATCAACAAATTAGTTGCGTGCAGACAAAAGACTCCCAAGAACCATCTTCGAATTCGTACTCGCACTCCTCCGATGGGGAAAGGTCCATGTCAGACACTTCAGTGATCTCAGAAGCATCGTTTAGCCTGTGACAATATGGTTGTATGTCTGATCGTATGTGTGCCCACAGTGGCGATATCTTACAACACAAAGAGAAAAAGTAACCTAGACAATCAACATGATTCATCGCCAAGGAACTCACTATACCAGTCTTCCATTACACGCTTTGGGTTCGCCGCTGCCATGGGCGCAGGCTTCAAAGGCATAGCTTGGAAACTGATAGAACTACGCAAGGATCGCGTTTGAAGTGCGGTGAGTAATATTATGTATTCAATGTGCGTTTGTGTTTACATACTATACAATAAAAATAAGTTATATGTATTTAAAAAAATATCACAGCAATACGCAAGTTACACTGAATGTTCCAAAAGCAAAAGCCAAATTTTGGCGTCCACTTCAAGACATTCATTGTCATGGCAACCATCTGTCCTTTGGGAAGGCCCTTAGGCTGGAAAACACCAAACAAAACATATTTTGAGATTCTTTGGGGAGGGCCCCGTGGAGAAAACAAAAATAAACATGAGAACAACCAAAAGAACATATTTGGAATCTCTTTGGGGAGGACCCAATGGAGAAAACCAAACAAACTTTGGAAAAAACAAAAACATTGGAAACACAAAAAAACATATTCTGAGACTCTTGGCTTACCCTCCCCCATCCCCAAGACTTCTGGAAAATTGTTTTTTCTTGATCTTTTTGGTTTTACCAATGTTTTTTATTTTTTCAATGTTTTTTGGTGTTTCCTTTTTTTTGGTGTTTCAATTTTGGTTTCCCAATGTTCTTGGTTTTTCCAATATTTTTTCGGTTTTCTCCATGGGGTCCTCCCCAAAGAGATTCCAAATATGTTCTTTTGGTTTTTCCCATGTTTATTTTTGTTTTCTCCACGGGGCCCTCCCCAAAGAATCTCAAAATATATTTTTTGGTGTTTTCCAGCCTACAATGTGGTTCATAAAAAGAAACAGCAGAAGAGCAATGGCAAGACAGTCTGTGTCAGTTCCGGATGGCTAGAAAGTCACCGTGAAGGCCGACACTTAGATCAGACATACTATGTTCATGTATGTTTTGCGGGGATGGGAAAAAGGTAGGTCCATTCAAGGGCGCTGATACGCGTATATACATATGTATATGTATATATATATATATACATACACACACACACACATATATATATATGCTCATACATGCGTGCACACATACGTACGTACATACATGCATACATACAGCCAAGTCTGGGCCATGCAGACCCATGGCACCAGTTCCAACTGCTTCAATTGGCAATGCCAGGCATTCCCCTGAAGAAGTGGAAGAAGGTGCTCAGGAAGGGAAACAGAGCAACGATTTGGATCCCGTCCTTTGACAGCATAGGATTAAGCATGTTGCGCATCGTTATCCTCTGGTAGTCACTGGTAGTCAAACATGGCTGGCTGGAATTTCGACCATTTAGTTCGATGATTTTCGGCGCTATCAACCTCCACGGCTAGTACGGGGATTTCCGGGCTAGCCACGTTTGATGACCAAAGGGTACACTATGTTTCCACTTTTCAATCACTTCACTCAACTCTTCCATTGGCTCAGAGGATGCGTTGGACTTTGGTCTCTTCACCGCCTTTCCAACTCCACGGCAATTGCTACAGCTTTGTCCGCCCGTGTTCTGGGTCACCCTCCTGGCCATGTGGGCAGCTCAGGGGTGTTGCAGATCGCCTTTTTTTTTCTTTGGAAGACTCTACCCTCTGGTAAACTAACAACATAACTATGGAAAATGGAAAATCACCATTTTTAATGGGTAAATAAACTGTTTCTATGGCCATTTTCAATAGCAAACTGTTTCTACGTTTACCAGAGGCATAGCCTGTTTTCTCTCTTGTGGTTTCAACATCTAGAATCTCAACTGGACTCTAAGGTGGCCGGAACTTTTGTCCAAATTCCTCCAGATGGTTTGGTGCACACCAATTTCTGGAGAGGATGCTGGTGGCAAGATACTGGTGGAGCAGCGACTGCTACCACATCCCGATGTGGTCTGCTGGAGTAGAGACCACTTTGCAACAGCCCTCATCGCAGGGATTGGGCTGGGAGTTTGGTGTGCTTTGGTTCCCATCCTTCTGTTCTTGCGGATCTACAACCTGAAGGACCGCCAGAGCCCGGAGAACTTCCGAAGGTATGGCTATTTCATTGAAGGCTATGAGCCGCAATTCTGGTGGTGGGATATCCTGGTGAAGCGTACTGATATTGGACTCATGAACTTGGTTACTTACACTTCTGTAGCAGATGATGAGAAGGCCAAGCTACTCTTATTTCCATTCATCTCTGGGGGGATGTTGGCTGTTGCAGCCTGGTGCAAGCCATTTGCCAACACGCAAGCGGAAATCCTGGACTTCCTGGAAATGAGCCTGTTGAGCTTTCGATTTGTCCTCTTCAGTGCTGTTTGCATGCTGCTGATTTTTAATCCATCGCCGGAAGCAACCTACGCTGTGGCCGGAACTTTGGCCCTCCTGCTTGCGGGCATTTGCGCATATTTCGGATTGCATGTCCTGGTTCAAATTCTTCGAACAACTGCAGATGAGAGCAGTGAGGAAGAAGATTTTGAGACTCCGAAAACAGGAAAGACGGGCTTGTCACAATCTCAGGCTGAAGCCAAGAAGAAGAAACAGAATCCGCTGGTGAGATTCATAGGCCTTCGGTTTGCAAAATGCTCTTGTGACGGTTTGGAACAGCTGCATTTCAGCCATTCTGCTGAGTGAACTGATGGGCAAGCTGCGTGTCCCTGCCAGGCAATGTGAAGAAAAGGGTCGTCGACTTGGCACTTCCTCTCTTCCAGGAATCAGAAGATGAAAAGCTGTTGGTTGAGCAACTTGGCAGAGAACATATCACGTGATGTACAACATTGTACAACCCATATTTGGATTCTGCTGGATTGTCGTTCAAGTATGTTTGCATATAATATCCATTGCAACCATTTTAAAACTGTCTGTTTGTTTATACGTTGGTGTTGTGATTGTGGCAGATTGGCGAAGCCATGTTGCGGCATGTTGCGGCTACTGCCTCAGGTGGTCTGTGCAGAACAACAGCTGCAAGTTGGTCTCTGCAGCGATAGTTCATCACTCCCAGAAACTGCTCGTTCAGAGTAGCTCTGGCCGTGCAGTGCCTTGCCATCACAGCATATCACAGCCATAGATGGAGCAGACAATCTCAGACAATCTCAGACATATACCCATCAATGGATTAAGGGGGTTCCTGTAAATTTTCCCTTAAACCGAACCACTCCATTGAACCCAGTTTTTTTTTTGACAAAGTCTGATGAACGAAATCAGTTCACTGACTGGGGCCGGGAAACAATGGTCGGAAGGGTCAGGGGGTCCTCGGTTTTTGGTGTCCACGGTGTCAGGTAGCAATGGCCAAAGGTGCAAGAGCTCAACTCTTGCGCTTTGGTGCTGCATACCAGAAACGAACAATCACCAAGGCATGGAGATGAGGGAAAGTTGGAGTTGTTATCCGACTCTTCCTCTTGTCCAAATTGAACATTTTTACCAAGCGCTTTTTGAAACTGCTCTCCACTTTGAATAGGGTTGATTTTCTTATTTTCTTTGTCTTCCTTGAGCATTGCAGCATGGTATCGTTGCTGAAGCTATTTTGGCTGAGTTGTTTTGTTGAAGAGTGGGATGGCGATGGCTGCAGCATTGCGATTTCTGCAGCTACTGCTGATTTTCCCTCTGACATGGGCAGAGGAAGAATGCGGAACCAGCGGGTGCAAGGGCAATGGCAAGGGTGTGCTGCTGATGCAAACGAAGCCTGGTAGCTTACTCAAGGCTTCCGCATCGCAGGTGGATCTCTCAACGGTCCTGGCTGAGGTGCAAGAGTTGAAGGGGCAAATGTCCAGCATGATGAACAAGATGGACTCTTGCTGCTGTAAGGAAACAGTGACCTTCAGCCTGGCCGACACCGGCCTCTGCGCCATTTTCGGGGACCCTCACTTCATTACCTTTGATGGAGCAGAGACCACCACAGTGGGGGATATGATTCAATGGCTGGTGAAGACCAGCTCCATTCATATCCAAGGCTTGTCCAAAGCCAGTGAGGGTTTTGTGGCCGGCTTCGCAGCCTCAGGCAGCTTCATGGGGGATCACCGCTTGGTGTTGCTCAGGGAAGAGAAGGAAGGTCCCATTAAGGTCACCTATGATGGGGTTGAGATTTTGCAGGTAGCTGGTAGCTCCTTTGATGTGAATGGGGTCGTAAAGGCATACCGGAGAAATAGCTGGGACTCCGACCTCTTTGATGATCGGATTCTGAGCATGCGCACCCGCATGAACTTTACCCTTGGTGACTTTGAGGACCGCTTCAAGAATCTTCCTACAGAGGGGATGTACCTCTTCAAACTTCCCAACCACATCGACATCACAGTCACTGGCGTTGACTGGCTGGGAGTGATTATCTCAATGCCAGTTCAGGTAGGGCAGAGCGGGTACTGCGGAAACTTCAACGGAGATGCAGATGATGATGCTGAACCTGTGGTGCCATCCTGGGATCGGCCCATAGGTGCAGACATTGGACCCGTCCCAGACGCTGAGGTGATTTTTCCTCAAGAGCCCGTGGCTCTTCTACTGGGGAAAGCCGAGAAGGCGCTGACTGAGGAGGAAGAGGTGGCGCAAAGAATCAAGCGTATCAATGAGTGCCCAAATACTCTCCTTACCAAGGCTGAAGAGGCTTGCAGCGGCTTGACCGCTGCTTACCACAAGTTCTGCGTTTTTGATGTTTGCCTCACCCAAGACTTGGCCGTGGCAAAATCTGTGGGCTCAGCGGCGTTTGTTCAACACAAAGTGAACGCCCGAGGGGTTCCAATCTTCATGGGCCATGGCCGATGCTTGGACCAGCAGGGCAAGGAATTCCGCAGCTTTCACACCAAGCTTCGCACTGACACTGCATGCCAGCACCTCTTGAGAACCTTGAGCCTCACAGATGGTGTCATGGGAGCCCAGTTGAAGCGAGGTGGCACCTGTGAGGTGTTGACAGTGAAAGAGGTGGATCCCACCAATGTACCCATTCCGGGTGGCTGGGGCATTCCCCCAGGACCCAGCAAGGCTGAAGATGTTCAGATTCGACTGGTCCCAAAAGTGGCAGAGTCGGCACATGCTGAGGATGTGAAAGTTGCGATTGCAGCAGGCGGAAAGGGTTTGGTCGCAGCCACTACGGATGAGGCAGCGTATAACTGCTGGCAGTTGAACTAATAGCAACGAGAGAGAGAGCCCAGTGCTCAGGTGCACAGATCTGACAAGTGGGTGCGGCCTGTGGCTTGCTACGAATGGCATGTGCATGGTGTTTTGATGTAAAGATTCCCGGCAGCTTTCTCCGCATGGCCGGTGAAGTGCTTTGTGCAGGGAAATCATGAATTTGCCGGGGGTGGTTTGACTTGGCCAAACTGAGATGCAGTTGTTACTCCAACAGTGGCATTTTTATTTGGGCAAAAACACAAGGCACGCATGATGGTCCGTAAATGAAAAGATAAGTGCCTTACTTTTGAAGTCAACCAAGATCCTCCGGCTGAGATGCAGTCGCCAGCAACGTCTGGTGAAGCTGCTTATAGTCTCATGTGTGCAACAATTCACACATGCAGTCTGGCCGAAAATCATCTCTGATACAGTGTATACAATGCATCAACCCAGTCAGGGATCGTGATTGGCCAAGCCGGCGACGCGAGAAAAGCGGTGCCAAGGTGGAGTTTTCTCCAAGTGCCCGAGTTGTGGTTTGAAGAGCTTGTAGCCGTTATGTAACCCATAGCAACATGGAACCTTTTTTTTCGGTGGATTTCCTGCCAGGCCTTCGAGGAGTTTGCCACGCTTTGGTTGGATCAGTTCGATCAAGAGACCCTTCCAGCCGATACCGTGCAAGTGCTGTGTGCCCTGACCTCCTCTTCCAAGCACGTGCCGGCGCGAGTCCCCAAACGGCACCTGGCAGCCCGATGGCGGAAGAAGGCTGAGGAGCTCCTGCATCACCACAGTTTGCTGTCCAAAAGCGAGATCTCCACATGGCATTTTGCAGCAGATGACCTGCTAGATACCACCCAGCGCATGAGCAAGTTGGCAGCCAAGGATGCTGTTTACCTGGCTCCATGGCATGGCCGAGGTATGGGGGGACATGGAAGTTTGGATATAACCAGTGTAGATGTATCTTTGGCATAGCCATAACCCTTGCTCACAAACACGTTGCGATACTGCTATACATTGCTGGTTTGTTTTGTCCGCTGCATTCTGGGCGTATCTTTGTAAAAAAAAATCGTCCAGCATCGCTGAGGTAAATGGTGCACAGATGGCCTTGCAAGAGCACCGGGACAGACATGCGGAGTCACTCATTGTGAGAGAACCAGTGGAGGAGGACAGGCCAAACAAATTCCAAAACAACAGGAGAGTCATTTGCTGAAACGACATGCTGTCAGCAGTGAGCCGGCCTCAAGTCGTGCCAGGAGCCCGAAGAACCCGCTGTTCCTACAGAAGGCTTGGCAACACAACAAGGAACCAAAGCAACCCGGAGCTGTGCGTCGCCAGGCCTCCCACTGGACTCTCAAGAGGCGGAGGTGATGCCGGTGATGCCGGTGCCTGACATAATTCATGTCCCTTGGCACAGTTTGGATATCTTGAGATTTGTTATGACTTGATATGACTTGTTTGTTGTGAAGGATGCAGGGTATGACATTGTGAAGACCCCTCCTGAGGCAGTGAAGGATGTGGTGATGATCGACCGAGTTCCGTGGCATCGGTGGTTCATGCTTAGCAGTGTCAGCACAGGGCAGAGGTTGTCGTTTTTCACTTTAACAGACTGTTTTTAACCAAGCGTGCTGGGATAAGAGAGGATAAAGAGGCCGAATACTGGCAGCTTTAAGCCAATCTGAGGCGGTGCAGACCTCCCTGACCTTGCCTGTCAAGAAGGCAGCTCCAGTTCCAGCCATTGAAGCGCCAAAGATGGAAGCCTTGCCAGTCGTGAGCGAGAGAAAGAAACCGATCAAAGATATCAAAGAAAGAGCTCCTGAAGCTCCACAAGGCCTGGTGTCGTGATAACCCGTGATGTTTGAGAAGATTTCCTGAACATTTGAGAATTTTTCAGACTTCCAGACAGTGCCTAGTGACCTACCCTCTGGTAATTTAACATAGCTATTGAAAATGGCCATTTATAGTGGATTTACCCATTGAAAATGGTGATTTTCCATAGTTACGCTAATTTACCAGAGGGTAGTGGCCTCAAAGTTTCCAGGTGCTGACGGTGCTGATGTGGATTTGAAAGTCACTTGGCTCACTTGGCTTTGCACAGCCGATCTCACTGCCCAGCCGGTGAGGACCACATGACAGCGCAGCCGTGCTGCAACTGTCAATGCTGAACAATTATTATGAATAGATCATGAATAGTGCACGTGCTTATGATGTGTATGATGTGTATGATGTGTATGATGTACTGAGGATGTTTTTGCAAAGCTCTTGGAGTCCAAAGTGCGGAAGGCTCCGAGTGGTCCCAGCGGTCCCAGCCCCTCGCGATCATCGCGGCCGCGGCCATCAGCGGATGCATTGCTGGGCCAAAGCAGTCAGCCCAGTCAGCCCAGTCAGCCCCAAGCTATGCCTGCGGAGGTGGGTCTGTCTTTCATGAAGCTTTCGATGCGTGCAATGCATTGCAATGCTGCAAGGTGCATCTGGTTTTTAAGCAATAAACGTACATATTAAATGTTGTATAATTATGTATGCACGCACACACAAATATATATATATATACACGTACATCATACATCATCATACAACATAAAAATACAAACGGAAGTTTTGAGCTTTGAAAGTTGTCTTGATGTTTCCCTGAAGGTCTTCTTCATTCCTTCTCAGGAGGTGCAGACGCTTCCTCCTTCACCTGGTGGCCGCAAGGTGGCGAAACATCCGCGGCCCGTCTCTCCCAACGCATTCCTGCGAAATCGGCCGACGAGCCCGTCGCGGTCACCCAGCCCAACCAAGGGACCCAAATCAGAATCAGACAGCGGCCACAGCCGGTCTCAATCTCCGGCTCCTGCCGTCACCTGGCCCGGAATCAGTTTTTTTTTCAGACTTGTAAAGGTAGGTAAGTGGCAGATGTATGCAGATGTGGTATGCAGTGCAGCTTTCGATCCGAGGTGCGCAGCGTCATGCCGGAAACTCCGGAGGCAGGAGTTTGACCTCGTCCATCTTGCCCCAACTTAACCGCCGCTTCAGCATTCGGCAGGCTGTACCTCCAGGTTCAAGTGAAAAGTCAAGCAAGGTGCGCACTTTCCTTTCGAAGTTTTGCTGTCATTTTCGAGACACGAATCGAAGTTCTTCCCAATCAACGAAGCCGAATGGTGCATGAAACAAACCCGTTCAAGGCATCTTGAACACGTGAACATGGGTGCAACTCTAAACGGAGCGGTTTGAGGGTTTAGTGGACCTGAGGCAACCCAATCTGAGAGAGCCAGCATTTGACGGCAAAGACCGGAATGGCGGCGATCTTACACGGAAACATATATTTTTGTTTATTTTTGTTTTTCTCATTCAGTGGTCTCAAGTACTTGCTAACATGATCTGATTTTCCAAGACACACACACGAACACATAGACAATTCGTGTATATCAACTAGTTTGAAAGCACTACGCCTCCAGCACGCTCTGCAAAAGCAGTGAGCTATGGACCAGCTTCAATCAGTCGTGCAAGTTGAGATTCAGCCGAGAAGCCATAGCACCATGCGTCTCATTTGGTTCATTCAATTCCTGGTTGGTGGTTTGGAACATGGCTTTTATTTTTCCATATATTGGGATATATAGGGAATAATAATCCCAACTGACTCATATTTTTCAGAGGGGTTGAAACCACCAACCAGATTCAGTTCATTTGCTTTTCCAAGTGAGCCTTGCTCCGACTTGGTCCCTTTGGAATTTTCAGCCAATATCGTCAGACTAGACGGGCTGAATGCAGCTTCGGCTGGGCTTTGTTTGAATTACATCGCAGGTCGGTCATGTCCAGTATTTTTTGGACATGGCTGTCACCAGGCGTATTTTCGGCATGGCTCTGCGCAGGTTTTCAGAGGTCAAAGTCCAGTGACTTCTGGATGAAAAAACGGGGTACGGTATAGAATGGGCCTCCATTGTATTGAATGGGGTTCCAATTTCAGGCACCCTTTCTCGTCAGTCATGGGTATTACCCACACACACACACATTTTCCGGATAGATTATTAAGGACCTCACTGCGACGTCACTGGAGTGATGGCTAGTAGGGGTAACTATCCTGAATATCTCAAATGTCCTTGTTTCAGGTTGGTGAATTACATTGCGTTGCTAATACTTATATATTATATATATATGTATATGATTCACATCCAGAATATGTGTTTGAGATCTCAAACAGACAGTCTGCGCGACGGGTCATGCTGGAAGCCGGTGGCCCCGGCAGCACGAGGTGATGCCGCAATGGGTCAAAAGCCGCAGTGGATCAACGGTAAAAGGGGTGACCCTTTGATCGCAGGCACTGCTTACACTGTAAACTCACTGTAGAACATATAGAACACCTTATGCTTGTCGACCCAGCCCAGCTGGGTTGCCTGAGTCTTCCTGCAACTTTTGAGACGTTTGAACTTTGCGTCCCGCATTTGATGCGTAGGAATGCACCCTGCTGCATTGTGCAAACCTTGCCCTGCTCAAAAGACACGAGGGAATGAACCACCAAAAATGTGCCGGGCCCAACTTGGCTTGGAATCATGATAGAGGCCACAAGAGCCACGACTGAATTAAATAGATTTTAAATACACAATCAGTTTACCAATAAAGGGTTGCAATTTTCCAATAATTTATCACTATTTTTGGTGGTAACCATCCTAATCCATTGGAGTTTATTGATCCGGGGTTGACATTAGGGCAGAAAGTTATTTGCAAAGATTTCTATTTCTCAGTGACTTGACACGCAAGGACGAAGAGGCATAGATAAGCTGATCAGCTGAATTCCGAACACCGACAAAATACACTGTGACAGACAAGAACAGCAGTTTTTACACAAGTCCCAGATTTTGGTAAAGGTAAATCTGCAGGATCTTCCTATATAGTGAAACTAGGTGAATCTTGTGGTCAAAACCACCCTTACCTTCAAGGTTTTCCATGTTTCCCCTTAGACCACCCTGACCCGTTTTTTCTGGCTGCGGAGCCAGCTGAGCCAGCGGAGCCATGATTTGTCGCTGGGCTTACCATCTCCCTGTGCTCTCTGTCCTTGTTGCTTCTACTTGCTTACCTGGAGAAGAGTTGGTGGATGGAGTGTTCCTTGGCCTTGGACTTGCTACATCTTGGTACATCTTGGTACAACATTTGAGAAGGGCCACTTTTACTTTGGAAACATAAATTGAGGTCAATGAACCTGACTGTGACTGGTACCTGCTGATCTCAGAGTTGACTTGAAACTAGCAACGCAGGTTTCTTTTCAAGAGACTTCGACACGAATTCTATCTAAATTCTGTTCCAGAGTGTGGGATTCAACTAAGGTGCACGGCCTGAAGCTTGCCTTGTTCACGTTTTATTGTTTGTTTTTTGGCCAATTTTTTGGAGGACCCGTGTGTGTGTGTGTTGATGGCTGTATATGGCTGTTAAGGCATAAGATCATGATGAGCCTTATCTGCCAACAGTGAATCTGAGGTGGAGATGGAACCTTTGAGTCAGGTGGCGTATGTTATGTGTGTCCTGCTGGAAAATATGCAGACATCACAGGCCTCACGGAATGCTATGAGTGCAGCATGGGGACGTACCTTTCTGATGATGGCGTGAACTGGAAGCTACACACCTTGCCAGACTTATGCGTGCCATGTCCAAGGGGCCGTGCTTCCAACGCCACAGGAGCAGCTGAGTGCCAAGAGTGCAGCCCGGGAAGGTATTCCGACTTTCAAGGAAACTCTGAATGCTACCAGTGCTACTGGGGTGCTGCTGCGGAGAATGGCGCGGTGGAATGCAGTGCCTGCACCCCAGGCTATGGCCCAAACTCTGACTACACCGCTTGCGAGCAATGCTCAGCAGGGAAGTACAGCAATGATGGCTATGGTTGCTGGGATTGCTGGGGCGGCCATGTCTCAGAAGCGGGATCTACAACGATGGGCTGTGACGCATGTCCAGCGGGAAAATACGTCCCGTATAGTTACTCAAGTTACTCAGGTGGATCAGGTGGATATGGAACTGGATCGGGATCTATGTATGGATCCCCATACACATCTCCCTATGGATCCCCATACAGACGTATTTTATACGGAACCAGTGGATCGGCTGGTACCCAGGTGGAATGTTTTGATTGCCCGGGAGGCAGGTACAGCTACTCAGGGTCCTCCGATTGTTACCCATGCTGGTCTGGAACTGCAGCACCCAATGGCAGTGCAACATGTGTTGAATGCAGCCCTGGCACGTATGCCGGCTACGAAGCCAGTGAATGCTCCAACTGCAGTGCGGGGACCTTTTCCTACCCAGCGTCGGATTCCTGCGTCGGTTGTGGCTGGGGCAGTGTTTCATCTGAAGGTGACGCAAGCTGCACAGCGTGCCCTATGGGTCAGTATGCAAATGATAACCTCACCCAGTGCTTGGAGTGCGATGCCGGAAGGCTCTTGGGGTTATTGTTTTACATGGCGCTGCAATGTCATGCATAATGGTTTTGCCACCCCTGGAAATTCTAGGCTAGAATTTACTCAGTTGTATTCTTCTGTGCAAATTTATGATCTCCCGTTGTGCAGGTACAAAGGTGCTTTCGACTCCTTTTGCTATGATTGCTCTTGGGGATTTTATTCAAACGCTGGCAGTGCCGGATGTGAAGCTTGCCCTGCAGGAACGATTGGCACCCAAAATCGCACCCACTGTGATCCATGCGAGGCTGGGAAGTACAACGGTTGGTCTGCTGGCACCTCTTGCTATTCCTGCTGGTCCGTGGTTTCGGCGGACCGGACGTCATGTGACAGCTGTCCGGCAGGCAAAGCTTTGATCACCGCTAGTCCGAACTACTGTGAGGACTGCTCGCCTGGCCGCTATTCGCTGTGGAGCGGCAGTTATTCTTGTCAAGCATGTCCTTTAGGAAGGTATTCAAACGAGATAGCCTTGAGCGAGCTGTGTTCGGCCTGCCCTGGTTTGGCAACCGAAAACACTTCCTCCACAAGCATTGAAAGCTGCATCCTGCCAAGAGCAAATCAAAGCTTTGAGTGTCCTAAAGGCAAACCTTGTTCGGTAGCAGGGCTTGAGGGTTCAGGACTTCAAAATAATCACAGGCTCATGATCAAGTATGCAAGCTGTGAGTCAGCTGGGGGCCCTACTGGGTCTACTTATCCTTATGGCAATATTAATGGGGGTTCTCTGTACGGCACAGCTGGGAGCACAGGGTCCTTCGGCTATGGATTTCGGCGGCTTGAGACAAGTGGCACTGCAGTGGCTGGCTTTGGATTTGACGGCATTTCATCGACGGGTTCTGCAGACTACAACTGGGAGGGGAGTTTGGTCGCAGATGTTGGCACATATCGGGTTTGTTGGTGTGGAGGTGTGACAACGTGGTGTGACTTTGACTATAATTTCCCGGTGGATGCAGGCTCGATGATAGTCATGGGCCCCTATCCCAGCCAGCAGTTTGCTTGCGTGCTGGGCCGTTTGTGCCGTGATGTGGGCCCTTTGTTGGGTTTGGGGCTGCATCCGGGAGATCAGATCCACATGCGAGAGCGGTGTGTTGCTGAGCTGGCCTTTGTAATCAGTGTACCGTTGAATGTGACTGCGAACTCAAGTGGCAACGACGTAGCGCTCTACTTTAGCCAAGACAGCTCGGTAACATTGCAAGAAGAGGCAGGGGAATATGCGCTCTGTTGGTGCTCCTTTCAAGGGCAGAACTGTAACGACATGCAGATTTCTGAAGCAGCTGCTGCTAGTGGCAACATGCTCTACCTGGAAGGTGATGCTGGCACCCTAGTGATTCAGGGGCCGGCAGGTGGGGAGTCCATTTATTGCTACAAAGGGCAGACTTGCACTGGGACTCTGAGCAACGGAGGAACGACGTTGTTGGCTGGTGATCGGCTGTCCTTCATGCAACAGTGTGGCGGAGACTTCTTGGGTGGTCTTCCTACTCCTGGGTATGCAGATACACTGGATGGCTCAAGCTTCAGTTTTTCCTCTTGGGAGATCTTGGAATCTGAGCCCGGGATGTTTCGAGTGTGCTGGTGCCGTGCAGATGCTTCTATGAACATGGACTGCCAGAAAGGCAGTGACTTCAATGTTGTGGCTGGCTTGTTCCTTGCAGTTGGGCCCTACTCAGGTCAGACTCGTCAATGCACACATGGGCAGCAGTGCGTCATCACAGGAATTCGTGGTGTCAGTTTGTCAGCCACAGACAAGCTAATTCCATTGAGCTCCTGTAAGTTCGCGTTCGCTCTCTCGCAGACATTCCCATCTTGGCCGCCTCCAGTGCTCTCCAGCACTCTTGATGCCTCCACTGGCTCTTATCGATTTGATCTGGGACAGCTAGACTTGGAAGGGGTGCCAGAAGAACTACAGCTTTGCTGGTGTGGTGTTTCACCATCTGGTTGCTCTAGTCCTTGGGAATATCGGGCGGTGGCAGTGACTCTCAGTGTAGCTTGTGCCGCTGGTTGGTATGACCTACGTGGAAACAGGACTGTTTGCAGAAGATGCCTTCCTGGATACTACTGTCCAGGAGGGTGGCCTGCTCCCTTGCTGCCGTGCCCTGCTGGTAAGACCTCTGTAGCCAATTCGAGCGCATCAGAAGCTTGTGAATGCCGAGAGGGTTACCAGTGGGATGCTTCTGCTGGCCTTTGCAGTCAGTGTGCTTCCGGTTTGTTTAAAGCTTTCGTGGGGAATGAAGACTGCAATGGCACTTGCCCTGTCGGAACCACATCGCATATTGGGGCGACACGTATCAGTCAGTGCTACTGTGAGGGGGAGGGGAGTACAGTTATTGATTCAGATCCAGCCGAAGATGGTTTCATATGCACCGACTTGACTCAACTCTCTGCCAACATCAGTGGCATTATGCTTGTGTCAACACGAGCCGTCGTGTCTTCATTTAGTGGTTCCCTTCTGGTCTTGGACGCATCCACTGAAGGCTTGGTGCAGCAAATTCATGCATCATTGACTGCGTACCTCAGCTTCGGTGGCGCCGCGTCCATAGAGTTGCAAGCTGGTTGGAACAAAGGTGTTTGGTATTTTAATTACAGCATCACCACAGCAGAGGAATCTCTTGCAAGAGAAGTTCGCGCCAAGTTGGAGCCGGATGTCTTTGCGGCCTGGGTTTTCATGGAGATGAGAGGAACACCCCTGGACTCCGCGAATGTTACTGCTCCTTCAGATATTGCCAGAGCGTCTCTTGAGTGTCCACAAGGTTTGGGATTTCCAGGAGGTACCTTTGTTGCTACCTTGTCGGACTGCCGATGCCCATATGGAATGCAGCCGCGAGGCAGCGGCGCTGGCTGTGTGAAGTGTGCCGTGGGCACATACAGTTCGGTGGTATCAGATGCAGAGTGCACCCAGTGTGTGGCTGAGGGCGCCCAATTGACCACTCTGTTTGAGGGAGCCATTTCGGAAGCTGCTTGCACCTGCTCAGCTGGCTTTGTGAACCTGGACCCTCAAAACCCCTCCAACTGCGAGGAATGTGGACTTGGATCCTTCTGCCTTGGTGGAGCCCATCGTCAGGAATGTGGGGAATCTCAAACAACGACAGGTGTGGTTGCGACAAGCGAAGATCAGTGCTTGTGTGCAGCTGGATTCTTCAACGAGCTTGGCATTTGCAAAGCTTGCACTGCTGGCCGCTTCAAACCAGAAGTTGCGAATACACAATGTGCACCATGTGCTGCTGGAAACTTTTCAGACGCGGGGCAGAGTCAGTGCGATGTTTGTCAGGCAGGAAGCTATTCAACAGGAGGAAAGGCAACTTGCGAGCTTTGCCCGGCAGGGCGCTACTTGGAGGAGACTGCAGCAACGTCCTCTGATGCGTGCTTGCCGTGTCCAGTTGGCAAATGGAGCAATGTGACAGGACTTTCAGTGGCTACAGGCTGTGTTGAATGTGTGACTGGCTCCACCACGGTGCTTGACGGTGCTGCCAACGAGAGCATGTGTGTCCAGCCACATCCTGCCGAAACTCGTAGCTGCACCTCAGGATGGATCTGTACCGTTGAAGGTGTGACAGGATCAAGGCTGCAGGACGGACACCGCCTCGCAATCACAACCTCTGACTGTGCTTCAGCAAAATCGTTTGTAACAGGTATTGCAAACAATGGGATCTCCAAGCTTGCTACGGATACTGGCAGTCGATATGTGTGGGGAGACAGCTCTGCAGATTTCATTCCGCAGGGTGGGTTTACAAATCTATGCTGGTGTGCAAACATAGGAGACCTGACTTGTGAAGGGCTGAATTCCAACTTTTGGCTCTCTGCTGGAACACTCTTGATTGTTGGCCCCATCGAGAATACCTTTACTTGTGTTCGTGGTCGGGACTGTCTTGACTTGCAACCATTTTCTGGCTATGGTCTCATGACGCAGGACCACGTAAGGATCCAACGCGATTCTTGTGGAGCAGCTTCAGCAGTCGAGATCTCTGTTGCCAATCCAGAAGGAACCGGGTCGTTTCAATCGGCCAGCGCAGCAGATAGCTTCGTGAATTTGATCTTGAGCTTTGGCAGGACCGATGCAGACAATGACTTCCATGTCCAGATTGATGCCAACCAAGCCGGCTATTTACTCTGTTGGTGCGGCAGCAAGGGCTCCTCCGCTGCATGTGTAGATCCCATGGCTTACGTTGTCTATGCGGGGCGATTAAGCATTCTAGGCCCAAGCACAAACCAAGAAAAGGGATGTGCCGTGGGACAACAGTGTGAAATCACCGGTGTGCTGGGTGCGAGCGTGGTTCCAGGAGACAAACTCATGATCCTGTCAGATTGTGGCAGGGGAAATGCCATTCTTGGGTTTCCTGCCCAAGGCATCCTGGATTCCAGCGATGGAACCAACTTTGCTTTCGCTGGTGACGGCGAGAAAATCCTGCTTTCAGTTCCAGGTATTTTCCGCATTTGCTTTTGTAGGCCCTTTACAGGCATTGAAGCATGCGACTCATCCACTGGCTTTACGGCAAGAGTTGGGCTTATGACGGCAAGTGGGCCCTTTGCGCGATCAACCATTTGTGATTTGGGGAGTGCCTGTGCGGTGAGTTTGTCGGGAGTTGGCTTGACGGCTGGAGACCTGCTCTGGGTCGCAGATGGAACTTGTGGCACTGCTGTGGGGGTCGAACAGAAAGGCTTCCCAGACTTGCAGAATCCCATTGTGGTGGAGGAAGGTGCAGATGGCCTGACGGTGAATTTGGGCACCCTCCCATTTGGAGCATTACCTGGGACCTACCAACTTTGTTGGTGCCCGCAAAGTGCGGATTGCTCGTCGACGGCGCTGTTTCGAGCACCTGCTGGGACTTTACAAACCAACTGTCCTCCAGGTAGCTTCGCAGTTGGACCAGTTACAGGCTGGGACCTGGGAGCTTTGCATTGCTTGAAGTGTCGTGCAACTAGACCCCACTGACGCAATCACACTTGTGCAAAGTCTATACAACACATCTGGCAATGAAACACCTACGCACATTGCATTGCATTGCATTGCATCACATTACATTCCACTATATACATTTACATAATACACACACGTAACAGTACATTACATTACATTACATTGCATTGTGTACATTTAAAATTTAAACAATAATTATATTGCATTACCATTACACCACGCTACGTTACATAACGTTGGTATATGTGCGTAAATAGGTGGTATTTTTTGAACACCATGGCGATCCATGGCGCTGCTGTGCGCTAGGCCGGATCTG